>OU015492.1:81308225-81775725 GCA_907164885.2 Dolomedes plantarius
ATAGAGGGCAAGAAGAGTATTAATTCCTCTAGGAATATCATTTAAGTACAAATTAAGCAGGGTCGGGCAGAGAATGCTACCTTGAGTAACACCTTAAGTAATATAGAAATTACGGTAAAGATCGCGATTAACGCGGACAACAAAATTACAATTATAGAAATAGTTATGAAGGAGGTGAATAAGAGAGTCGGGCAATTTAATATCGATAAGTTTATAGAGGAGACCAGGGTGCCAAACCTTGTCAAAAGCACACTTAATATCCAGAAAGAGAGCACCAGTGGGTCTCTCAGTAATCAAGCCGTCGCTGGCAAATTCCACAACACGAAGGAGTTGAAGGGTAGTATTATGCTGGGCTCAAAAGCCAAATTGTTCAGGAATAATTATGTTATTGTCATCCAGATATTCTGTAAAGAATAACGCGCTCGGTAATTTTTTTAGAGAACACAGTAAACTAATTGGGCTGTAATTTTAAGGAAGATTGTGATCAGCACCATGTTTAGGTATGGGACTAATAATAAAGGTTTTCCAGTAAGTGGGGAAGTAGTTAAATTTAAGAATCGCGTTAATAATGACGGTCATGTACATAATAATGTTAATAGGGAGATGTTTAAGGACACAGTTATTAATGTTCTCATTAACCGGTGCTTTTTTTATTTTAAGTTTTTGAATAATGTTGGTGATTTCAGCAACGGAAGCCGGATCAGTATCTTGGGTAGGGGGGTAGAAAGAAAATTTTGAACAGTGGTGAGGACAGTTCTGTCATTTTCCTCATCCACAAGGTCATAATTAGGAGAGAATTGCTCGCGATATGTGTTAGCTATAGTATTAGCTTTGTCCGCGTCTTCAAAGGCAATGCTATTAGGGCCTTGAATGGGTGGGAAGTTATAATGTTTAGATTTAAGGGTTTTAACGAACCGCCAGATACTGTTGGCTTGGGGAGAGAGACTTTGGAGGAATTCAGACCAATTTTGTTGTTTAAATTTACGTATATCACGGCGGACACGTGCGCAAAGGTAGTAATAATTTTGCCTATGCTCTGGGAGGCGGGTGAATTGGTAGAGTTTGCGGGCCGCGTTACGGTTTTTGATTAATGTAACAATATTAGCCGGGAGATTATGAAATCTCGGTTATTTAAGGGCGTGCGTAGAGCTAATTTTGGCGTTGATAATTTTGTTAGTAAGAGTTTTGGTGGTATGCTCGATGTCCTCGCGGCAACAAATGGAGGGGTAAATAAGATCGGAGCGATTTTGAATACTGTGGAACTGGTCCCAGTTAGTGTAGGTTGGGGGATTGGGATTATGGATATCCACCTGGTGGTTGAAAGTAATTAGAACGGGAAGGTGGTCCGAGAAGACATCAAGAGTTTCAATAGTGAAAGGATAGGGAACGTTTTTAATAAGATCCAGGTCAATAGCAGAGGAGCCATGAGAGTAAAAGTGTGTAGGAAGTGCGAGGTCAATATTAGAATTTTCCATGAAATCCCGAAATTCAACAATTTTATTGGAAGGACTGTTGGCATTGCAGAACAAAACTCTCAGCGAGGGGAGCATGTTGAGCTAGACATGATCAGGGTCGGGTTTTAAGTATTTAGCAATAATTTCAATGATATCAAGGAGTCTGTGAACAGGATTGTTTTCTTTCCTTTGAGAGCATGAGCAATAGATTTAAAAAGTTCAATAATGTCATTAACGTTAAAATCATTCATCATTTCTTTGATGGTTCTAAAAACTTCGAAGATTTCAGCGAAAGTAGAGGTTGACACAGGAGCAGACTTGGGTGTGTCAGTAGGTGTGGATTTAGTATCAGTAGCCGGGGAGGATGCGGCCGAGTTGTCAGTATAATAAGTAATCGAATTTTTCTTCTATTTAGACATTGGTGCTGAATATTTTAATTTTATTGGAGCGGGATCCTTGGAATTTCATGTAGACGTGACGGAGGAGACTTCAGCAATATGAGAAATGTCCTGCGATGCTTATGCATTGCTTTTTTCGTCAGAAATTAATTTTTTGGTGTTCAGAGGCACCTTCCAGGCTGAAGTTTTAAGGAGTTTGAAGGGGATAAATTCCTCTTACTTGTTAATATTAGAAATGTCCTTTAGGACTTGATTTGAATTTTTTGTCATATTTGGAACAATTTTCACGGTAGTTTTTAGTTGATTTGTTTCTCTATTTTTCGGGCTTAAGGGGCAACCGCCGTAATTGGCGGTGTGATTGCCTTTGGAATTAGCACATTCGGTGCCCGCGTCAGTGTTTTTGAGAGTGCACTCATTAGAAGAATGGCCTTCCTCCCATTTTACACACCTGGGCGAAAGCTTACAGGTGAGTGAGAAATGGCCGAACATTTGGCGCGGGTAGCAATGGCTGACACCAGATTACTTAAAGGGCTCAAATGTTACGCGTAGATAATTGATGGTTTTAATTTTATTAAGATTATCTATATTAGGAGAGGGTCTCATAGAGATAACAAAAAGAGGCATGGCCTTTTTTGTTTTCCTACTTGTGAGGTAGGCAGTTTTAATGGGTTCCAAACCGACCTCTCTGATAGCGCTTTCAATGTCGGCGGTATCAGTGCAGGAGGGAAGGCCTCTGACTTCAAATTTCCTTGGACGTTCGTATCTTGGATCTATTGTCCGAAAGGGAATTTTTAAGCTATCCAGGTATTTTTGAATGACTCGGTACGATTCAACATTAATAATATTTACCTTGATAAGTGTGCCAGAAAGCGCAGCATCAACATCCGGAGCAAGTTCTTTGATATTATAGAGCATAGTTCTCCATTTACTATCAATCTCAAAAATGATTTGAGATTTATAATTTTTGACTTGTGGTTGAGTTTCATCTACAATTTTCTGATTGGACGTATCCATATTGTCCGTAGTTGGCGCCAAAAACGGATGAGTCCTAGGAAAATCATTAAGAGACTCGGCATTCTCAAGAGTACCGAGCATATTAGAGGTTGGCACATTTACTCACTGAGTTTCAATGTCAGTCTCAGGTATATTTATAGACTTCCAAAGCGCCCCCTATTGGTAGCCAGCTAGAAATCACTGGAGCAGTCCAGAAATGCCTAGAAGGTTCCAGAAAGGCTAGAAGGTTGGCGACCATTTGGCGTCATATCGCTAGATTTGGCAACCAAAATAAGTCCCCAAATCCATCGCCAATTTGGCGATAACTCTCATATTTGGCGAGATTACATAGACTCGTAAAATTCGCAACATTGCTCCCTTCTCAAGGACTGCACGTTCCGGGCAGTACAGCTCTTGGGCAGGAAGCCTTACTTACAATACATAATAGAAAACTGAACTATAAAATCACAACTAAAATTAATACAGAATTAACACGCATACAGACAAATACATACTTCTTAAAACTAATAAATATGTACAAGGAACATCTAATTGCTTTAAACAACATTAATAAAGCAAATCTTATTTAAGGATTATTTACACTAAATAAAATGCTATATACAAAAAGAGAACGACCATGGTCTGTGCATTTCTTTAATCTATTAACGATGGCCATGGTAAGGAGCTAGCCTATCATAATGCACTATTCGAGGCTTAGAATTAGACGATTTTCTTATACGAACCACGACGTCATTCAGTCTTTTTAGGACTGTATATGGACCATCCCAAGACGACTGTAACTTGGGAGAAAGTCCTTTACGTCGAATGGGGTGCCAGAACCATACCTTGTCACCTTCATGGAATTCATGTCTTGTTGCTTTCGTGTCGTACCGGGCCTTCATCTTTTCCGTCGCAATGTTGATCCGCTCACGGGCGAAATTATGGACGTCTTCAAAACGGGCCTCGAGTTCACTGATGTACTCTTCAGGCGACTAAGGCGTATCTGGAGGGCGTCCGAACAGGAGATTACATGACAGACGGAGATAAAGACCGTAAAGCATTTGGGATGGTGTAAAGCTAGTAGTTTCATGGAGGGCACTGCGATAAGCAAGTAGGAACAGACATAACTTTCGGTGATAGTCTTCTTGGTTTCTTGAAACCAGGATTGAGAGGTTATTCAGGATAGTTCGATTAAACCTCTCAACCATGACGTTCGACTGTGGGTGCAAAAGAGTTGTATGGGTTTTGTTGATTCCAAGTAGCTGGCACAGTCCCTTAAAGACAGCAATGGTGAAATTTGATCCTTGATCGGAATGAATCTCAAGTGGTGCTCCGTATCTTGATATCCAATTTTGAACTAGTGCCTCTGCTACTGTTTATGATTCTTGATCAGCGATTGGATAAGCTTCAGGCCACTTCGTGAAGTAGTCCACGACAACAAGGATGTATCTGTTGCCATCAATAGTCCGTGGAAGAGGTCCTAGGATGTCGAGAGCGATTCGTTCAAAGGGTGCTCCCACATTATAACGATGAAGCTTTCCTCGACTGCGTGTCTTCGGTCCTTTAGGGGCTACACAGACGTCACAGGATTAACACCACCTCTCGACGTCATTTCTCGCTTTGTTCCAGAAAAAGCGTTCCCAAACCATCTGCAAGGTTTTAAAATTTAATTTAGTCACTCCGAAATGGCCTACTATGAAGTTCTTTAAAAACGTTAGGTATCCTTGCTCTTGGAAGTAGAAGCTGCCACCTAGATGTTTTACCGTCATCAGATTCCCATTTTCTGTACAAAACGCCATTTCGAATGTGAAGTGAGTCCCACAGAGACCAATATCGCTTTGGTTCTGGACTCAAGTTTGATATATCCTGCCAGGTAGGTCTTGTGCTGGATGCCTCCATAAATTCTAAAATAGGCTTTAGTTCGGGATCTTCCAGTTGATCTTTTCGAATCTCGTCATCCCTCCATGGATCTGGCTCTGGTGATGTAGAAGCTGTAATTTGTTTTGCTACGGGATTTATAACATCGAATTTCTTTTCCACTATGGAACAATAATGGCAGCTTCCGGAACAGGGTTTTCGTGATAAGGTTTCTGCATTCCCGTGCAAAGATCCTTTACTATGACGAATTTCAGTGTTGTATTCCTGCAGACTTTGTATCCATCTGGCTATCTGTCCTTCTGGGTTCTTAAAATTTAATAGCCAGGTGAAAGACGCATGGTCAGTTCGGAGCAGAAACTTTCGGCCGTACACATAGTGATGGAAGTGTTCCACGGCTTTTACAATTTCAAGCAACTCTTTTCTCGTGACGCAATAATTTCATTCCGCTTTCGAAAGGCATTTGCTCCAATATGCGATGACATGTTCTTGACCATCTATTTCTTGGGATACTACGGAGCCAACACTCTCGTTGCTCGCATCTGTATCCAGGATGAATTGTTTCTGTGTTTGAGGATACGGCAGGATAGGCACAGATGTTAATGCCTCCTTTAGTTTTTTAAATGCATCCTCATATTCTTCTGACCACACGAAATTTTGTTTACTCTCTGTGAGTCTATGAAGGGGTCGTCCGATGTTAGAAAATCCCTTCACGAATCTTCTGTAGTACGTGCAGATCCCCAGAAAACTTCTCAATTGATGGACATCCTCAGGACGACTCCAATTCTTTACATCTGCCACTTTCTCTGGATCGGTTCTGACACCTTCAGCAGAGATGATATGACCGAGATAAGTTACTTCACGATAAAACAGGTCACATTTGGATGGGCTTAATTTTAAATTAGAGTCTCTAAGTTTCTCCAGCACCTTTCGGATGTTTCTTAGATATTCTTCGAAACTGCGCCCAACAATGATGATATCATCCAAGTAAACTAGACAAGCTTCACAAGAGAGTCCTCTTAACACTGTTTCCATGAGGCGCTCGGAAGTAGCAGGTGCGTTACACAGGCCAAACGGCATGACCTTAAATCGCCAAAAACCTTGTCCCGTAGTAAAAACAGTCTTTTCTTGGTCGCAGGATGTATCTCTACTTGCCAGTAACCACTCTTTAGATCTAATGTAGAGAACGACTTTTATCCAGAGAGTTAAAAAAAGTGTCTCGCCAATTCGAGAAAGAGTGTAGCTGTCTTTCTTTGTGACGTCGTTAAACCGGCGATAGTCCACATAAAATATTGTAGAGCCATCCTTCTTTCGGACCAATACGATAGGGGAGGCCCAAGGACTTGAAGACGGCTCGATGACGTCATTCTGTTGCATTTCTTTTATATGTTTCTCCCCCTCTTCCTGCTTAGCAAATGGAAGTCTTCTCGGGTTCTGCTTGATAGGGGAATGATTCCCTGTATCAATCCTGTACTGCTTTAAATTTGTTCTTCCGACTTCGTGAGATGATCGGGAAAATAAATCTTTAAATTCTTCAATTAGTATTTCTGCAGCACTTTTCTGTTCCTCTCTTATCTGTGCACTCTGGAGTAATTCCGTTTTTAATATTTCAGAAGACTGGGCAAAAGCTGTGTTTTGGTGCCGGTTGATGCAGGTAACTGGAGTACAAGTTGCTATCATTTTACCTTTTCGAATAATTTTCTCCTCCCCGGTAACATTAACTATCCTCACAGACACACTGCTTCTCGAAAGCTCGACAAGTGTGGAAGCTACCAATATTCCTTTCGGGTTATTTTCAACATTGGGGTATTCGATGACGCCAAATCGGAAACTATTGTCTTCTGCTATTGTTCCAGGAAATAATATTTCTGTTCTTTAAGGTAAAGTAGTGTCATCTTTAGCTATTATTTGATAAACAGATTTAATTCCTTCATTTTTCATATCAAATAATGCAATAACTTCTGATGAAGAGCGCAGCTAATTGTTATTAATGTCCAAATTAAAGTTATGTTTTTATAAAAAGTCTAGTCCTATAATAAAAGCGTTCGCAATATCTGCCACATATTCTGTATATTTGTAAACGGCATTCCCGAATGCGATGTTAATATGTGTCTTTCCGTGAATGGGAATTTTGTGACCGGTCACAGTTTGCAGGTTAACGCATGGCGGTGTCCAGAGAAGATCGACCCCCAAACGCTTAGCCAAATCTTCTTGAATGAACGTCACATTGGCTCCTGTGTCGATTTTCATGCGGCGGGAAATCTGTTAACATGTCCTAAGATGAAATGTCCGTGATCACAGCCGCTCATGGAAGAAATTTGTAGTACTACTTTGAACTGGGACCGTTTAATCTCCGGTAACCTCCGTCCCTCGATATGACCAGACTACTGCTCCATTTTCCCTGCTCCTGTTTCTTGGGAGTTTTCATTAGGGTGGAACGAAAAATTTTTTTTTTTAAAATTTCAATATGCTCTAGTTTTTAAAAGTTGCCTTTTAACAAAATAAAGACTGAAATTAAATATTAGCGTAATTGGTGCATGTTTTCAGTTCGCGCAAGAAGGGCAAACTTTTGGTTTTTATTAAATTTTTGACAAATTTCGCAATTATTTTGAAATTGAATACACTTGTAGTACAAAAAAGTAGCAAAATATGTAATTTAAACATTTCTTTTAGTCAGGAGACCTGCTAAACTGACTATATAATACGTTTTACTTCATCAAAATAGTACACATAAAGGCACTTAAGGACGAGGCACTTAAAAGACACTCGGACATCACGGTGGAACGAAAAGATTTTTTTTCTGAATTTCAATATGCTCTAGTTTCCAAAAGTTGTCTTTTAAAATTAAAATTGAGAATGTAAAAACTTTTTTCTCTACTAAAATATTTTCAAGTGCCGCAAAGGGGTTTCAAAATGGATATTTTTATGAAAAAGTGATTATTTTTGTATTTTTTGTTAATTTATCTTATAGTATATTAAAATAATGTATATTTTCTGTAAATAAAATATTCAAAATATGATATTTTGACAGAAAACTTGCATATTCTAAGTATTTCTAATTTTTAGATGCCATAACAGAACAACTGATTTTGTGGAATTTCGCGATTTTCATCATATTAATTTTACAGTAGCATATTCTTATAATACACATTGGAATAAAAGAAAAACAATTTTCAATTGACGGATCTTAGTTAAAATAAACAAATCACACTTATTTTGAAAAATATTAATGTAATGTCTATAAAGGCAAAATGTTATTTTGAAAAAAATATTCATGCTTTTCAAAAGTCCATAGTAATCACACATGGTTTCCATTACTTATTTCACTGACACATTGAATTGTTTTATTGTTTCAAATTTTGGCATTATCTTTTGAGAATGTATTTTTGTTTTTATCAATGTATCTCTTGCAGAAGTACCATGAACGGACAAGGATGACCCTGTAACTAATTTAACAATCCTTTTTACAACTTGTGTGTGACATGGAATGTTGTTGAAGTCAATAATTTCAATGAACTGCCCCTACGTCACCTAGTTTGTTTCCTAGATGGAAAAACTAAAGGTCCAAATGAATTTGGAGGAGAAATAGGTAAACAACTAGAAAACTGCTATGAACTTTCAGTGATTGAATTTTGACCGATTCAAAATAACATTCCATTACTAGAAATTAAGGATGATTTAAGTGTTGACCCACAATATTTGTTAGAAATGTGTAATGCAATCTCTGTTGGAAAGTGCTCTTCTGATTTGTCCATGAGAAAACCAGGAAAATTTTGTCATTCACGATGGCTTACATTAGCAAACCGAATACTTCCCTTGTATGTGGGAATAGAATGCCCTTCAAAAAATCTCAAAATACTGACTGAGTACGTTTTGAAAGTTTATGCACCAATTTGGTTTAACATAAAGCTGAAACTATCTTGTATCCATGAATCGAAGCACTTGTGGAAACTTGTAAGATATTCACGTTACCTCAATCAGACACTTAAAAATGTAATTTACCCTGTCATTCAAAGAAATGCATACTTTGCCGCTTCGGAAAATGTCCTCCTTTGTATGATATTAGAAGATCGCAGTCATGTAAGAGAGCTTGGATTACGCCGGATTCTAAAAGCAAGGGCGGAAAATGAAGGAGGCATCAGAAAGAATTTAGTTCCACATATAAACTTTGATGCCAAGGATTATATTGATATGATTGAATGGAATGATGTTAAAGTAACAGAACCTCCTATGACGTGGCATGTTTCTGATGACAAACAAAAACTGTTTATAAAGGAAGCAAAAGAATCTGATCACGAGAAACAAATTATTGACTTCAACAACATTCCATGTCACACACAAATAGTAGAAAGGATTGCTAAATTAGTTACAGGGTCATCCTTGTCCGTTCATGGTACTTCTGCAAGAGATGCATTGATAAAAACAAAAATACATTCTCAAAAGATAATGCCAAAATTTGAAACAATAAAACAGTTCAATGTGTCAGTGAAATAAGTAATGGAAACCATGTGTGATTACTATGCACTTTTGAAAAGCATGAATATTTTTTTCAAAATAACGTTTTGCCTTTATAGACATTACATTAATATTTTTCAGAATAAGTATGATTTGTTTATTTTAACTAATGTCCGTCAATTAAAAATTCTTTTTCTGTTATTTCAATGCGTATTATAAGAATATGCTACTGTAAAATTAATATGATGAAAATCGCGAAATTCCACAAAATCAGTTGTTCTGTTATGGCATCTAAAAATTAGAAATACTTAGAATATGCAAGAGTTTAATCAAAATATCATATTTTTAATATTTTATTTGCAGAAAATATACATTTTTTTAATATACTATAAGAGAAATTAACAAAAAATATAAAAATACTTACTTTTTCATAAAAATATCCATTTTGAAACCCCTTTGCGGCACTTAAAAATATTTTAGTAGAGCAAAAAGATTTTATATTCTTAATTCTAATTTTAAAAGACAACATTTGGAAACTAGAGCATATTGAAATTCAGAAAAAAAATCTTTTCGTTCCACTGTGATGTCCGAGTGACTTTTAGGTGCCTCGTCCTTAAGTGCCTTTATGTGTACTATTTTTATGAAGTAAAAAGTATTATATAGTCAGTTTAGCAGGTCTCCTGACTAAAAGGAATGTTTAAATTACATATTTTGCTACTTTTTTGTACTATAAGTGTATTCAATTTGAAAATAATTGCGAAATTTGTCAAAAATTTAATAAAAACCAAAAGTTTGCCCTTCTTGCGCGAACTGAAAACATGCACCAATTACGCTAATATTTAATTTCAGTCTTTATTTTGTTAAAAGGCAACTTTTAAAAACTAGAGCATATTGAAATTCAAAAAAAAGTTTTTTCGTTCCACCCTAGTTGTTCATGGCTCCCGAATCTTGGCGCAATTGGCAGTTTCTTCGGGTGTGGCCTTCGCCGCCGCAACTCCAGCATTTTATGACTTATCGTCGTCTGTCAGGCTTAACTGATCTCACAGCATTTACCTGTTTTGACAACTCGTTTATTATTTCCATTAAATGCTCCATTGTACGTTCGGAAGATTCTGTAACGTTCGTAACCCTAATAGGATGGCGAGGTTTTTGTGAAGCTTGTTTGGCTGCTTCAAACTTCATGGCATAGACCAGAGGTGGGGAACGCGCGGCCTCCGTGATCTTCTCTTCGGCCTTCATAAAAGCTAGCGCTTGTATTAATTAATATTTAATTATATAGATTACAACAATTTCCAAATCAATAGAATTTAATAAAGAACGGCATGCTTGTATGTACATTGTCGGGCAAAATAAAGTTGAAATTTTGAAATTGTTGTCTTACGTCGCTACTATTGTATATTTATCCAAATGAGCTTCGTTTACCTTGATTGTAAGATACTTTAACTACACTCTATATGCAATTTAATGCTCAGAGTTTCTCAGCAATACTACCATACACGTTATATGATCTCTACACAAAAACTATTTTCTTACAATTATTGTTGTGACTGATTCCATGTACGTTAAAACGTATTATTTTTTCTGCAAAAAAAAGTAATAATTAATGATTAATGTTATAACAAGTTTTTATCCTTATGTGAATACAAAAATACACTCATGGACAAAAAAATTAGCGCACCAAGAAATACAGAGGTTGTTCGCACATTTTTTAGACGATTTTAGTAAGCGGTAATAAAAAATCGTTTGCTGCAAAAGAAATAATTGCAATTGTACTATGTTTTTAAAAGTCAAAATTATCGTCTGCGGCTTGAAAGATTTGTTTTTATTCAAAATGGCGTTTTTAACAAAGCAGTGGTTCGAAGGCTACATTTATTCTCTTTCCGAAGAGAAATATGCATACTCCGTTATCCAAAAACGATGTGAGAGTCATAGTTTTGTGATATCTAAAGCGTCGATAGGTAATATCGTCAACAAGAAAGGAAAAAAACGTCAAATTGGAGCCTCAAGTGGGACAAAAATTTCAAACAAGTATCCAAGGAAAAAACGGACATCTTCGACTATTGCAAAGGTACGTTGTTTAATGTTAAAAGAAAATTCCCCTAGTCAAAGGACAGTTGCAAAATCATTAAAATGCTCCGTGTCCACTGTAAACAAAATGATAAACGTTGATTTAAATCTTAAGAAAGCGAAAAAACGCAACGTGCATCGTCTTCACCCAAATCATATCGCTGAACGCAGGACACGCTACAGAATTCTATATGAGAACACTTATCCAAAGAAAAATGAAAAACAATTGTCACAATAGATGAATCATGAGCGTATTTAAATGATTGCAACAAAAAAGAGCCATTTATTATCATAAAAGAGGAGAAAAAAATTTAACTACATGGTTCAAAGAATCGAAAGAAAGTTTTTCTAAGGGATTCATGATTGTTGCTGGTTTTTCTTATAATGGCAAGTTAAAAATAAAGAGAGTGGGGAAAATGTCAAGATTAACTCCAAATACTATCAGGAACATATTTTATCGCCAATTTTTCTGAATGAAATACCATCGTTTTACCCACAGTGCCATCAATCTGTGAGACTCCATCAGGACAAAACTAGCAGTCACACATCAAAATCCACTGTAAATTTCCTAAAAGAAATGGAACAAAAAACTCGTATCAAGACCATACCCTTCACTGATATCCCTACTAAATCTCCTGATGTATCACCTATGGTTTTTTGTGCTTTCGGACTTTTAAAATCTGCATTATCCAAACGTCGTCCCAACACCCTTACAGGACTCTGGAAAGCTGTTCAGGAGGAATGGGATAGAATACCTCTTCTGACACTTCAAAAGGCATTATTATCCTGGAAATTGCGGTGTCGAAAGATAGCTCAGAATAAGGGATGTCAAATAGAACATTCAAAACACAAGAATTTTATGTAATTTAGTTTTGTGAATACAATATACATCGTCTAAAAAATGTGTGAATAGCCTCTGCAATTGCGGGATCGTAACGAAACTTGCAATGAAGGTACATGTCGGGGAGATATGCAAATGATTAGAAATGCAGCGTGATTGCGCATTACGTATAGCCGGTAGAGGGCGTTGAACATCGTACTCTGTGGAGTATAAAACAGGTAACCAAAGCTTGTTTGAGTGTGCTGAATCATTTAGAAAGGAAGAGCTGAGATAGACATGCCATTACGCCGTGTTCGAAGACAATATGTATACAATCAGTTGTCGCAGTTTGAGAGGGGAAGAATCGTCGGGATGATGGAAGCTGGGTCGTCAGCTAGGCGAGTAGCTCGTCAATTAGGCCGCTCTGATTGTGTTGTGAGGAGGTGTTGGGACCAGTGGACCCGAGAGATGTCATGTACACGAAGACCAGGCTCAGGACGCCCTCGACAGACCAGTCGTCGAGAAGACCGCCACATCGTAAGAAATGCACGCGTACAGCCAACTGCTTCATCGGCCGCCATCCAGGCACAGGTAGCACCTTCACTAGGGGCTTCTGTGTCTTCTGGAACCATACGAAGGCGCCTGGCTGAAGGACAGTTGGTATCGCGGCGCCCATTACGTGTGCTGCCCTTGACGTCCACCCATCGACGCCTCCGTTTGGAGTTTTGCCGCGCACGAGGAAACTGGACTACAGCGGAATAGAACCAGGTCGTCTTTAGCGACGAATCCAGATTCAATCTCGGCAGTGATGACAATCGTGTTCGTGTGTGGAGACCCCATGGTGAATGCTTCAATCCTGCCTTTGCTGTACAGCGACACATCGCTCCCACAGCTGGTGTGATGGTATGAAGTGCCATTGCCTACAATACACGGTCACCCGTAGTATTGTTCCGTGGCACCATGACAGCCCAGCGGTATGTTCATGAAATCCTGCAACCACATGTGTTGCCACTCATGCAACGGCTCCCAGGAGCCATTTTTCAACAAGACAATGCTCGGTCTCATACGGCAAGGGTGTCACAAGACTGTCTCCGCACTGTTACTACCCTTCCTTGGCCTGCCCGATCCCCAGATTTGTCTCCAATCGAGCATATCTGGGATCATTTGGGACGACGAGTTGGGCATCCCACGAGTTTGAACGATCTAGAGGCAAGGTTACAGCAAATATGGAACGAAATGTCTCAAGACATCATACAGAACTTGTATGACTTAATGCCCGATCGTATCGCATCGTGCATTCGCGCTAGAGGGGGTCCAAAGGAGTATTAACTCCTCCGTTTTTTTGCCTTTTTCTCTGAAATAAATTATCCTTTTTCTTTGATTTTCTTATCATTTACTTATATCAAAGTAGTCATTACGTATGTAAAATTTCGTTTCATTTTGACGACTCCTACTTGGTGCGCTAATTTTTTTGTCCATGAGTGTATTTTATATTGTAACTTTTTATGTCAAATAATAAATAAATTAGGACATAATTTTTTTGTTATTTTTCTATATAATGCACCAGATTGTTAAAACTATATCTAACTATAATAATTTCATAAAAGTCGCATTTATAGGTTCATCAATTTATGCGGCCTCCTTTATTTCTACCTAATTTACATGTGGCCTCTAATGGTAAAAAGGTTCCCCGCCTCTGGCATAGACTAAGGTGGACTTCAGATCTTTAACGTCCGTCATTCGAAATGCCTTATGTATTTTAAAGTCGCGAACTCCATCGATAAAATATTGTAAAGGAAGATTTTCCCACACTTCCTCAGGGCAATCTCACCAAGCGAGATGGGACAGCCTTTCGACGTCTGTTGCAAGTTCTTGTAGTGATTCATATGGGTTCTGTTGTCGAGATTTGAGCTGGAGCCGGCTATAGTCCTTCAAACACTTCTCGTGAAAGCGTAACTCCAAAGCACTTGAAAATGCACCAAAGTCTAATCGCTGCTCTTCTGGGATCGTCTGCAAAATATCCGCCGCTTCAGCTCTCAGGGATGCAGCCAATCGACACGTTTTTGTTACAGAGTCCCATACGCTGGCGTTCGTCACAATGTAGAATTGAGTTTTCTAAACTTGATAAGAAGATTTTCTATCATAGGTTGACAGCTGAATGGTTGGCCGGGAAGTGACAGATATACACTTAGAATCTTTAGTAACATAAATATTTGACAATTTCTGTTCTAAAATCTGTACTTTCCTTTTCACGTCGGTAAATTTTCCCTCCATAGTTTCAAATTTATTGTCAACTTTATCAAATTTGTCCTCCACATTTTCAAAATTGTTTCCAATTCTTTCCTCCAAATTTTCAAATTTATTGTCAATTTTATAAAACTTCTCTTCTAAATTTTCCTTTATTTATGTTACTCTTTCATTCATGGTAGTTATAATTTCACATTTTAATTCTTCCCGACCAGCCGATATTTCCTTCTTTATCTCTTCTTGACCCGCAGACATTTTAGTCATCGCAGCACTAAGCTGCTGGAATTGAGCTTCCAAATCTTGAGCTGTAACAGTCTGATCAGCTATTGATTCTGTTAAAGGCATTCAATCCCAACAGCACTGACACCAAAATGTTCCGTTTTTTCGGGTTCTCGTGGGATTGAATAAAAATTCTCTTCAGAAAGTTTACGCAAAATAAAATTTATTATTCTCTAAATTCTGTAGGTGCATGCACAAATATTAGCAGAAAACATGTATCAACTGTCTTCTAAATAACAGAAAACTCTAAAAACACAAGTCAGGATAACAGAGTCTTCAATACGATACTCGCCTAGCCCACATTCAATACATTCAATTCTCAGCAGAGAAGAATACTCACTCAGATTCAAACTTCAGGATCATCAGGAAGAGTAGTGGTAACTACAGTACATGGGCCGGGCCCTCCACTGTAGGATGATATAGCAATGCATAAAACTTCAGGGATCAATAAAAAACGAAAGTAGGAAGGAAAATAGAAAGTGGGGAAAATAAAAAGCTTCGATAGCTGAGTTTCAATGTCACTCTCAGGTATAATTATAGACTTCCAAAGCGCCCCCTATAGGCCACCAGCTAGAAATCACTGGAACAGTCCACAAATGCCTAGAAGGTTGGCGACCATTTGGCGCCATATCGCCAAATTTGGCGACCAATATAAGTCCCCAAATCCTTCGCCAATTTGGCGTTAACTCTCATATTTGCCGTGACTACATAGACTGTTTTTATATATCAGAAGATAGATATATTTATAAGCATAAAGTAAAATACTTCGAGTGACAGTTATCTTTTAAATGAAATTGAGTCCGAATGCATTTCAATAAATGTTTAACAGATTAAACACTAAAAACATATCATACCCTTTTATACCTCTATACAGTCATAATATTGTTATTAAAATATTGAGGTACATTGAATTTTATTCTTCATTTTTACAGTATTTATTCGCATACTTTATACCCAGTGATGTATAGAACAATAAAGAATGATTCGAGGAAATGAAATAAAAATATTGATGACTGCAAATAAATTTCACATAGCTGACCAACGTAGATGTAAATGGAGGTACAAATATTTTATAAGTTCTAACACCCATTGATATGAACCGTATTCATATTTTCTGAATACGCTTCCGAATACGCATAAAAAAAATCCATCTTATCAGAAATTAAATTAGAAATTGTGTGTTTGTATGTATATAAATGTTGAGAGTATTTTAGTAGCTGTTAATGTGTTAGTTAATAGATAGTTTACTAATTATTTTCTTCATACAAGGGTTCTGCATATTTCTTGTTGGTGAGGTAAGTCTTCACCTTCACAGCTGCACTTACTTGATGAAAATAAAAATGCTTTTTAAGATAATTTCATGTTTCAGTTTGAATGACAATTTTGCAGTCATATAATATTTTCTAAATTATTTAAAGTTAGAAGAACATAAACGTTTTCCTCATTGCTTATTATTTTTCCATAAACAGATAAAAACATTCAGATTCAGATAATATTTTTTTTTCAAAAAAATTACTAAGAGTTTCGCACAGGTAAAATATAAATAAAATCTGTTCCATTCGCCCATGACTTGTAAACAAGGAAGACACTTTATCTTACGTGCCAAACATCGGCATCAATTTAGTCTCCGATAGTGCTTAGTTCTAATGTATCACTGTCACCGAGTACAATGAGTAGGGATACATAATTTTCGTATTTACGAAATAGGTGCGAAATTTGCCGATATCAGCGAATAAATGTGAAAATATTTTTTTACTAGTTTTCGGCAAAAACTCGGTAATAAACGGCTTTTTAAGCGAAATTAGTTAATAATAGTAATAATTTATTGAGATAAATTATTACTATTTATCTCAATAAATAGTATGAAAAAATTATCCGAATTTCACTCGGACAGTTTTTTCCCGTACCGGAATCGAACCTAAAAATCTAACAGTGCAAGGTCTTCCCTTTGTCCTCCCACACACCGATTCTGGGGTCTTAAAATGGCTCAAGCCAATTCTTTCTGAGAACTCGTTTTCCCTCTCCCTCCCCGTGGACACTCCTTGCTGCAGGTGCTGTAGAAGGCCCCCTTTTCTGAAAAGGGTGGTAATTTCTTAACGCATCTAAAAACAGACGGCTGTTTTCGCTATTGCTGTGACTCGCTGGACAGTCCGTCAGGGGCAAAGGTTAAAAAACTTGGTACCCTTTTTAACATGGGTTTTCCAAATTTTTATTCATGGGCTCAATTTAAATCATATTTTTTTAGAAAAAGAAAAAAAAATCTGTAATGATCATAATATTTTTGAGTAAAAAAATGAATTTCTTTAGAACTGGACTTGTAAGATATTTTTTAAGATTTTTGGGCTTAAAATAAATGAATGTAACTACACTGCTGGCCACTGTAAATGCAACACCCTGAAGGAAACATGCAAATAACATGAAATTTACAACATGCATTAGCGGAGGTGAGATATGCAAATGATTACAATTTCAGCGCAGACGCACATCACGCGCGCCTGTGGCGCCACTTCAAAGCGCTATTTAAGGCTTGGAGATTTCGACGATTTCAAGTTCGGCAATTGTGTTTTTCTTGTGGTTTTTTCAAAAAAGCGATCAATTATGCCTCGTCGAAAACAGCGATCATCTTTTGATCAAGTATCCGAGTTCGACAGAGGAAGGATAGTGGCCTACCGAGATTGTGGATTATCTTTCAGGGAAATCGGTAGTCGTGTTGGACGAAACCAAACAACTGTAATGCGGATATGTGATCGTTGGATGCAGGAGGCTACGACGGACCGGCGTGTTCGATCGCATCCACCTCAGCGCACCACTTCACTTGATGCCAGGCAAATTGTGCGCATGGCAGTGACGGATCGCTCAGTCACATTACGAACCATAGCCCAGCACATGCAGTCTAACGCATCATCCAGTGTCTGCGCGTACCATTCGACGCCGTTTACAGCAGAGTGGTCTGTCCGCAAGACGTCCATTGCTTTGTCTACCTTTGACGCAAAACCACAGACGTCTCCGCCGCCAATGGTGCGATGACAGAAGCATGTGGACGGCAGAATGGAATGAAATTGTCTTTACTGACGAGTCACGCTTGTGTCTGCAACACCACGATGGTCGCATTCGTGTCTGGAGACACCGTGAAGAGAGGATGCTGAACAGCTGCGTTATGCACCACCACACTGGTCCTGCACCGGGTATTATGGTATGGGGCGGTATTGGATATCACTCTCGCACACCTTTGGTACGCATTGCCGGTACTTTAAACAGCCAGCACTACATCTCCGAGGTGTTGGTGCCAGTTGTCCTTCCTTACCTTCAGGGCTTGCCCACAGCCATATTTCAACAGGATAATGCGCGACCACACGTGGCACGTATTGTCCAACGGTTCTTCGTCAATCGCCAGATTGAATTGCTTCCCTGGCCGCCTCGCTCTCCGGATCTTTCGCCGATAGAAAACATGTGGTGCATGGTTGCTCTACGATTGACCCAGATTCCATCCCCAGCTGCCACAGCAGATAAACTTTCGAACGTGTGGAAGCTGCTTGGTCTGCTGTACCCCAAGAACTCATCCAAAGTCTCTTTGAATCAATGCCGAGGCGTGTGGCAGCGGTGATCTCCAACAATGGCGGCTACTCTGGCTACTGATTTTGGCAGGAACCACACTTCACAGAAGTCTATAAATTTAATCATTTGATACTTGGTCAACATGTTATCCACAAAATGAATTTTGTTGTGATATCTCTTGTCTTTCTTGGTGTTGCAATTTGGGTGGCCAGCAGTGTATTTAAAGTTTCCAAAAGGTAATATTTTTTGGTGCAAGCCAAGAATAGTGATTCTCTTCAAATTTATTTTTACTTATAAGATCAATATATGCAGTTAGGTAATATACAATAATTATAATACATACTTTCCTAGTCGCTGATGTGCTGGAAAAAAATAAATGATTGAGGCACTGAGTTTAATTACTGTGCATGAGTCACTAAAAAAGTCTTTCTCTACGTCAAGCGCACGCAAGTTAAATCGGTGAAGGATTTAATCAGAAGTATTTTTCTTACCCATCCCCACTCCTTTAATACAATATGAAACTTTTTGTCAAGATTTAAGACTTAAAAAACTCATTCTCCCTTTTTACTGTCGAAAAAGAGATGCCAGTTCAATAAAATGACTATCTCAATTATACAGAAGGTCGTTCGCACTTTATGGAAACGATTGTGTACTTTACTTTTGTCGCTTGCATTTTGAGATAAAATTTTGGCAACTTCAGAATAATTACCTACTTCTTTTTTGTTTTGATTGGAATGTAAAATGAAAGATTTATTTTGAAAACGGCCCATAAAATTGATAGATGGCTCGAATGTTACGTAACTGTGCTTTCCGAGGTGAAATATTCATATTAACAAATTATAAAGCGGTCTAAAAATCGCGGTTATGGCATTTAAAAAAAAAGGTATTTATAATACATTAAATTTGAAAGGAAAAAAAGGCTAACTGAAAGTAAAAATGAAAACATGACTGCGAAACCTCATCCTAAGACTGTTCGAACGCAGGTAAATATCAAGAAAGGGAAGTCTCTGATCCTATAAAAAATCCGCCGCCTCAAAGATCCATTGCATCGAAACTAAGAATGTATTCTGGCATTGTAAGTAAAATCATTCATAATGATTTGAAGTTAAAAATATGTTTAAAACTAAAGTTGATCTGCTTTTGGCAAAGCATATTGCTGAAAGGAAAACAAATTGTAGAAAATTATATGTAAAACACTTAGCTGCTGAAAAATGGAAATTTATGATACCACTCGATGTGGCATGGGTATATTTAAGTGACAGTAATAAAAAAAGATCAATTTTATTTTGTTCAACTGACAGGAATGACGGTACGAAATGACTTCGTCAATGTACAGAAAAATTCCGAAAGGGATTCTTGGTAGTTGCACGATTTTGTTAAAACGGCAAATTAAAAATCAAAAAAGTCTCACGTAAAGCCAAAATTAATTTTCTGTACTATCAGCAGAATATTTTAGAACCAATTTTTGAAGAAGAAATTTAAGCCTTATATGGAAAGAAAATTGATAAAGTTGCGCTTCATATGATCAAAGCCTCAAGTCACACGTCTAAATCAACTGTCGCTTATTTAGTAAAGAAAGAATCAGAACCAGGAATAAAGTGTATCCCATTTAATGAAATACTTGTAAAATAACCTGACGCTTCTCCAATGGACTTTTGCGATTTCGGTTTATTAAAACGAGACTTACAAAACGGCATCCAAGAACACTGAACGGACTTTGGAAAACGGTCCAAGAGTAATGGGGTGAAATTGACATGACAATACTAAGGAAAAGTTTACTTTTATGGTAAATTCGAGCTAGAGCTATTGTAAAGAACCATGGATATCAGATAAAAGCAAATAGGCGAAAAAAAATACGACATTTATACATAAAAATTAAATTTAAAAATCGTTTCCATAAAGTGCGAACGACCTTCTGTACATCTAAACTCCTAATATCAATACAACAACATTTTGATACCAACATCTTGACTTTAAAAAGAAAAATTGCGAAATCACTGATAAAAAATAAACATGTAAAGAACGTAATTTGTTTTTTTAATGATTTTTTATCTTGAAACGGTCGCAAATGTGTTTAATATATATTAAAAACAATGATGCTATTTACACGGCAGATAATTTAGAAAATTTTGATAGATATAGATGTTCCCATCTTCGGTAGTCATTAATTTCATTTTCACGTAAATATTTCCTCTCTTTCTATCTATTTCAGACTTTCTGTAGTTTCCCTTGCTATCTATAGCAAGTCCCCCCTACACATGAATTCATTCCACAATGAGAAAATTTAATTCTAAGTTTCTTAAAATTTGTTAGGCCAGTGGCATCCATTAAATCGTTTCAAGGTGTTCAGAGAGCCATCCATTAAAAGCTTTCAACGAGAAGTTACAAGAAATTTCAAAGCCTCATGAAAATAAAATCTTTATAATTTTTTATTAACTTAATCTTTATCTAATATATATTTTTAACGCTTTAAGCTGATCGTCTACATTAAAGGATTTTTCCCGCATGAAAAGTAGTATTTCACGTTATTGAAATTCTGAAACATGGCTAATCTATACTAATATATAAAGAGAGAGGGGATTTTGTACGTGGAGGGTAATCTTCAGAACCACTGTACCTATTTGAAAAATTCTTTCACTGTTTGAAAGGTACATTATTCCAGATGGTCATAGGCTATATATTATGTCTATCTAATCAGTAGAAATAAAGTTAGGGGCTTAATCCTAACAATCTCCATTGTTACCGGTACTGTCCTCTACCGCTTTTTGTGGCGAAGTCTTCAACGATCCTTAGCGTGGTGCTATCTATACTAATATATAAAGAGAGAGGGGATTTTGCACGTGGAGGGTAATCTTCAGAACCACTGTACCTATTTGAAAAATTCTTTCACTGTTTGAAAGGTACATTATTCCAGATGGTCATAGGCTATATATATATGTATATCTAATCAGTAGAAATAAAGTTAGGGGCTTAATCCTAACAATCTCCATTGTTACCGCTACTGTCCTCTACCGCTTTTTGTGGCGAAGTCTTCAATGATCCTTAGCGTGGTGCTATCTATACTAATATATAAAGAGAGAGGGGATTTTGTACGTGGAGGGTAATCTTCAGAACCACTGTACCTATTTGAAAAATTCTTTCACTGTTTGAAAGGTACATTATTCCAGATGGTCATAGGCTATATATTATGTATATCTAATCAGTAGAAATAAAGTTAGGGGCTTAATCCTAACAATCTCCATTGATACCGCTACTGTCCTCTACCGCTTTTTGTGGCGAAGTCTTCAACGATCCTTAGCGTGGTGCTATCTATACTAATATATAAAGAGAGAGGGGATTTTGTACGTGGAGGGTAATCTTCAGAACCACTGTACCTATTTGAAAAATTCTTTCACTGTTTGAAAGGTACATTATTCCAGATGGTCATAGGCTATATATTATGTCTATCTAATCAGTAGAAATAAAGTTAGGGGCTTAATCCTAACAATATCCATTGTTACCGCTACTGTCCTCTACCGCTTTTTGTGGCGAAGTCTTCAACGATCCTTAGCGTGGTGCTATCTATACTAATATATAAAGAAAGAGGGGATTTTGTACGTGGAGGGTAATCTTCAGAACCACTGTACCTATTTGAAAAATTCTTTCACTGTTTGAAAGATACATTATTCCAGATAGTCATAGGCTATATATTATGTCTATCTAATCAGTAGAAATAAAGTTAGGGGCTTAATCCTAACAATCTCCATTGTTACCGCTACTGTCCTCTACCGCTTTTTGTGGCGAAGTCTTCAACGATCCTTAGCGTGGTGCTATCTATACTAATATATAAAGAGAGAGGGGATTTTGTACGTGGAGGGTAATCTTCAGAACCACTGTACCTATTTGAAAAATTCTTTCACTGTTTGAAAGGTACATTATTCCAGATGGTCATAGGCTATATATTATGTATATCTAATCAGTAGAAATAAAGTTAGGGGCTTAATCCTAACAATCTCCATTGTTACCGCTACTGTCCTCTACCGCTTTTTGTGGCGAAGTCTTCAACGATCCTTAGCGTGGTGCTATCTATACTAATATATAAAGAGAGAGGGGATTTTGTACGTGGAGGGTGATCTTCAGAACCACTGTACCTATTTGAAAAATTCTTTCACTGTTTGAAAGGTATATTATTCCAGATGGTCATAGGCTATATATTATGTCTATCTCATCAGTAGAAATAAAGTTAGGGGCTTAATCCTAATAATCTCCATTGTTACCGCTACTGTCCTCTACCGCTTTTTGTGGCGAAGTCTTCAACGATCCTTAGCGTGGTGCTATCAATACTAATATATAAAGAAAGAGGGGATTTTGTACGTGGAGGGTAATCTTCAGAACCACTGTACCTATTTGAAAAATTCTTTCACTGTTTGAAAGGTACATTATTCCAGATAGTCATAGGCTATATATTATGTCTATCTAATCAGTAGAAATAAAGTTAGGGGCTTAATCCTAACAATCTCCATTGTTACCGCTACTGTCCTCTACCGCTTTTTGTGGCGAAGTCTTCAACGATCCTTAGCGTGGTGCTATCTATACTAATATATAAAGAGAGAGGGGATTTTGTACGTGGAGGGTAATCTTCAGAACCACTGTACCTATTTGAAAAATTCTTTCACTGTTTGAAAGGTACATTATTCCAGATGGTCATAGGCTATATATTATGTCTATCTAATCAGTAGAAATAAAGTTAGGGGCTTAATCCTAACAATCTCCATTGTTACCGGTACTGTCCTCTACCGCTTTTTGTGGCGAAGTCTTCAACGATCCTTAGCGTGGTGCTATCTATACTAATATATAAAGAGAGAGGGGATTTTGCACGTGGAGGGTAATCTTCAGAACCACTGTACCTATTTGAAAAATTCTTTCACTGTTTGAAAGGTACATTATTCCAGATAGTCATAGGCTATATATTATGTCTATCTAATCAGTAGAAATAAAGTTAGGGGCTTAATCCTAACAATCTCCATTGTTACCGCTACTGTCCTCTACCGCTTTTTGTGGCGAAGTCTTCAACGATCCTTAGCGTGGTGCTATCTATACTAATATATAAAGAGAGAGGGGATTTTGTACGTGGAGGGTAATCTTCAGAACCACTGTACCTATTTGAAAAATTCTTTCACTGTTTGAAAGGTACATTATTCCAGATGGTCATAGGCTATATAATATGTCTATCTAATCAGTAGAAATAAAGTTAGGGGCTTAATCCTAACAATCTCCATTGTTACCGGTACTGTCCTCTACCGCTTTTTGTGGCGAAGTCTTCAACGATCCTTAGCGTGGTGCTATCTATACTAATATATAAAGAGAGAGGGGATTTTGCACGTGGAGGGTAATCTTCAGAACCACTGTACCTATTTGAAAAATTCTTTCACTGTTTGAAAGGTACATTATTCCAGATGGTCATAGGCTATATATATATGTATATCTAATCAGTAGAAATAAAGTTAGGGGCTTAATCCTAACAATCTCCATTGTTACCGCTACTGTCCTCTACCGCTTTTTGTGGCGAAGTCTTCAACGATCCTTAGCGTGGTGCTATCTATACTAATATATAAAGAGAGAGGGTATTTTGTACGTGGAGGGTAATCTTCAGAACCACTGTACCTATTTGAAAAATTCTTTCACTGTTTGAAAGGTACATTATTCCAGATGGTCATAGGCTATATATTATGTATATCTAATCAGTAGAAATAAAGTTAGGGGCTTAATCCTAACAATCTCCATTGATACCGCTACTGTCCTCTACCGCTTTTTGTGGCGAAGTCTTCAACGATCCTTAGCGTGGTGCTATCTATACTAATATATAAAGAGAGAGGGGATTTTGTACGTGGAGGGTAATCTTCAGAACCACTGTACCTATTTGAAAAATTCTTTCACTGTTTGAAAGGTACATTATTCCAGATGGTCATAGGCTATATATTATGTATATCTAATCAGTAGAAATAAAGTTAGGGGCTTAATCCTAACAATATCCATTGTTACCGCTACTGTCCTCTACCGCTTTTTGTGGCGAAGTCTTCAACGATCCTTAGCGTGGTGCTATCTATACTAATATATAAAGAAGAGGGGATTTTGTACGTGGAGGGTAATCTTCAGAACCACTGTACCTATTTGAAAAATTCTTTCACTGTTTGAAAGGTACATTATTCCAGATGGTCATAGGCTATATATTATGTATATCTAATCAGTAGAAATAAAGTTAGGGGCTTAATCCTAACAATTTCCATTGTTACCGCTACTGTCCTCTACCGCTTTTTGTGGCGAAGTCTTCAACGATCCTTAGCGTGGTGCTATCTATACTAATATATAAAGAGAGAGGGGATTTTGTACGTGGAGGGTAATCTTCAGAACCACTGTACCTATTTGAAAAATTCTTTCACTGTTTGAAAGGTACATTATTCCAGATGGTCATAGGCTATATATTATGTCTATCTAATCAGTAGAAATAAAGTTAGGGGCTTAATCCTAACAATCTCCATTGTTACCGCTACTGTCCTCTACCGCTTTTTGTGGCGAAGTCTTCAACGATCCTTAGCGTGGTGCTATCTATACTAATATATAAAGAAAGAGGGGATTTTGTACGTGGAGGGTAATCTTCAGAACCACTGTACCTATTTGAAAAATTCTTTCACTGTTTGAAAGGTACATTATTCCAGATAGTCATAGGCTATATATTATGTATATCTAATCAGTAGAAATAAAGTTAGGGGCTTAATCCTAACAATTTCCATTGTTACCGCTACTGTCCTCTACCGCTTTTTGTGGCGAAGTCTTCAACGATCCTTAGCGTGGTGCTATCTATACTAATATATAAACAGAGAGGGGATTTTGTACGTGGAGGGTAATCTTCAGAACCACTGTACCTATTTGAAAAATTCTTTCACTGTTTGAAAGGTACATTATTCCAGATGGTCATACGCTATATATTATGTCTATCTAATCAGTAGAAATAAAGTTAGGGGCTTAATCCTAACAATCTCCATTGTTACCGCTACTGTCCTCTACCGCTTTTTGTGGCGAAGTCTTCAACGATCCTTAGCGTGGTGCTATCTATACTAATATATAAAGAAGAGGGGATTTTGTACGTGGAGGGTAATCTTCAGAACCACTGTACCTATTTGAAAAATTCTTTCACTGTTTGAAAGGTACATTATTCCAGATAGTCATAGGCTATATATTATGTCTATCTAATCAGTAGAAATAAAGTTAGGGGCTTAATCCTAACAATCTCCATTGTTACCGCTACTGTCCTCTACCGCTTTTTGTGGCGAAGTCTTCAACGATCCTTAGCGTGGTGCTATCTATACTAATGTATAAAGAGAGAGGGGATTTTGTACGTGGAGGGTAATCTTCAGAACCACTGTACCTATTTGAAAAATTCTTTCACTGTTTGAAAGGTACATTATTCCAGATGGTCATAGGCTATATATTATGTCTATCTAATCAGTAGAAATAAAGTTAGGGGCTTAATCCTAACAATCTCCATTGTTACCGGTACTGTCCTCTACCGCTTTTTGTGGCGAAGTCTTCAACGATCCTTAGCGTGGTGCTATCTATACTAATATATAAAGAGAGAGGGGATTTTGCACGTGGAGGGTAATCTTCAGAACCACTGTACCTATTTGAAAAATTCTTTCACTGTTTGAAAGGTACATTATTCCAGATGG
This sequence comes from Dolomedes plantarius, assembly GCA_907164885.2. NCBI lineage: Eukaryota > Metazoa > Arthropoda > Arachnida > Araneae > Dolomedidae > Dolomedes > Dolomedes plantarius. Next base: position 81,334,075 of record OU015492.1, read on the forward strand.
TCATAGGCTATATATTATGTATATCTAATCAGTAGAAATAAAGTTAGGGGCTTAATCCTAACAATCTCCATTGTTACCGCTAATGTCCTCTACCGCTTTTTGTGGCGAAGTCTTCAACGATCCTTAGCGTGGTGCTATCTATACTAATATATAAAGAGAGAGGGGATTTTGTACGTGGAGGGTAATCTTCAGAACCACTGTACCTATTTGAAAAATTCTTTCACTGTTTGAAAGGTACATTATTCCAGATGGTCATAGGCTATATATTATGTCTATCTAATCAGTAGAAATAAAGTTAGGGGCTTAATCCTAACAATCTCCATTGTTACCGGTACTGTCCTCTACCGCTTTTTGTGGCGAAGTCTTCAACGATCCTTAGCGTGGTGCTATCTATACTAATATATAAAGAGAGAGGGGATTTTGCACGTGGAGGGTAATCTTCAGAACCACTGTACCTATTTGAAAAATTCTTTCACTGTTTGAAAGGTACATTATTCCAGATGGTCATAGGCTATATATTATGTATATCTAATCAGTAGAAATAAAGTTAGGGGCTTAATCCTAACAATCTCCATTGTTACCGCTACTGTCCTCTACCGCTTTTTGTGGCGAAGTCTTCAACGATCCTTAGCGTGGTGCTATCTATACTAATATATAAAGAGAGAGGGGATTTTGTACGTGGAGGGTAATCTTCAGAACCACTGTACCTATTTGAAAAATTCTTTCACTGTTTGAAAGGTACATTATTCCAGATGGTCATAGGCTATATATTATGTCTATCTAATCAGTAGAAATAAAGTTAGGGGCTTAATCCTAACAATCTCCATTGTTACCGTTACTGTCCTCTACCGCTTTTTGTGGCGAAGTCTTCAACGATCCTTAGCGTGGTGCTATCTATACTAATATATAAAGAGAGAGGGGATTTTGCACGTGGAGGGTAATCTTCAGAACCACTGTACCTATTTGAAAAATTCTTTCACTGTTTGAAAGGTACATTATTCCAGATGGTCATAGGCTATATATTATGTATATCTAATCAGTAGAAATAAAGTTAGGGGCTTAATCCTAACAATCTCCATTGTTACCGCTACTGTCCTCTACCGCTTTTTGTGGCGAAGTCTTCAACGATCCTTAGCGTGGTGCTATCTATACTAATATATAAAGAGAGAGAGGATTTTGTACGTGGAGGGTAATCTTCAGAACCACTGTACCTATTTGAAAAATTCTTTCACTGTTTGAAAGGTACATTATTCCAGATGGTCATAGGCTATATATTATGTATATCTAATCAGTAGAAATAAAGTTAGGGGCTTAATCCTAACAATCTCCATTGTTACCGCTACTGTCCTCTACCGCTTTTTGTGGCGAAGTCTTCAACGATCCTTAGCGTGGTGCTATCTATACTAATATATAAAGAGAGTGGGGATTTTGTACGTGGAGGGTAATCTTCAGAACCACTGTACCTATTTGAAAAATTCTTTCACTGTTTGAAAGGTACATTATTCCAGATGGTCATAGGCTATATATTATGTATATCTAATCAGTAGAAATAAAGTTAGGGGCTTAATCCTAACAATCTCCATTGTTACCGCTACTGTCCTCTACCGCTTTTTGTGGCGAAGTCTTCAACGATCCTTAGCGTGGTGCTATCTATACTAATATATAAAGAGAGAGGGGATTTTGTACGTGGAGGGTAATCTTCAGAACCACTGTACCTATTTGAAAAATTCTTTCACTGTTTGAAAGGTACATTATTCCAGATGGTCATAGGCTATATATTATGTATATCTAATCAGTAGAAATAAAGTTAGGGTCTTAATCCTAACAATATCCATTGTTACCGCTACTGTCCTCTACCGCTTTTTGTGGCGAAGTCTTCAACGATCCTTAGCGTGGTGCTATCTATACTAATATATAAAGAAAGAGGGGATTTTGTACGTGGAGGGTAATCTTCAGAACCACTGTACCTATTTGAAAAATTCTTTCACTGTTTGAAAGGTACATTATTCCAGATGGTCATAGGCTATATATTATGTATATCTAATCAGTAGAAATAAAGTTAGGGGCTTAATCCTAACAATTTCCATTGTTACCGCTACTTTCCTCTACCGCTTTTTGTGGCGAAGTCTTCAACGATCCTTAGCGTGGTGCTATCTATCTATACTAATATATAAAGAGAGAGCAGATTTTGTACGTGGAGGGTAATCTCCGGAACCACTGCACCTCTTTGAAAAATTCGTTCACTGTTTGAAAGGTACATTATTCCAGATGGACATAGGCTATATATTATGTATATCTGATCAGTAGAAATAAAGTTAGGGGGGATACTCTAGATTTGTGTGCACGGCCGCCATCTTGGATTTTTCCGCCAGGGTTTGGCGCATTTCGCATGGGGATAATTATTGCGTTCTGGTAAAAATAACCCAATGTCAAATTCTCTAATTTTAAGATCAAACAGTTATTTCTGATGTGATCTTTTAATTACAGTATAATAATTTTAGGTCAGATCTTGACCTTGACCTGGAAATCTGAGTCAAATTGACTAGACTCAAAAGAGTAAATTATTTTTAAAACTAAGAGTCTTTTTGTTGAAACTTTTTGAATCCATCATCAGTTTTTCTTTAACTTATTAAATTTAAGTTGCTTTTAATTTTGTTTATCGATTGTCAATTAGTATACTATAATGATACACCATTTCATTTATTTGAAGTAAAAATTATCTGCCATCATTTTTTCGTAAAATGTAAAATACAGTATACATTTTAAATACAATATATTTTAAAATATTTTATAATTCCAAGTTGTAGTGGATTATAAATAAATTTAAATAACTGAAGTTCAACTTCTCTCTCCCCAGGAACCTAAGTTAAAAAGTTAGTTAAGGTTAAGTTATTGGTTTAGGAAAAGGGTTTTTTTTTTCTTATTTCCAACACAGCAGGATAAATGGTCAAATAATCCTTGTCCCGATTTTATTGTATGCACCAAATATTTGGTTAAGGTCAAATCTGAAGGAAAATTTCATTACCACAATGCCCTGAGAGAGAGAGAGAGAGAGATAGATAGATCTGGTTACTCACCATAAATTTATGGGTTCATAATTATTTTACATTTTTCAAAGCTGAATTTTAGATAATTTTTAAATTGCAAGTTATTTAGGTGGTACGAAAATGCTGTATTTTTTTTCTAATTAACAATATATTGGCATAATATTTTGGTGATTCATTGCTATTAGTCAAAGAGTTAGGGCAAACTGAATAGGTGGCATTGAAATTTTATCTGTAAGTAAAATTCATTTGACCAAATTTTTCATATGGATCATAATTTGAAAAGGTAGTTTTTAATTAAAAATGACAAAAAGAAAATCTCAGTCCAACGATTAAATGATTTTTCAAAAATATTTCTAAGTTTCACAATTTAAAAAGGTCGTTTTTATTAAAAAAGCTAAAAGAAAAACCCAAAATTTCCAATATTTGAGAATGATTTTTTCAGAAAAAAGTGGTTTTTATCAAAAACCCAACAATAAATCTAAGTCCAACGTTTAAATGATTTTTCAAAAAATTTTCTAAGTTTCATAATTTAAACAGGTGGTTTTTATTAAAAAAGCTAAAAAAATTCAAAGTCCAGCGTTTTGAAAACACCGCTTAAAACACATCGGCGAGAATTTTTCCACTCCTCAAAACACGGTGAAATCGCCATGTTGGCGCAAAAAAATCCAAGATGGCGGACGTGCACACAATTATTAAGTAACGTAATATTAATTTGAATATTATTTTAGGTGCTTAAAGTAATTAAAAAAACATTCTTTACTTAAAATCCTTTTTTTATTTTTGTATTTTTATTTCATCTCTTACTCTAATTTTGAGATACCAATGTGTATCTATAAACGTTTGTCAATTGTAAACGTTTATATTGTAAACGTCTATATTGTAAACGTTTTGTCAATTAAACGTTTCTCCAAATGACAAACGTTTAATCTATATCTATCTATATATATAAAACAGTTCCGTAACTCACTCATTCATTCACTGACTGACTGACTGACTGACATACAACGCACAGACCAAACCGCTGGACCTAAAGGGCTGAAATTTTGCATGGCGATTCTTCTAATAGTGTAGGTGTGCATTGAGAAAGATTTTTCAAAAATTCTTCTTAGATTTTTTTAAATTAAATTTTTAAGCTGTTTTTTAAACTTTTTTTTACGTTTGCATTTAAAATAATACATTGAGGGTTATAAAATTTATATCACGAGAAAGATCATGAAAAATCCTTCAAAATGAAATTTTTTTCGAATTTTTACCTCCATTTCCTGAATTTTCGTGAATTTTTAAAAATTAATTTTTAGAATTTAATTTATTAAATGCTGATCACGTGATTTCTTTTTCTGGTACTTTCAATAAATTTATCGTCACGTGCGTAACAACTAAATAGACAAAAAATATTTTTTTCTCTTTCTAATGCAGCAGACGATTGGATATTATCCAAAAAAAATGCATATCCCTTACGATTTTTTATAAATATATATACATAGATAGATATATATTTTACTTCAATTGTATACATTGATCTTCGCATTTATTATAAATATATATATTTATTTTTTGGCATAAATTGCATACGTTGACCGTTGTATTTAATTTGAATGTACTCCGTAGCGAAGCGCGGGTTTTCAGCTAGTTTAGTCTATAAAATTGATTTAACATTTCGTGTATTTTAAGCCGTAGCTGAAAATACTTGGATGCAAGATGAAAAATCAGACTCTTAGTATTTGTTTTTAAGCATGAACATTTTGATCACAAGAAAGCTCAAAGTTTAAAAAAAATATTTCCAGAAAATAAAAATAAAAATTAAGAAAAGAAAAGTCTCTACGGACTCAAAAAACTTTTATTCCAGAAGATTTTTTTCAGTCCCAGCCCCCAAAAATATTGTTTTAAATTTTTCGATGTCCCTGTAAATTACTGCACATATACATGTAAGTTCCGCTAGCTAGGGACAAAATACATTTGGCGAGCATGACGTACACAGATTGGCGATTTTCGGTCATCTAAGTGTTGGCGAAACTTTAGCGCACGCTATTTATGCCAATTATATTTCGACATAGTTGCTGTCTTCAGTTCTCTATTTCGAGGTTGGACATTTGCGGCCATGGTGGGACTTAGAAGCGGACATCTCCGTAGTATGAAATTCGTGGAGGGGGAGAAATCTTTTTCTGTTTGTCATTGCTCCTTTCCCGCTTCTACTCACAGAATGTATGGGCGTCTCTGAGACAGCTGTCGGTTGAGCAAGATTTTGTCTGTGATTCTCTTTTACGGCGGGGTCTCTTGGACTCGGTGTATGCTTTCCTACACTAGGGAGATTATAAACACCACATTTGCTATCTCTCCGCTGCTCGACTGTGTGGGATTTTCTTTATTTTCAACACTTTTTTAAATATACCATCATTGGGCAATGACCGAAAGGTATGTTTAATTTTCAGTCTTATATTCAGCAATATGATAAGACTGTAGAATGACAGAATATTATTATTTTTTATCTCCAAAGAATAAACTTATCAAGACCTATTTGAAGATGTCTCAAAACAAAATATTTCTTGAACAGCTAAGATTTAACAACGAATCACTCTTTGATATGCAAAACAAAGAAAAAAATTTTCACTTGTCAACTACTAAAAAATGACTGAATAAAATTCATAAAACATTGAACTACATTCAATTTTAATTTTTAATCATTTTCAAATAAATTATATAAATTAAGATTATATAATCGGGTAATTCCCGATTTTCAGGAATTATTCTGAACAAAAATTTTAGGCGATAGAAGAGATTAATATTTACTATTACCTGAAAATACACGAGAAAAAGGGAAAAGTTAACAATATTAATACTAGTTATACATGGAGAGCCAGAAAAAAATAAAGTGAAAGAGTAGATATCAGATCGTATTATATATAAAGGTTATAACCAATCTCATTAATAAAAATAAAAAGCATGTGAAAGGAAGGGTTGTACGAAAAACTTTGAAAATTTGACAGGTATTCCGATTACGGCTCAATACTGGCGAGTAGCCCTGATCCACGGCACTTTACTGGTTGCGAGATGGGTATTTGACGGCCTGTCGACATGAATTGTTGCTCCCGTAACTGGCCCGTCACCCTCCGGCAATCCTGCGGTTTTATGTTGACGGGTACCTCGCGGTTGCCTCGCGGTTCGTAGCCGGATGCACGGTAGCTTCATTCTTACCGGAAGCGGCCCGCACGCGACGGGGTAGTCGCGGGCGAGAGGACACTCCCGTGACGGATCCGATACTGACCTAATATATATATATGTATGACCTAATATATATATTATATATATATATATGTAATGACTTAACTATGGGGAACCTTAAACGAGGGTTTTGTTTAGAAAAATACGAATTAGTAATTAAATACTATTAATTCACGTAATATCGGAAAAAAAGAAACGCAGGTTTTAATAGCAAAAGTTACCAATAGAGGTCGCTACCTAACGGTCCAGTTTAAACAGAGATTATTCAAGCGAGGGGTATTAAAATTATGTAAGGAGAAGCTTCTGGAACTTTCTTAATGTAGTGTCAGCACATTTATAGGCGGGAAGAAGACAAAAGGAACTTCGTCAGTTGGCAGATAGATGTCGATGGGGAAGGTTGAGATGACTAGCGGTCGCTTGGGTGGAGCGGTCTCGCCAACAATCATTGGGAGCTCTGGTTCGATTGAGTCTTAATAAATATGTTTGAAAAGATTAATTCGTCTTCTCTTCTGTCTACCGGACCACGACTGGACAATGATAGCACTAAATTAACGTGAAAAAGGAAAGCATGTCATCAGACGACTGGATACCGACCTACGCGAGGTGAATATCTTAAAAAATGAAACTGTGACTTTTCGAGTTTTGATTGATATTTAAATTTTCGATGATCTGAAAATATCCCCATGAGACCAGTCTTTTCTCCACCCAAGAACTGTAAACTTTTTTCTCGACATGTACGGCGATGAGTTCCGCTTAAAAAAATTTTTCTTCAAAATTTTGTGCGTTTCATAACAAGGACAGTAACAGTTACGTGACTCGCACTAATGTACTGTGGAAATAAAAGGACCTTGCAACGAAACAGACTTTCATCGAAATTCTTCTGAGTGCTGTGAAAACCATTGAAAGGTGCAGACTTTTCTTATGGGCGGAAATAGATGAAAATTATAATTTTTTTTGCGTTCGTTTAAATCAACAAGAAAAGAGAAAAAATGGATAAAGCAAAAATAAAACAAGAGGAAAAGGAAGAGAGTTCTAATGTTGACGATGGTTTTGAGCAGAAAGAGGAAAAAATCAACAAGAGGAAGAAACGTTAAAAGAAAAAAATTAATGCAGTGGAAAAACAACAGAGAAAGGAGTATTGCAGATGATAAAGTTAATGCAACCAAAATATGACAATCTGAAGTTTAGGAATATTCTTCCGTGGAGTACCCTCTTTGAAGAGAAATGTAATGCTGAATTTAGATGAAGATTGGAAGAAAGAAAATATTTTACACTACGTGAACTTAGAAATTTAGGACTTCATGATAGCAACGCAATTGTATAAGAAGAGTTATTCGGAGATCAAGAGGAATTTGACATCAGTCTTTTCGCGCAGTAGATAAGAGATGGAAAGATAGTATAGAGATTTAAAGTTAACAGAGGACGGAGAGTTACAGGGATATTACAAAAGGAAAGTGGAGCTTGGAACGTCATTACAACGACAAGAAATTGAAATAATACAAAGCCTCACAATGGACACTCCAACTGAGATGAACACTCTACTCGGTATACAGCATATAAATTCAATAAGTCAGTGGTTTGAATTAGTGAAGAAGATTTTTGCGTCAATTAAAACTCAAGACAGAAGAACAACAAACGGATTTAAGAAAAACATCGCAGATGCATCACAGCAGACAGCCGGGTTTCAGCATTATAGAAACAGAGATTACAACTGATATCAGCTAAGAAATTATGTGGACAGACAACATGACAACAATGCAGAGGAGAAATTTTACCAACAAAGAGAAAACTTCAGACATGGAGAAAGGAATCTTTACCAGCAGGAACAGCGAAATCACCATCAAAATAGCCAGAGGGAATATAACCACTACCGCGGAACGAACAATCACAGAGAGGAGAGAAGATGACTACTAATATCTGCAGCGGTGAGTGACACTACAGTTTTGTGTCTTTTGGACACGGGGTCTTCAGTGACTATAATACCAGAAAAATTATGTAAAAATTTAACAAATTTAAAAGTTAAATATCAAAATGAAATAATTATAAACCAAACAAATGGTCAAATCATTGTTAAAGATGTAATAACTACTACTGTAAAGATTAGAAAGATTCAAAAAACAATTAGTATATATGTTGTTGAAAGTGATTTGCCATATTTATTGTTAAGTCTTGAAGACATAAGGTTGTTTAATTTAGAGATAAATTTTAAAAATTTATAAGTATATCAGTTTGGAAATGAAATTGAATTATATTATGATTATAAATTTAAAAGTCCTAATGCATTTCATGTGCAAAATTGAAGTTTTGAAAATTGTGGTGAAACATGTTTTAAATATAATATGTGTAATGCTCAGAATTTAAGAAATTATAATAATGTTGGAAAATTTTAAAAGGTGTGAAAGTGTTAAAAAGGGTCATTAACTTAAGCAGCAAAATTAAAAATGATAATGTTTATTATGATATTTCAAATGTAAACAGTGTTTTAAAAAAGGATTATGAAAAACCAAAAATTGACTTAAACCCTATATGAGATGTGAGGATTTTGAAATTGGAAATAGAACTGGAAAAAATTATGTTGAGTTTAGGGAGGAATCAGGTATGCCCGATGATATTCTGAATGCTCTTTTTAAAATGCCCAGTGATGTTTTGGAAAGTTTGTCCCCAGAACAAATAAATGAGGACTGGTTAAAATTAGATAGCATTTTAGAGAAATTTGATAAAATATTTTCAAGAGATAAATAGGATGTAGGGAAAATAAAATTAGAACCCCAAAAAGTCCACTTAACTTCAGAACTTCCAATAGCTCTTAGACCGTATCTTGCCTCACAAACTGAAAATTTAGAAAAACAGAAGCAAATAAATGAGTCATTAAAAGCAGGATTTATAAAACCGTCCCATTCACCGTTTGCTTCACCAGTAACTCTAGTAAATAAAAAAGGAGAGTAAAAACTCGTTTATGCATAGATTATTGTAAATTAAATTCAATAACAAAATTTGATTCAGAACCTATTCCAAGAATAGATGACATCCTACACCAACTGATCCATGCTAGGTACTTCTCGACACTTGACTTAACTTCAGGTTATTGGCATATTGCAATACATGAAAAAGACACAGAAAAATTAACATTTACAACAAATTTTGGACTATATGAGTGGCTCGGACTCCCCTTTGGATGGAAAAATGCTCCAAGAGTTTTTCAACGAGCAATTTGGCAAATTCTAAACAAGTATCAAATAAAATATGCACTGAATTACCTTCCTAACATAATAATATTTTCTCAAAATTTTAACGATCATATGCAACACTTAGAAGAATTTTTTCAAATTTGTAAACATGAAAATATCAAACTAAAGAAATCAAAGTGTCAATTTGCAAATAAATAAATAATCTTCTTGGGTTATGAGATGTCACAAGGACAGTATTCTCCACAAAATACAAACATTGAAATGGTAAAAAAAAATATTACCACCCAAAATGTAAAAGAACTCCGGAGATTTTTAGATTCAATAAATGTTTACTGAAAATTCATTCAAGATTTTGCTAAGTTAAGATTACCACTCAACAAATTATTAAAGAAAGATGTAAAATGGAATTGGTCCCCTCAATGTCAGATATCATATCAAAAATTAAAAGATGAGTTAATTTCAAAACCCATTTTGACTTTGTATAATCCAAATTATCCATTTCACTTGTTTGTCGATACCAGTCAAGAAGCAATAGCTGCAGTTTTGAAACAAAAACATCCAAATGGGCAATTACACCCAATCGCTTTTCAATCCAGACAATTGAGAAAACATGAGAACAATTATGCCATTACTGAATTTGAATGCTTAGAAATAATTGATGCAATAGACAAATATCACTGTTATTTACATGGACAAAAATTTACAATACATTCAGATCACTCTGCATTTCAATGGCTAAAAAATGTAAAAAAAATTAACTGACAGGCTATTTAGATGGTCATTAAAATTATCAATGTATCATTATGATATAGTGTATATTCAAGGGAAAAATAATCATGAGGCTGATATGTTATCCAGAAACCCTGTAAGTCATTTTGTTAATCCCTGTTAATGACCTCTTATTTCGCCAAATCACAATTTTAATATTTTCCTGTTTAATTATTTTTCACTTGTATTTATTTTTATTTTTCTCTCCTTTTCTTTCTTAATTGCACAAACCTTCTCTTAATTATTCTTTTTCACTTCCTTTTATTTAATTTTAATCATTTTTAGTCGTTCCACTATCCAAAGACTTTATAAACTGCTAACTTTTAATATTTAAAAAAAAAATTTTCGCACAATATTTTTGTAAACAAACTAAATTCACATGTATTCTGTTTTCAAAATCGTTAGACGCCGTTAAGCAAAAGTGCAAGCATTGAATTCGATCGAAACGTCACCTTGCCGATTTTTCTGCTTAAAGATGGCTAAAAGTATTAAAAGAATGCATTGTCATCGTGTTCGGAGCTATTCTAAAAGTTTCAAATGTCTAACTAGTTGGGAAGTTAGTTAAAAATTGATTGCAAGATTTGTACTGGACAAACAAGAAAGCGAGTTAATAAAGCGTGGTAAAAAGGGGAAAAGACCTCTGCAGAGTTCTCGAAGCGCATACTGTTAGTATAGCCACTCCGAAGACGAGTCAAGGCAAACTGTATTGGTCTCGTACCTCTAAAGAGCAAAGCCGGACCAGGGCACTTCGCCGGATACCAGTGATGAACAGGAGGTTCTGACCACTGTATAGCCTGGCCTTATAAATGAATAGAGCTTCCGATGCAGTTAAGACTTGAATCACCGGAGAGTCCTCAAATTAGTTAGCCACGAGACCTCGTCTCACCATTTTGTATTGCCGACACTTTAACACTGGAAAGACAGCTGCAGTCATTTTGACGGTTTTGGGATACTGTTTAGTGCTATGACTGTATTTTAAGCACCCGGGCTTCTGAAATTTTATGACTTTTTCTAATGTTACGCGAAATATGCAAACACATTTACAAAATTATATTCGATAGTAAAGAGGGGAAGAAAATATGTTGTATAACTACTTAGACTGAAAGCCGTCAATTTGACGGCAATATAGAAAACAGGCAGAAATCTTTAAAATCATACCGGAAAAATGTTAGTTACTTTTCGTCTCATCCCCATTTTGCAAATAACAGAAATATAGGCTCTTCCGAAATATTGATGTTGAAAAATAAGGACTGCACAAATCATGCATATATTTTTACGGATAAATCATACCAGGTTGTCAGCTCGGCATACCTGTATAAAAATATATCTAAATATATACTAATTTATTATATATTGGTTTGAAATAGTTCAAAATTTGAAGTATTTAACCATTTAAAAAAACATTAAATATTTGAAATTCTTGACTTTATTTTTAACCGTCAAAATGATGGTGTTCAGTCTCTTTAGTAAGAATAAAAATTTTCCGTCTTTCTAGTGTTAAGGATACGAATAGGAAAAGAGTGGGGACGCATCCTTAGTTTCTTCAAATGTGTTGTATTTGTAATTAGTGTTCTTGGTATACACAACGCACTTAAGAGTAGTTTTAAAGGTACGTGAAGTACGATCTTATACTTGAAACCATCCTCCTCCATCCAAACCTCAAAAGTGAGACTTTCTGAGACTGTTTTTCAGATGATCACAAATGTTAGAAAAATTACGAATGTTTTACAACGTCTCGTGTTAAATTTATATTTTGCAATATGTGTTTTATAAACTGTGAAAAAAATGTAACACTTTTATTTACCAAAGTTATCACATTTACTCTATAATACAGATTGCAGTGTCGTATGAAAATGATCAGACATTTTTATTCGAAGGACAAGCAGTAGTTTCCGAAGGAGAAAAACAAAAATGTACTTCTATGAAAGTGTAAGAACTGCTTTTCTTCGAAATGTGCGTTTTCTTCATCCTCTTTATATGGTAGCAATATTTTTCAAAAAGGCAATATTGATCTTTGAAATCAATAGCTTCTGAGTTCAAAGGGAATAAAAGTTATCACACAAGTGTTTGGAAACTTTGAAACCGCAAAAATGAATCCGTCAGAAATAAATAAAAGACATAATAATTTGATATAAAGTAACCAAAAATAAAGTACAATAACTCGTCTTGAAACATTCTATTGTTTTCTGCGATTTACCGCTATTCTTTCATTTTCATGGATGATTGAAAAAAAATATACGTTGCTGAATATTAATAGGTTAATTCTTAATCTGAATTAGTAAAAGTAAAATTCTCTTGGATAAAAGGTGAAAATATTTAAGATATGTGTACGTCTCTAAGTTTAAGAAGAAAAAAAAGCTATTTAGATTTATGTAGACAAAATCCAAAATACTTTTTAATTTCTCCTGTAATTCCAAAAAAAAGGTTACGTTAATTAAAATTTTTATTTGTAGAAATAGTTTACGTTTTTTCGTATTGAAATAACAACGCTTTAACTATGAAGACGAATAATTCTTTAAATATTTTTTCCTTTAACGTAGTTTAGATCGCCGGGAGAGCTGAGAGTTTTAATAACAAATATTCTGAAATCATTTTTCCAGTTTTTGCTCCTTGAAGGCGAGAAATATTTGCTCAGTTCATTAAAATATTAGAAAACTTCGCGCTGCCTATCATAAATTATTCATAGAATTTTTCAAACCGGCATGATATGACGAGCGCGATTATAAATGCTCTTTTGCCTTGGTATTAACGTGAAATAAAGAAACTTACAAATCTTTCATATCGCTGTGAAATAAAATAAGAATTTTTCGTATTTCATGTGTTAGTTTTTCAACTCCGTTTTCTCGTTGCAATAAAATAATTTAAAATAGATAATACTAAAGCTTTCATGGCTTCTATTTTAGAACATATTACAGATTGGTTGATCGTTTTAATGGAACGCTGTGGTCATTATTTGCAACATGAAGGCTAAATAGGCCGGACCTTCAGCTTAAGGCCGGGCACAAGTTGAGACACAGCTTGGTGAGGTGAGGTGAGGTACCTCACCGTGAGATTCTGTGAAACAAAGAAGTGAATGCTATACCGAATATTCGCATGCAGGGTAAGGTGACGCAGTTTCAGAGCGTCCGCGAGCTGCGAAGGTTTGCGCTCGTGCCACAGTTTGTCACTAGTGACTACGACCTGCGAGTAAAAAGTTTCGTTGAAAATGAAGTCCACGATGGAGGAAAAATTAATATAGGCAGTTCGAGGGAGATCAGTACTATACGATACGTCACAGGCTGACTATTTAAAAATCAAATTAAAACTTTTGATATGGGAAGAAATAGCCCAATAAATTGGAATGAAATCTGCTAAGTTTTTTAATTATATTACTTAATTAAGATTAATTTATTTGAAGTGTGCATGGGAAAACGGTTGCTTTTTTCAATTAAAAGTGGTTCTTGGATTAGTTTGCTTACAATGTATTCAATTTGCTCTCATGTAAATTCATCCTTTTGGACTACTGCCGATTTCCACTGCAACTTTCATTTGTTTTAGATAACATTTTATGTACAGATTTTCTGCGGAAACAAAATTGCTTTGTACGTATGTTTATCTATTTTCTATACAGATGTGTTTCATACTTAGTATAATAAATGACAAGAATTAATTAGTTGAGAAGATGTAGATTTGTAATTAAAAATAAAATGAACACGTAATCTTGAACTTTAATTTTAACTTCTACAAATATTTTATAATCATGTACAGTAAAATAATAACATTGCTCCATGTTCTGTAGAGACGATTCGATATGATGCATATTCTTGGAATGATTTTATTTACTAGGAACTACCAATTAGTTACGTTCCTCTTTAACATGTTTTTCCGTTCGGAGGTAGTATTAAAAGTTTTCCGAAAGAAACTATCTAAATGGAAAGTAACTTTAATTTAAATTAAAATTATTGAGGAAAGAAAAGGTGTTACAAGATTAAAAAATAAGAAGCATTAAAAAAACGTATTATATTTATTAAAAATTATAAATGTATTATGCTTTAAAGATTAATTTTTGTATTTTAGTTATTATACATTCTCAGCACTTTCCATTCAACACGCAATCTCTCTGCCAAGGAACTGAACCTCCGGGTGAATTAAAGTATTCCGTGAATTTCTGATGAATCCAAAAAGCTTGAGATCCACTTCGTGCATTGTTTTGATGCAGTGGACATAATAGGTACTGTGGCAAAGCCTTATTCGGTGATATCACCTCCAGTTTGCAATACTGCAGAATTCTTCAAATAGTGGTGCAGTAAGCAATATGCCTTTACAATTTTTGCTACAATGCTTACTTTACATTCAGATTTGTTACACGGTAATGGTTTCTATATTTTTCATTAGAAAATTCGTTCTTGAGAATGAATTCTCCGTGAGTCTTTCTTTTTTTTAGATAATGGCTTTTCGGAAGCTTTTCACGAAGTAATGTTGAAATTACTTGGTCTCTGAGTTCATCGGAATCAGATTCCGAACTTAGTAATGATTGTATATACATTGCCATCGCGCACATTTGAAATAGAACAGTTGAGATAGAACTGCCTCCCAACTTTCGCTCTCCCTGAGCGCATTTGATTGAATCCTGCTTCCCTGCGTCACCCTGCGTCGCCTCACCTCACCAAGCTGCAGCTCAACTGCGCCCGGCCTAAAGTTGGTTAAAAATAACTCCGGATCCAGACTCCACGGGGATCAGAAAACTTTACACTTTCCCTCTGAATACAATTAAATTTGTCTTGTTTTTATTTCAAATTCTATTCCAAAAGATTGTGCGAATTTTCTCAGATAGCTTTGGTGGACGTGAATAGAAACATTAATTTTGAATATTTTATTGTTTAGCTTATTGAGACTTCTTAGGCTTTTAGGAGTTCTTATTGTCTCTACTTTATGTCACGAAAACCATGCTTTCTTCTGTGGTGTCCTGTGCATACCTATTTACAGATAACTTACTCTCTCTCTCTCTCTGTCTATCTATCTATCTTTCTATTTATCTCTCTCTCTCTCTCTCTCCCCTGTCTTTCTATCTATCTATTTAAGTCTCTCTCTCTGTGTCTTTCTATATATCTATCTATTTATCTCTCTCTCCCTCTGTCATTCTATCTATTTATCTCTCTCTCTCCTTCTGTCTTTCTATCTATCTATTATTTATCTCTCTCTCTCTGTGCCTTTCTATCTATCTATTTATCTCTCTCTCTCTCTGTCTTTCTATCTATCTATCTATTTCTCTCTCTCTCTCTCTCTCTCTCTCTCTCTCTATATATATATATATATATATATATATATATATATAATATAATACTACATATCCCTAAACTATTAACAATCGCATTTTTAAAAAAAAGTCCTATAACAAAATATTCAGAAGTCAAACGAGAACTGTGATGAGCTGGGGTTGTACTTTTTTTGAATTGAGATATATCTTCCCTTCAATTATTTAATTTATTTTTAATCGTTTTATAATGTGTTTTGGTGGCTCATTGTTCTGTTTTTATAACATGCATTTTTTTTCCTTCTATTTGAACAAAATTATAAAAAAAATTGGAAATTTATTTCGAATATACTTAAGATGAATCGGTCACAGCTTGATTAAAGGCATATTTTAATGTTAAGGGGTTTAAAATTTCTGAACAATCGATAAAGGGTATAAAATGGTTTAATAATTTAGCGTAATCTATCATTTTCTTTTCACTATCTCCTGTTAAACTACGTTAGGGGAGATATTTAACGAAAACGGTTAATTTCTCAACAAAAATTGGGTCAAAAAAATTCCCCCCCCCCACAGAGTATAGAACATTACGAAATTTTTAAGATAGGGAAAATTTTTGAATTATTAAAAATTCTTAAATGAAAAGTACATTTTATAAAGAGGCATGATTATATTTCGAAACATTTATTCATTTAATTTGTATTTTCTGTTATGTACATCAATTCGCGAATTTATTTCATTCTTTTATGGTTTCATCCTTTTATTGCATTATATAAATGAATGAGTTTGAGACAGAATATCAAAATTCCATGAAATAAATTTATAGTTTTTCAAGCATCAATAATATCATTTAGAGGAGAATATTATGCATTAATGAACCACAGAAAAATATAAACATCAGCAACAGAATTCTCAACAGATAAAAACATTTAACTTTTACATCATACAACTCAGCTAAAAAAATAGGTTAAGAATAGCATATTAAAATTAGAAAAGAATTGTTTTATTTCATGTTCGGTAAAATAAACTACATATAAAATCTTCTTATTTTAAAATATCACATAAATTTACGGCATACAGTCATATACAGCTGAGAATAATATATTGAAGAATATGCTCTTATCAAATATTTCAACAGGTACTCATTATGTTTTTCTTTCACGCTCTTTTGCCTTGGAGTAAGACTGAAAATTTGAAAAATGGTATACTGCGTAGGCTTCAACAAAGTGTTTAGAATTTCAAATATTCGTCTTTACAATACTTCTTTTCAACACTTTTATGCATGAGTATTTGTTATTATACGCTACAGAGTAAATTTGATACAGCTTCAGATATTTTCAGTGAAGTGATCTTTTCCTTAATAAAATAACATGCAGCGATAATTGTATATTTGAATGTGCAACAATATCCCTGTTTTCCTTCTTTTTAACTTGGATTTTATAGTTGTATGAATTTGTTATGTTACTTTTTTTAAATAATTTTATATCTCTCGTCTATGTAAATATTTCAAGGTTTAAAAAATTGCGCACTAAAGTAGGTTAAAATATATCTCTAGGGTTTTCTCGAATATTTGATTGGAAATAACTCCGTGTTATGTTAGGATGTTGGATTGTTTAGAGTCCGTCAAAATTTCCTCTTCCGAGAAAAGAAACACCACCCACCTTTTGATCAGTCGAGCTAAGAATGTCATTTATTTTCAGAGGAAACACTAAAGCTTGCTAATGAGACAAAGAGAAACTCTTTACGTATCATTAAAGGATTTCATATATTAGAGATTAAGTGCAAAGTTTTCTTCTAACTTTTAGATTAACTCATTGGCTATTTTTGCGTAATTACGAGATGCTGACAAACTCTACCGTCAGTAGTATAGACCAACAAGTTGTATTTCATTTTTTTTTATATGTTTAAGCTATTTTAGAGAGCGAAAACATTTTCAGCGAAACATTCCAGAGATGGAAAGTAGAAGTTATAATATGCATACTCTTTCAATGTAGTATAGAAAGTTCTATAATATATCCAATGTTTCGCATATCTAATGAAAGAAAAATTAGATCAAAACCTTGATGCAGGAATAGGTTAAGTTTTTCAGTAAGCTATTTGGTTTAATTTCTGCTTGTGTCAGCATATAAAATTCCAGTTTATAGTTCAAAATGTCAGTTTTAGATAAGGAGTGCTTAATGGAAGCTGCTAAGCACTACACGATTCAGAGGTTTTAGATCATCAATAATTCTTTAGAATTATGTAGTAACGATATTATTCCATGTGTGTATTGAGGTTAGGGACACAAAATACACAAAAAGAGTTTTCATTTTTGGGGCTTGAAACGTATCTGATAGCTTTTAGAACCAAATAATACAAATCACATGTTTACACGATGATTGCATAGCCAGTTAAAATATTTTGAGTTTTAATGTATATTCGTATATTGCTGAAGATATGTAAGTTAAGTCTGTTTTATCAAAGTATGTTATTTTATTAAGATTTGCCGCTTTTAAAAGTATATATTTAAAATTCCTTGCACGCAATTGCATGAAATTTTGTAATTCCCTTCTTTACTCTGTTTTCATCAAACAGTTTTTTGCTTCCTCTTCCAAATTTTAGATTTCGAAGTGAAAAACTGAGAATAATTTTCCTGGAGTAAGATTTACAGTAAACACATTTTCATGTCCTTAAATCCAGTTTAACATACTATGAATAATTATTAATTAATTCTGAAGAAGAATTATCAGAAAAATTTCCCTACATATAAAAATGAAAAAAATATGAAAATAAAGCTATTGGTTCTAAAAATAATGATGGTTTAATTTTGAATATTTGATTTAAACAGAAGTATTTTTTTACACTTACAGTAAGTGATCTTTATATAAAAACATATTTGAAGGAAAAAACATTACGATGTGGATGTCAATAAAAAATATGACATTTTACGTCCTGCAGCACGAAAAGTTCCTGCTTATGTTGTCGTATAGCTTAAATTAATCTTCGTTTCAAGCTCTATTTCCTGCTTTTCAAGTAAAGACGATTTTCACCCAGTTCTTTGCCGATGTGCAGGGCGGTAGATGCCATCATTATACGCTCCGCTGTTCTCGGAGGAGCCTCTAGATGTATCATGGCGATTCTCCGAATTCAATGAAGTATCATCTTGTGAAACCCTCCTATGTATCCCAACATTTGGTTGGTGCCAGATGAAAGGACTACTTCTCAGCTTTTTGCTAGCTGGTCTTGGGGTGGTCACTGCTTCTGTGGTAGAACTGCGATCCTTTGCCAACAGCTGAAGTTGCTTTGGTGCTCTTGAATTTGCCTGTCTCTGGTTGTTTTGGACATTTACGGGAGGCTCGTAGTTATGAACGTTTCTGTTTCTCTCTCTTAATGGACTGCTTCCTCTGTTTACAGTGGGTTGTACCCTTTCTGGGTTTATTTTCGTAGGTTTCTCGACGTTTTTGAACGTGGATTTAGGCGTTTCGTCTGAAAAACAAATAGGCCATTAAAGTCAAAATATTTCCAGAATAACATACCTGCCAATACCTCAGTTTAATTCTTATATATCTAAATAACGTGAGGAGTACCTTCAATTAGGATTTCTTCCTCTTTATAGTAGGTTTTCTTATTCTAGGCATTCAAAGTATCAATAAAATGAACGTCACAAGTATACTTTTTAGGGGTGCGGTGGCCCAGTTGGCAAAGGCAGTGAGCCAGTGATCTAAACACCTCTGGTTTGATACCGGTCACCAACAAATCCGCCGCCGTGTTCACTAATGGTTGCCGAGGCACGTAAAATATGTCGGGACTGCAATATCCTCCAAGTTCTCAAATTTACCTCTGGAGGTGCGGGGTCAAGCGTTCCGGTCTTGTCACTTGACTCGGTTCAAAATATA
Organism: Dolomedes plantarius; assembly: GCA_907164885.2. Lineage (NCBI taxonomy): Eukaryota > Metazoa > Arthropoda > Arachnida > Araneae > Dolomedidae > Dolomedes > Dolomedes plantarius. The sequence goes on from OU015492.1 coordinate 81,353,402, forward strand.
GGAACCGGTCAAAAGGGGGTAATACTGGTCCACCTATACGGTGCTCCCAGAAAAGTGGCCAGAAAAACCGCGGTGTTATAGGGCGGTAAGGAAAATGTCCAAGAAACCGTCTGCCTCATTGTGGAAAAAAGTATACTCTTTAAACTAAACTGATATAAAATGTAGAATTTTCAATCTAAGACACTCAGAAAGAGAAATCTAAGAAATCAGAATAAATAAAGTCCTTAGTATAAATATTAAGTACTTACTTTAAGAAATCATAAACAGGATTACGTTTACACCAGAGTAAGACGAAAAATATTTTTAATTACATATCTCCAATCCGAACTGTTATGCAACATATTTGTAAGAACATTACAGCAATATTTGTGAGAAATTGACAGCTATATTTATACATTTTATTTATTGCATTTAAATGTTTTAGAAATACTTTAAATTTTCATATTATTTCCTTACAAAGAGGCTTAGGCACGATTTTATAAATATGTTACCTTTTACTCATAATCAATATGCATTTGAGTTTTCAACCTATGAAGGTTTTAAAAAGCAAAGCATTAACTAGGTGACACTGGTGAAATATAACATCTAATTTAATTTTATGGCTCCCAAATTTCGTTAAAATTAGTGCATCAAAGCAATATATAAGCTTGTAAATTTTGATTAAAGAGATTTATCTCAGTTTAATTTAATGTTTCACCTGAAGTTGGGTACATGGGAATAAACAGGAAATCCAACGTAAATAAAGCACAAATAGCAGTAAAATGCAATTAATTTGCAAACGGTCGTTTCGAAGCTACAAAGGAGCTTCTTCATCAGTGCAAAAATCTTAGTGGCAGCTCAAAAAAGCCGAAAACTAAGCCTGCACATGGGAATAGTTTGTGGAAACTTAAGTAAATAGATTCCTGGCATGGCAGTTAGATATATGTGTAGAAAAATCTCTATTAGATGCGTCCACACAAATTTGCAGTTAAATTATCCGATCTATTTCAATGTATCCAAGGAAGAGAAATACTTTTTTTTTCTTTTTACAATTTACTAAGCTATCATTTGAAAAGGTGACTATTTTTTTTACAGAGCATAGTAATGCAGTCTAATCATAACACACATTAATCACGTTATCATTTATTTCATATTACCATTAATCATATCCTCATTTGTTCATACATATATATATATATATATATATATATATATATATATATATATATATATAATATGCATACACGTATAGATAAGTAATAATCATTAATTCTTTATTATGAGATAATAATTATATATAACAAACATCTTACTCTTCAAAGCCTCATGTGAACCAGTCAGTTTCTTCCTCTTGGGCTCAAAATAATACACTCTGAACGCCTGCTTAGTGCTCACTGACGTAGGACTTGTTGATTCAACACTTTCCACGAGACCCTGGAATTTCGAGTTATTGGTCCTGAAATGTCTCCCCACCCTATTCCCGGTGTCAGTTCTCGATTGTGTTCGCTCCGCTGAACGGGCGTCATCGTAGGATATTTCTATCGCTTTTCTGTTCGGCTTTGTTGTTGACAGGGGCGCTATTTCAGGGAATATATTTTCCTTCCTGGGCGGGATTCGATAATTCCTCGCTTTTTCCTCGTTTCGTAGATTTTTATCTAAAATGAAATAAAGAATAATGTTTTTAGAAATTTCTATTGAAAATTTGATTATGAAAAATCCGAATGAGCCGTCTTTGTAAGGGGATATACTATCAATTTACATGTCTTTACATATTCAGTTATTCAGTAAGCAGTTACTAAACTAGCAGACTGGTTTTTATCTGCTACAGACATGTACGTATAAGTACACACACACACACACACACATATATATATATATATATATATATATATATATATATATATATATATATATATATATATATATATATATATATATATATATATATATATATACATATATATATATATATATATATATATATATATATATATATATACATATATATATATATATATATATATATATATATATATATATATGTATGTATATATATATATATATATATATATATATATATATATATATATATAGATATATATATATATATATATATATATATATATATATATATATATATATATATATATATACGGTAAGACCTCGTTTGTCCGGCCCTTGTTGATGCGGATCTCCGGATAATCTAGATTAGATTTGCAGGCATTATTTAATGTTCACATTAGATAATAATTTTTAACTATGATAGCAAGAACGAAACTACAAGTGCGCGTAACATTCGCTTTTTAGTTTGATTCAATGTATAGTTCCTGTACGATTGTACAATAAATTGTCGTAATAAAACGTTTTTTGTTGAGTTTAAAAAGCTTTACTAGACTTACCAATTCCTTGTTAGGAAATGAATGTGAAAAGTCATTTTTTATATTTTTTAATGTCTTGTAAACAATACTATGTAATTTTGTTACAAAACATAGTTTTTTACCTTAATAAACGGTAAGTCTTAGTTAAAGATTTTGTTTTGCTTATTACTCATGTTACCCGGATTATCCAGATTTTCGATTTTCCCGATTGCCTATGGTCCCAGTTAGTCCGTATAAACGGGCTTTTACTGTATATATATATATATATAAATAAATAAATATATATATATATATATATATATATATATATATATATATATATATATATATATATATATATATATATATTTATATTGCTTGTTCAACGTACTCTTCATTTATTTATTCTAAATACTAAGCTTTAATACCTGGTATGGGGTCTTATACAGCATATTACGCATATTTTTCTATTTTGTTTAAATCTAAAATGTAAGTTTCAAATCTATCACAACATTATATTTCTACTTATAAATTTTATGTATTTAAAAAGAGAATAAAATTTTTCAAAATTACGATACACTGGTATACGGGGAAAAATTGTAGTGCAGAGATTCATCTAATACTCGCATCCTTCAAACTATTGAGAAGAAAATTGATTATTTCAGCTATTGTATTTAATTTTTTTAATTAGGACTGTAAGGCAATTTTAAAGCTCGGTAAGCATGAAATTTCAGCCCTTTAGGTCCAGCGGTTTGGTCTTTGCGTTATCTGTCAGTCAGTCAGTCAGTTACGGAACTATTTTATATATATAGATTATATTGGCCATATAAATAATCCAACAGTGATAGATAAAAATAATACGAATATAGACAAAAAACAAACAGAAATCAATCACTCTGGGCATCCACGCACCAACGGCAAGATTCTGTATAAGTGCCGGAACTGAACCATAAAACAACATAGAGGTAAGCGACAGGTCTCGTCATCAGGGAGCCTAACCAAATCAGTTACCTCAAGGGGAACTTTCTGAATAGGATGCAGGTAAGCCCAACAGACATCCCAAGGCCCCGAGTCCCCCAAGGAAGCAATTAGTCAAAAAAAAAATGAAAAGACAAACACAACTTACAGTATGGGCTCAACGAACCGTACATGCAAGCACACAAATAATCCTAATGCAAAGTAAAAGATGCATACACACCCCAATTCCGTAAGTGACGGTTATTAACTGCAACGATTTGGAATTTCTTAATCAAATCTAACCAAAGGAACTAACTTTAAACCGGACTAACGATAATAATTTTTGTGCGACTTATCTGGATTTAAAAATTAAAATTCAAAATAGAGAAATAAAAATAGGGATATATGATAACAGGTTAGATTTTAAATTTGAGTTTATCACGTTTACCAATTTCCATAGCAACTTAAACTATAAAATTTATTTTAATATTTTTTACTCACAACTTTACAAAATAAAAAACATATGTAACAACGCTAGGGATTTTTTGGAGGCGTGTAACATTTTCGAGGAAAACTTAAATTAAAACAATTTCCCTAAAAATTTCGGCAATTTAAAAATTTTAAAAAATGGCATTTAGACTCAGGAATTTTTAAAGATGTTTAGAATAGTATTTATGTTTTCATTTGGTTAAGCTGTAATGGGGGGGTGGCGCTGTAGTAATGCTACAATGACGTAACTTCTAGGATAGAATTGGCTGCTGTTTCGCCATAACCGTCACTTACGGAATTGGGGTGTGTATGCATCTTTTACTTTGCATTAGGATTATTTGTGTGCTTGCATGTACGGTGCGTTGAGCCCATACTATAAGTTGTGTTTGTCTTTTCATTTTCTTTTGACTAATTGCTTCCTTGGGGGACTCGGGGCCTTGGGATGTCTTTTGGGCTTACCTGCATCCTATTCAGAAAGTTTCCCTTGAGGTAACTGATTTGGTTAGGCTCCCTGATGACGAGAACTGTCGGTTATCTCTATGTTGTTTTATGGTTCAGTTCCGGCACTTATTCAGAATCTTGCCGTTGGTGCGTCGATGCCCAGAGTGCTTGATTTCTGTTTGTTTTTTTGTCTATATTTGTATTATTTTTATCTATCTCTGTTGGATTATTTATTTGTATTTTTTTCTTTATGGGGATATGAAGCTTCTGCGCTATCCTCTATTGAAAATGTTTTATGTTTTATTTGTAGGATATGTTTTATGTTAAAGTGATTTAGCAGTCTATGCTTGATTTTTAATTTTTGTTTATTTGAATTGTTTATATTTTACATTATATTGGCCATATTACCTACAAATTTATGTCCTCGCGATTTCTAAAAACAACGGTGTAATCACATGTGTAAACCTTTGTGTATCTTTATATTTTTACTTTGAAAATAACGGGCCGATCATTTATTTAAGTATAATTCCTCTACACTTCTCGTATTACGTGCACAAATGCAATTAAGCGTATTTTTCGAAACAAATCGACATTAAGTCGTTTTTGTTTATGAAAACTTTATAGTTAGTTACAAAACCAGAGAATGCATAGGATAAGCTGCAATTCGAGAGGCAGAATGTCCGCATATTTTGCTTTGTTTAATTATGTATTTTAACACATTGTTGGCCGGCAATTTTATCTTTATATATAAAAGAGTTCCGTAACTGACAGACTGACTGACAGACAACGCACAGACCAAATCGCTGAACCTAAAGTGCTGAAATTTTGCATGGCGATTCTTCTTATAGTGTAGGGATGCACTGAGAAATGTTTGAAAAACTCTCCTTAGATTTTTTTAAAATTAAATTTTTAAGCTGTTTTTGAAGCATTCTTTAAAGTTTGCGTTTAAAATTATAATCGGAGGATTATAAAATTTATATCACGAGAAAGATTCTAAAAATTACTTCAAAGTGAAATTTTTTTCGAATCTTTACCTCCATTTTCTGATTTTTGATGAATTTTTAAAGATCAATTTTTTAATTTTTTTTTCCAATGCGGAGGCACTTGTAAATTTTTGAATTTAATTTATTAAATTCTGATCAAGTGGTTTCTTTTCTTTTTGTGATGCTTTAAATTAATTTATCGCCACATGCATAACAGCGAAATAAATTGACAATTTTTTTTTTTCTTTCTAATGCGGCAGACGATTGGACATAATCAAAAAAAATATTAAAATATAGTAAAAGAAATGTTCCTTAAACTGTACTATATTAAATATAGTACAATATTCTTCAGTATTTTCTATCAGATTTAATTTCAATATTTTCTTCTACTACATTTTGTCTATAAAAATATCTGTTACGATTTTTTTATAAATAATTTTGTTTTGCATTAATTGTATACATTGACCGTTGCATTTAATTTGCATGTACTCCGTAGCGAAGTACGGGTTTTCAGCTAGTATAAATACATAAGCAAGTTAGCGGCAAAGATTGAAAATTTGCAATAAAGTACGGCAATTTTATTTTCTGATGTGTGTTTTTCTTATATGGGGGTCTAAGATTCACTGTTTAATGATAAAATGTAAGGATTTGCCTGAAACTCATTCAGGTCATAGTAAAGGTAGTTTTCAAGCAAAGCACTGTTCGGCTAATCAAAAATTTCTCCAATATGACTTTCCCTTATCCTAAATTGACTTCAACATTCGTGTGAAAACACAATCTTACGCTGTACCGGTTGACAATGTGTTAAATGCTGTATCTTGCTGAAGAGACCAAATAGGGTGTCAAAAGCAAAATGCATGAGCATCATTTACGCCCGCTATAAAGCTGCATACCAGAAAGAGTGCTATTAAGCATATAAGGGCGAAAGACTTATAAACTGAACCCTCGACTATTCGTGTTACCTAAATATCGAGGACTCACGGAAAATCCATTACTATTATAAAAATATGGTCTTTTCAGGGTTTGATAAATGAACTATATGTAGTGAGTGGAAAAGGGTATAAATGAAATAATTGTAACAGTTTTTTAGTTTTCAGGTTTTTTCTTCTACAGCCCATTGTTTTCAAGGCATGATTAACTTTCAAATTGCTTGCAATTTGTCAATAATGTTTCCCTTTTTTTTGTTAGAAGAATTATAAGCTCGAGGCAAAAATAGGCCTCTCCAACGTGTCTTATAACCGTCATGAGCTTCTAAGCTTGATAGACTTAAGTTTCACCATCGTCATGGGCTCCTTGGTATGCTATAGCACAGGATGAAACTTGAGGCAAAATAATTCAAATATTTTTGCTTTAGTTATCGGTTACCTTTCCTTCAAGATGGGTTTCATTCAATTTAGTCCCTTTCTAACTGTATTAATTTTGAGTAGTAAATTATGGTGAAGAAGCTTGTGGTTCTTTTCAATGGGTTAAATGGATAGGAAATCCTCAGCCGCTGGTAAAAATTTTGAGATATTTCAATTTTGGAATTCCTCTCTTCAATCTCACTTAGCTGGTTAACTCACAAAGAGAGCAAAAGCTATGCCCATCGCTTCTATGTACGCTAAAGATGAATGTTGTTGCATTAGTTTCCCTGTTTACGAGAGTCTGTTTGAAGAAATTTTGACGTCATATTTGTACTTCATAATAATTTCTCTTAATTTAAATAGAACATATAACTTTTACCTGTAATACTTTCGATATCCTTCATAGTTTTCCTTGTTGGCTCAAAACTGATTATTAGGAGATCTTCTAACGGTGGCTGCAAATTTTCTATCGTAGTACTCGCTTCAATTGGTTCTTCCCTCGTGAGGGTTCTTCGATCTGTCAGGGAACCCGGAGGAATAGTCTGAAAACTGACCGAGTTTCGCAAGTAGAAACCGTTTCTTGATCTCCGAGGAGGTCCTGGTGTCGCTATTTGTTCTGACTGACTGCTGTGTGTACTAGAATGTACCGTACTTCCTCTATACGACGCTTGGTGACTTGTAGGTCTTTTGGAAGGTACTGCGGTCAGTTGATATGCCGTTTGAGTGTTAACTTGATATCTGGATGGTACGGTAGAAGACTGAATTTGCTGCTTAATAGGTGCTTGAAGATTTACATGAGAAAGACCTATGATTAACAGAAATCTCTAATAATATATATATGAAATTAAACAATTCCTAACTCTTATAGCAGAAGAATAAAACAGTATCGCTAATGATCATAAGTGTAGCGTGCTTCTAAATTTTTTGTAGGGGTCACGAACTGAATTTAGTTAGGGCCCTCCTCAGCGCATTGAGTGCCGGATGGTTCTTAAAATATGAAATTTTAAGATTTTTTCAAAATTATATAACAATAAAATTAATGTTTGAGTAGTAATCAAAAGTTATAAAATGAGAAAAATATAAATAATATAAATAAAATGAGAAAATAATATAGCATCGAATTTTTGTTATGGATCATATCATTGATAAAAACTATTTTAAGGCTAAAGACATAATCGGAATCTTCAATTTCACAGTCTGAAAAAAAGCGGGAAAAACCAATTTTCTTAAACATTTTCTACAATTTCCCAACTTTAACTAAATTTTTATTAATGTTTTAATTTACTTCAAATTAAGTTGGGGGGGGGCACACGCTACGCCTATGTTAGTAATCTTTTGATGCGCATTGTGTAGAAATACACCATAACAGAAAAATCATTTACTTTCAGAGCTGTATAGAATTCACTGCTAAGAAAAGCAGCGAATTAGGTCACCTGCGAATTAGAGCTAACAGGACATTTGATCTAAACCCCAGTGCTTATCCTAATTATGGGATTATTATATAAATGGGGGGATAGGCAATGTATTGAAAGGAGAATTTTAAAAATAAAACAGTTGATCTCATAACGTTTAACATATTGTACTCAAAATATTCAAATAAATTGCAGTTATTTCTACTTGCAATGAGATTTACTTATCAGATATCAACACATTGTGCAGCACATAAAATTTTTAACAATTATTTTAAATTGAGAACATCATTAGAAATTTCATTTAAAAGTATATTGGAAGAGTTACCAAAGTTACAAATGATTTTTCTGCATCTATAACCTTTATTGAAGAACAAAATCTTATACGGTGGAAATAAAGAGTTATTTTACGTCAGGCCAACTTTTCAGATTTCGAGGAATAAGCGATTATTATTATCCGACCAAGCGCAGATTCAGTCGTCTGGAAGCAGTTTAATTAATTCTGTAAGACATCAGGAATCTTGCCTTTAACGACCTACCTGGGGTCTAAGCCTTTTTTTTAATGAATCTTTCTTGTGTATATTTTTAATATTTTCCACTAATGGAGCGTAGTCCATGCAATTTCCTTCAGCTCATTCACATTATTTAAGAGTAGTTCTTCAGAAGACTTTTCATTATTATACGAGTGTGAGTCCAAAAATAAGTTTCCTCATGCGACTGTGGACATAGGTGTGTATGAAAGACAAAAAAAATAATGAGACATTAAAGCTAAGACGCAACTTTATATTTCCACATAAGTACTAAGTACGTTGAAACATTTGTCATACCACTTTATAAGCTTCAAAAAGCCCTCCAGGAAAAAATCAGGGCTCTGCATACGGAAGAAGCGTTTAACGGCTTGTTTGACTTCAGCATTGCTTCCAAAGCGCCTTCCGCTGTTATTCTTCTTTAAAGCAGTTTTGCTGCCGGACTTTTTGGAGGTTGGAACCATCAATGCTATGCGGTGCTGTCACACCCTGTCGAAATTGAAGGAGGCTATTCGGAAAAAGCGGCCTGGCTTCTCACATCTGTTGTTGGATGACTATGCGAGACCCCACTCGGCGACAGCAACGCAAAACCATATTGCAACTCTTGGTTAAAAGCGCCTTGACCAACCGCCATACAGTCCTGATCTCGCATCCAGTGACTTCCAACTGTTTCCGGCTTTGAAGAAGAATCTCGGTGGAAGGCGCTTTGAAAGCAATGCTGAAGTCACCACAAGCCGTTAAACGCTTCTTCCATATGCAGAGCCCTGATTTTTTTCCTGGAGGGCTTTCTGAAGCTTATAAAGCGGTACGACAAATGTCTCAACGTACTTGGTACTTATGTGGACAAATAAAGTTACGTCTTAACTTTAATGTTTCATTATATTTTTTGTCTTTTATACACACCTATGTCCACAGTCGCCAGGGGAAACTTATTCTCGGACTCACCCTCGTATGTTGTTTGAGTGTCTGATATTTTTCCTTAATAAGGAAACGCATTTAACACTGAAAACCATTTAAAATAAAATGAAGAACAAATTCTCATTTAAAATTGAATCTCAGATCTTGCAATACCTTTGCGAATGTAATTCATATACAGGGAAACTTCTCTATGTCGTCCAGGAGTGGTTCCGAAAAATAGTAATGGCCCCTTAAAAGTGGCTGTTTTTAGGGGTGGCGGTTGAAAAGAGATATCATGCATGGCATTGGGTCTATGGAGTCTTAAATCGGCTCTGAACAAAATATGTGAATTTAAAGGGGTGGCCATCGAATAAACCAGGCTGGCTAGGAAAGTCCAACTGTATTTGCACATGATTTTATGTTCCTTTACAGCATGCATATTGATTTCGTTATTTATTTGTAACAGAATCCGGATACTGTACGTTAAATGACGCTGCAGTCTTTTGCAAAATATTCCCTTGTACCGAAAATAAACACTTTTGGGACTTGACTATCATATATATATATATATATATATATATATATATATATATATATATATATATATATATATATATATATATATATATATATATATGCAAATAAGAAGGTACAAAAACTATTAGCATTAGATAGCAGATATTATATGTTGCATTATGCCACAGCAGATATGTTTTGCTACATAGCAAGACAATGCTAAATATATTTTTTTTATAATTCCCTTCAGTGTTTACCTTTTACTTGATTTCTTCGCCTAATTCCTTTTTCAGAACTACAATGAAAGCTAAGAAAACTATTCTCCTACAAACATACGGTTACAATGTGAGGAAGTGAGCTTCTGTAAAGCAAAAACCGTCAGTCCTAAGGAAGAGTTTTAAGGTATGGACTGTAGTAAAATTTCGAAGGTAAAAAAGATAGTTATACAAACAGAAAATAATGAATAATGATAGTTCATTTGAAATATTAATCCGTAATAACAAAAAATTGCTTTTCATTCAGAATGCTTCAATATTCTACAGCAGGGGTCCCCCAACCCTATGCCCGCGGGCACCATGGCGCCCGCCGATCGTTTTACGTGTGCCCGCCGCTGTGAGAACAAAATAAAAAATATTTCAGGTTTCAATAAAATACAACGTAAAGTTTTCAAATTGTTAATGATTAACCACACAAAAGTAAAAATGGCTTCCAACGCAGATAAAAGTTCAAAGCGTAATGCAACCGATCTCTTTTCCCACTCGGGCCAAATCTCCGCCAACACTAATTTCCCATACCTAAAATGAAATGAACCGGTCCTTTTCTATGGTTGCCGTCACAACACAGAAATTTGTCTGGAGCTTATCTCGTGAGAGCCAGTAGTGTGGTTTGTGGTGTGAGATAAACGGTCATTCGATGTATCTATTTCATTATTTCTTCATAAATGTATGCTCATATTTTTTATATACTGTGTTTCCTCCTTAGCTGTTTTTAAATATTTCCTTAATTTTACCCCAAAATGAGTGGATCAAATAAACGACAATGGACCTATAGTTTCAGTACCATAGGCTAGCGTGATTCTATTTTTTTTTGCGGGGGGGGGGGGGGCATGAATTGAATTCAGTTAGGGCTCTCCTCCATGCATTGACTGCCTGGTGTTCCTTAAAATAGGAAATATGATTAATTTTAAAGTGAATAACAATAGAATTGATGTTTGAGTAGTATTCAAAAGTTATACAATGAAAAAAATAAATACACTGCTTGACAATTGCTAAGGAACAGTCACATTTTTCGGAATATATCATAATAGATATTGATTAAAGAAATGAAACTTAGTACATATTTAGTAGAGATACTGTGGATTATTTATTATGCAAAATGGTACAGATTTCGCTACATGGAAAAAGAAGAAATCGAAAAACAAAAAAGATGCTCTTTGGAGCATTTCCAAACAGCCACGAAAAATGGGTCTTCCTGTCGGAATGAAACAGTTATGAGTACCTTAGTAAGGTGTGTGACCTCCTCGGACACTAGTGCACATTTTGCATCTGTTTTTCATGCCGTCTACTAAAGTATTGAGGCATCCTTGGGGGATATTTTCCCACACCTCTCTCAAGGCCATTTTCAGTTCTTGCATGGTTCGGGGAGGGCAAGTTCTTTCAGAAACACGTCGGCCAAGAGCATCCCAGGCATGCTCTATAGGATTTAGGTCAGGAGATTAAGCAGGCCATGTCATACGTTCAATTTTTTCACTTTCTAGTGTGTCCGATACTTCAGCGGTCCTGTGTGGGCGCACATTGTCATCCATAAACAGAAAATCTGAACCTACCGCACCCCTAAAAAAACGAACATGATCCAGAATAATCTCTCTGCAATACCGCTGCGATGTAACGGTACCTCGCTCAAAGATGTGAAGCTGTGTTTTGCCATTGTGCATAATGCCTGCCTACACCACAATGCCCTGGCCATACCGATGACGTTCCTGAACATTCTGTGGTGCATAACGTGCTCCCCTCTCTCTCCAAGCTAACTGGTGGCCAGAATCACTTGTCACAGTGAAACGGGGTTTGTCAGAGAACGTCACTCTGGACCACTCTTGCTGACCCCAACCAATATGTTCCTTACACCAACGTAATCTTTCTTGACGATGGCGTGGTTTAATTGGAATGCATTGAACAGGCTTCCGTGCATACAAAACAACCTGATTTGCCTAGAAATGGTTCTGGCTGATACATTTGTACCGGTAGCGGTTGCAAGGTCTGCAGCTATCTGACTAGGAGTGAGATGTCTGTTTCTTTTCACCAGGAGGGATACATATCGATCTTCTTGATGTGTGGTGTTTCTTCCACGACCACCGGTATAGTTTCACATAGCATTTCCACCTTCAGCGGCCTTTTTAAATCGCGACATGACACTTTTTACCACTCCCATTACTCTGGCCACAGTAGTGGCACTTTGTCCTGCTTCGAGCCGTCCAACTGCTCGTCCACTGTCGTACGCACTCAAATGATGTCTTACAGACATTTTGTACTTCATTATTGCCACAACACACTAATTTTCATAGAAATAACTCCCAACAACCTATGGTGCTATTTTCTACTAACACCTAACTGCATAACTTTCATATGAATAAAGAGTTTTCGGGCACTGCCTTTTATACAGATAACAGGTCCTGCCCTATTACACCCTCTGCATTTCATTTTACTGTGATTTGTTTGCTGTCGGGAACGCTAGTTTGAAAAAACCAGTTGTTACTTAGCAATTGTCAAGCAGTGTATATCATAAATAAAATGAGAAAAAAAATAGAATCAAACATATGGGTCATATCATTGTTATGGGACATATATCATTGTTAAAAACTATGTTAAGGCTAAAGGCATAATCGGAACCTTCACTTTCACAGTTTGAAAAAGCGGGGGAAAATCCAACTTTCTTAAAAATTTTCCGCAATTTTCCGATTTTAACTGAACTTTTAAATTTATTTGAAGTTAAGTTGGGTGGCACGTGCCCCCCCCCCCCCAATGACGCTCCGACGCTACGCCTATGTTTAAAACTGAATGAGAAGATTCAAATTGCTTCGTTAATTTAAAAGACAAATGTATTTGCCTGTTGTGTGGAAATAGCGTCGCGGTTCCAATAAAACATAACGTTGAACGTCATTACCTTACAATTTATGCTACTTTTAATAACAACTATCCACTTAAATCTGAAATAAGAAAATAGATCAGCTAAAATCGAATCTGTCCGCTCAACAGTGAGTTTTAACTAGGCCTCTGTTAAGATCTAAATATGCCACTATTGTTTCTTTAAAAATTTCTCACATACTCGCAAAGAAGAAAAAGCCTTTCCAGGATGGCGTTGTTAAAAGAAGCATTTTTTACTGGCGCCGATTGCTTATTTGAGGGATTTTCCAACAGACGTGAGATCATATCAGCAATACAAGACTTATAGTTGTCAGATAACATCGTTACAAGAAGAATACAAGCCATTCCAAAGGACATGCAAACTCAGTTAAAGAGTGACTTGGATATATGTGGGTGGTTCTCCCTACAATTTTACGAGTCTACAGACATATCAGACATAGCACAGTTAGCAGTTATGGTGAGAATGGTATTTAGTGACTTTACTGTAAAAGAAGATCTACTAAAAATATTGCCCATGAAAGGACGAACAATAGGTGAGGATATCCATAAAATATTTATAACATATGCAAAGTCGATAGATATGCCTCTCCAGAAGCTGTCTGCGATAACCACTGATGGGGCACCAACAATGGTTGGTATTGTCAATGGATATATTGCTATCTGCATAAAAGATGAATCATTTCCAAACTTAACGTCGTATCACTGTATTATCCTCCAGGAAGATTTATGTGGTAGAATACTACCCTTTGGACACGTCATGAAAATAATTGCAAAAATAGTTAACTTAATTCGAGTACATCCTTTGCAACATTACCTTTTTAAGGCCCTATAAGAAAATTCTGAAGATCCTGATTTCAGTCTGCATTCTCAAGTACGTTGGTTCAGTAAAGTCAAAGTTCTCCCTAGATTTGCAGATTTAATTGAAGAAATAAAAAATTATTTCAGAACAAAAAATCAAAAATTTTTTTGAACTAACAGACCCTTGTTGGCTAGCTGATTTGGCTTTTTTAACAGATATAATGTAAAAACTAAATTATTTAAACATAGAGCTGCAGAGAAAGGACAAACATATAGCTACAATGATAGAGTCTATAAATTTGTATAAAACTAAACTGGTTTTGTGGATATCACATCTGAAGATGAAGTTCCTTGTGCATTTTCCAAATATGCAAAAAATGATAGGCGACGGGGAAATTGACTTATCAACATTTGTTATCAACCTTGAATTACTTCAAGACCAGTTTGAAAAGAGCTTTCAACAGTTGAATATCATCGACTCCATGGTCACCTTTTTTTTGTTAATCTTTTTACTTACCTAGCAAAATGTAACCGAACTAGCTACATACAGCTTGTTCAAGTAAGGACAGAAGAACTGGAGTTAAGAAATTTGGGATCTTCAGAACGACATTGTCTTAAAATCCATCGTATCAGATGAGAATTTCTGGAATATAGTCAACAGAAACAAATATCCATTCTTGAAAAGAGTAGCATATAAAATAAAATCGTTTTTCGGTTTCAAATACTTGTGTGAATCATTGATTTCGACAATGAATATCATAAATCAAAGTACAGATCACAACGTACAGATGAACACCTTGACGATTGCTTACGCGCGCGCGCTACCGAGCAGGAATATCATCATACTGTCCTAATTACGAAGCAATAGCCTATGAAATTCAATGCCAAAAATCACATTAACTTTGAGATTTATATTTTTTATAAAGAATTTTTATACTTTGTCGATTTTGTATGCATTATTTAGTAATAATTTATTTTACACAAGAATATTATCAATAAATTTTAAACAAGGTGTCCATAATTAAAGTCCCACTTTCAAAAGGCAGCAAAAAAAGAACCACTGGTCAGAATGACTTCAAATTTGAACTGAATATACTGGAAGAAGGGGGAAACGATTTGGCATAATAAAAAAAGGTTCCAAAATGTTACAGCGCCATCTATTGATAGATTTTGGAACTTTTTTTATTATGCCAAATCGTTTCCCCCTTCTTCCAGTATATTCAGTTCAAATTTGAAGTCATTCTGACCAGTGGTTCTTTTTTTTTTCAGTATTTGGAAAGTGGGACTTGAATTATGGATAAGCTGTATGTTAAATTATATTTTTGGAATTAAATGTTTTTTTTGTACATTATGTGTATGTACGTATTATTAACTATGTCCAACTATAAATTCACCTTGAAAAAATAAAGGGCACCCGCCGTCCGACCGGTATTCTAGAATTTGCTCTTACGTACAAAATAGTTGGGGACCCCTGTTCTACAGTGTTATTTTTGAAATTATGCAAAGTTATTTCGATGATAGTTCTTTCATATTTAGTACATGTCTGACTCAAAATTAATCACTGTTATTGTTTCCGAAAAACATGAGCCTTGTCTTTCACTCAAAGGTTATAAACTCATCTGGGATTGAAATATTATTTCACCTCATTTCTTGAGCTAAACTTGTACTCAAGTAGATCAGTTGTTTTAAACTCCATTATCTAACAGTTAATGAATGCCATAGGGGAAAATAAAATACCCGATTTATATGAATACATATGATGCTGCTTTATCCCAAATAATATTTGCTCTATGAGAAATGAGTATTATCAGGGCATGCATGAAAAATATATTCTAATTGTTACGATATTTGATGCAAACTTCTTTTTTTCATAATTATGCTATACGTACAATATAATCTGCTTTATTAAAAATCAGGAACACGACTAGATTTTTTTTATTTTTACGACATTTATTTCATTTATAAACAATTACTCTGTTGTCCAAGTCTGAATTGTCTCAATTGTTTCAAGAGTCATTCTACTTACTGGATAGAGATTTTCTAAAATTGCTGCTGCGTATAACTTCTGCGGATAATTTCTTTATTTTCAAAGCATTGCACAAGAGTCAGTTTTTTCCTATCAAAAGTATACTTGAAAATATGACAGAAACTACGTTAAATTAAATTTACTAAGAAGTGATTAAAACGTAGTCTGCTCTGATGGTAAAATATTAAGCGTATAATTGTTATGGTTCGTTGTACAAAACCCAACAAAAATTGAGAAAAATAAAGAATAAAAAAGAAACATTATAAATAAAGAAGTTTTTAAGATAGGAATTTTGCCTTTCAGTATAGTTAGTAAAGCTTTTTCAAAGTACTCTACTCATCTGTTCATAAAATGTCAAGATATTTTGAGCAAAATTTTGGACCTCTATCATCGTAATGTCTCTTGTCTTGTAAAGACTTCAATTAATATAAATTATACCAACCTCTTCATTGTTCTCTCTTAAATTGTACGCGCCTGTAAGAAATCTGATTTTGATTAAATTATTCAATAAGCATGTTTATATTCATCTAGTACCTACATGGCCTTTCTTTTTTTCATGGAGACTGAACGAGAAAGAAAAACTGCTGTTTATGTTCGACGAGGAAAGAAATGTCGTTAAACCATCAAGACTTAAACAAAAAATACTTCAAACCGCTTTCATGAATGGAGTTAGATATCTTCATGAGGAATCGTCAAAAAGAAAACATGTTATAAAGAAGGTGTTAATATTTTATTTGGTCAATATTTACCTACATCGTAGGTAAATCTTATTTCATATACCTTAATATACGTCCCCTGCAATGAATGCTATATTAACAGGTGTAATATTAGCATTGCCTGCATTCTTTATTGATACAAGTAAGAGATATTAATTATTTATTTAATTTCAGTTTTCAGCTATTTAAAACTGATTTTTGTGGTAACGTTTACTTTTTATCATAGGATTTCGTTTCAGAATAATTAGGCGTGTCTCGAGGTAGCCTTGTGGAAGCATGCTGGCTTTTTCTGCTGAGGGTGCTCGGATCGAATCCCGACACACGCCATTAAATACCTCCGTTTTTTGTCCAGATATGGGAACGTTAAATCCGTAAAACGCAGAGTCCCTCATTGGGATCAGAAAGTGTGAGAGAGGGTACGATCCCCCTCCCCCCCCCCCGGGGTGCTTGGTCAAAATTGAGGTGGCAACTAGCTAAGATGGACTCCAACCCTTATAGTGGTATTTAAAACGACCTCCCCCCCCGAAGCCTATATGGATCTGGTTTGGAACTGCTAGCCAGGGGGCATTAGAACAACATAATTAGACGCGAATTTTTTTTTTCTCCTGAAGCATGGCAGAAAGATAAAAAGGATTTTTTAACAAAAATAATCTTCCATCCCAGATTCTTGGACACTCAGGCCGGAAGAATTTCGAACGTGAGAAAATGACATAATTGAGATGTATAGTTGTAATATCGGTTCCCAATTTTGTGACGAAGTACAAAAACCTATTTTACGCATACCTCATTATCGCACGTATTAAATTTTCCATTTATCTAAGACCCAAAATGCAAAATATTCTTTAAGGGCACAATGGAAAAAAAAATTTAACCTTTATGATCTAGGTTGAATAGGAAGCAGAATTTAAGAAGTAGCTAAATTAAGTATTGCATAAAAGTTTGAAACAGAGGGAAATAATTACTATCAGCCAATATTTCATTTTGGTGTATTACGGAAATTTCGATACTCTGGTGCATGCATTTGAGACAGGAAGAGATAAATGAGTTTTGGGTTATGGAAGTTTCATACCGCAAAGGGGATATAAACATACGTACGGACGCAATGTCCTTTATATTAAATTGGATCTTTCATTTTTTAGCACATCGAGTGAAATTTTCGGAAATTCATAAGTATGAAACAAGTCGTGCTCTAAACATTACTAAAACTTTTACAAAATTCAAGTAACATCTGGGTTTTCTTTGTTTATTTATTTAAGTAATTACTCTTTTTGACAACACATGTAGCATACTTTAATATACCTTAACAGTAGAGAGACGGAATTTTTTTTCTTACTAAAAAGACTGAATACCGTTATTTTGACGGTTAAAAATAAAATGAAGAATTTAAAATATTTAATTTTTTTAAAACAAAATAGGTTAAATACTTTAAATTGTGAACTATTTCATACGAATATATAGTAAATTACTATATATTTAGATATATTTGTATGCAGGCAGGCCGATCTGACAACTTGGTATGGTTTATCCGTAAAAATATATGCATGGTTTGTGCAGTCCTTATTTATCACCAATATTTCCGAAGAGCCAATATTTCTGTTATTTGCAAAAGGAGGAAGAGACAAAAAGTAAGATTTTTCCTGTATTATTTTAATGACTTTTGTCTGTTTTCTATATTGCCGTCAAATTGATGGATTTCAGTCTTAGTAGGTAAACAACACATTTTCTTTCCCTCTTTACTATCGAATATAATTTTGTAAATGTGTGTGTATATTTCGCGTAAAATTAGAAAAGTCATAAAATTTCAGAAGCCTGAGGACATAAATAGAGACATAGTGCTGTATAGTATGTCCGAAATCGTCAAAAAGACGGCAGCCGTCATTCTAGTGTTAAATAGTTCAATTTCTCTTTAATTTGTTATATACTTTATTATCATAAATGAGTCTATTTCATGCGGTACAATAGTCCGATTTAATACTTCATAGTACTTCTTTGTTGAAATAAAACTAATATCTCTAAAAATATTTTCTGTATACTATAGTCTATCAAATGTAAAACGCTTATTAAACTTTTATTTACACTCCATTTTCAATTTCAAAACAGTTAAAGTAAGTTTCATCAATAATCACTCCTAACTTTATTAATGGTATGAGTAATAAGATGAGCATCAATATTCTATCTAATTTTTATCATTTGAGACCAAATTCGTATGGGAAGCCGCATCAAATCAGTAACTAATTCTCACATAATAAAATTTTATTTGGCGAGTGTGGAACTATGTTTAGTAAATATAGTAAGCTGGACACACGCAAAGAATGACAAACTTTCCATCACTGTTTGGAGATCATCAACGGATGCGCAACAGAGCGTAATCCTAAACTGAATGGCTCCAGTGGCAAAATGGTGAAATTATGCAGGCAACGACAATATGTTGCTAAACTTAAACCCAAAGTATTTCATCCATCTCGCTCATTATTTTCCCGTTTGCTTTTGAATTAATCAGTTTCAGATGGACACGTAATTTCTGACGACTTCAGTTTATTCGTGCTAAATTTACTTCAGTCTGGATGGCTCAAGGCGACATACGATTGTTACAGCACATAAATCTCAAAATGTACAACTTTGCTCACAAAACTCATTTTATCTAATTTTTAATAGTAGATATAATAAACATGGCAAATTTCGTGATTATTGAATACATGTCTCTTTTAAATACAATTTTAATATCGGAAAAAATTATTTTTAGGTATGTTGATATAAATAATAAGCTAATAAAAACGAACCCGTTTCCTCAAAATTGTCGAAATTTAAATAAATATTATTTGCAATCCAGTTAAAAAATAGGATTTTGCAAATAGCGCAAATTGAACATATTTTGTCTAGTCGGAACAATGAAAAATATTCTCTTTGTTTAAACAGTATTTATATTGATTACCGTTGTGTTTTCATTTCTTTATCTCGTACCGTCTAAATATGTTTAGTGAGACACAGATAACTGCAAAATGTTGGTTCTTTCTCTCTAATACGCTGACAAACAGTTATTGGGCATTATTTTAAACCATACGTAGGAAATTGAATGCAATCCGTTTCCCTCTATCTAAACACATTCTGATCCACATTTTTCTAAATTTGTTCTCTGAGAGGGATATATTCGTGACATTAAAAATGGCATCATACTCTCTGAGATTTAATGTGTTAAAAATGGGGGATAACATTTTTTTAAACATTTATATCAAAATGTGGGGATTCAAATAATTTATTTCAAATATATAAAATGTCAATTACCTCTATATCTAGGTCTCCGTGATGATCCTTTATTTTCTTTCAGTGGTGCAATGGAGGGAACTGAAGTTTTCAATACTGCAGATTGTGTGACTGGCGGCGTTACTGTGACAATGCGTGCAAATTCATGTTGTACGTTGGTTAGTGGAACTGATGGCTCTAATATATCTTCGTTTGGAGTTGGTGTCGTAATATCATCTGTATTTTTTAGAATTAGAAAAGTATCATGCATTTAAAAAAAAGTTTTAAACCTACATTTTCCAACAGAATAATATGTATAACTCAAAATAGAATATTTTAGCGAGATCAATTTTACTTAGTAAATTCCCACTTGTAATATATAAGTATTCTCTCCGGTGAAAACCTGAAAGTTTTTTTTTCTTTCATTAATTAATTTTTACTTTCTACAAATTTCGAAAATTTATGTTGCTAAGTTGAATGCACATATTAAATATTTTGTTTCATTATTTGAATTTATATTACGAGATACTCTTTTCAATGGTCTTCAAAGTCGTCTATAACTCAAAGTCATTTGTGAGTCAGAGATGACTAGCACATATCGTACGTAAATATCAGTGAAAGAATTTATAGGAACTTCCACTAGAGTTTTTCTTGATAAAATTTTATATCCAAAATTAACGAAAAAGTGCCTATTTTATAACTGTGGTGGATCCCGCATGACGTTTGAATATACAAAACTGGTTTCTTCCCTGAATATGCAAAACTGATTGCAAAAGTCTGAATATGCAAAACAAATCGCCGTTGGCGGGAGAACTGCGGTCCTGCCTTTGCGATGACTATAAGGTATGGTGCAAATTGAGCCCAGCACACGCCCAGCCCACGCGTGGGGAAAAATATTAAGCATAGTTTTGACTGGGGCACCGCATATTCAACCCTTCTTCAAGCTAACCAACTCAGCTGCGTCCCATGCATGGGAAGGTTTGTGAATGTCGCACAGTTTTCGGGAGCCGTGGGTCAGATTTGACACACATGGTACATATTACATCTCGACGGCGAAAACTGAGCAAATTTTGTGATATATTTATCTCAAAATTCATTTATAAACAAATGTGTAACTTAGATTTTTCCACTGAAAATATACATACTTTTGTTTACATATAAAGCAAAAATTTATACATAATTTTAATTAGTACGGGTGCTTAATTTTTACTTACCTCTGATCAAATTTTTCTGACAGTATGACAGTGTGGTACTTTTTAAAAATAATACTGCACCTATCTTCTCCAAATTTTGTATGGTGTTTAAAAACATTCCAAGTAATAATAATGGCAAGCATTTAACATTTCGATGATAAAGATAAAAAAAAAACAATATATAGTGAACAACTCTGAAAATCGTAGAAAAATAATCAATATAATCCTTCCTATTTACAAAAGTGACGCCCGGTGGCGTAGTGGTTAAAAGCATCAATCTGCCATCCCACAATCCAGGGTTCGACCCTGCGACTGGGCAAGGTCGACTCAGCCTTTCATCCCTTGAGTGGGTCAATGAAATGAGGACCGAGCATGCTTGGGAACTAAACTCTGGGGGTCCCACATCTGGTTGACCACCTAACTGAGACATATGCTATATGGCACCCCAAGCGCATGGTCAAGTAAGCGGAGATGTGTACCGCCGGCCCTGGACACATCGGACAGTTCCACATCGGACTGTTACGCCGTAAGTTTAGTGTATTTACAAAATATTATACTTACAGCTATAATTTTTGATAGTTTTAAGGACATTAAATAGTTGTACAGGTGTGGAAAATTTTAACGTTCTAGCTAGAGTAGTTTTTATAAAAAGTATACTTGAATGTGTAAAAAATGCATACTGTGACCCCCAATGCAATGAATACTTCATAAAATGTCCAACATTTATACCCAAAGATTCAATCACTTTTGTGCGACAGTGTACACCATCGTTGAAACATATTAGGGCATCTAAAACACCTAACTTTAATGTTATTAGAGTTACAAATACAGTTTTTGGTATCCGCATCCATATACAATGATTAAAATTTTCATTTAGGTTTTGTGATCGACCATGGGTAAATTTAGAAAGTAGTTTTCTGTCCGATAGAAATCTAAAATACATCTTTCACAGCTAACAAAAAACTATTTGTCAAAGAATGTTTCTGGAAATATCTTTCTCCTGTATTTTTTTCCGCGTAACTACTGAATAGAATAAAATTTGTTCGTCATCCTCTGATTCTGATTCCAAATCTAGGAGAAGTTCAACATCGGATGTCATCGTGATAGGTTGTCGTGAATGAGTGTACGGGATTCAATTTGCGGTGCATATTGAATCCCGTGCAATTTATCGACCCACAGATTTATCGACCCATCCCATGGGTGTGGGATGTTTGAGTTGAGAATAGTCTGGCCGTACACAGAGAGTAGGCTGGGCTCAATTTGCGGCGAACCTAAGTTGAACGGGTGAGTAACAGTCCAGGCACCTCTCACTTCTAGCTTTGCGATTCTGGCTTCCTTGTAATTTTGCTTCCAGTGAACAGCTGCTGGGCAGTGCTGGAATATCGATGTTTATGTTTTTTTTGCAATAGAGTTGTTGCGTTTAATTCACTGTAGATATTTGTTTGTGAGCATGTGCATGTTGTATTAAATAAATGATTTGTTAAGTAACTCCCGAGTGTCACTTAAACTATATATCGAAGAAATTAAACAAACTTTGAAAAATCTCGATGTACTGTTCTTATACCTAGATATACGTATATCCTAATGACGTATTCTTGCTCAGAAGTATGTTCAAAGCCTTAATTTGACCACTTTTCCAACACAACTAGAATTATTTAGCCAGCATCTGTAGGAAGTACACTTCTGGTCATTATAATTGGAACACGGTGAAGGAGGGATGATACAAACCTCAAATTCGCATGAAAGGAAGAAGATGCTGCGATGTGCAAATGATTAGCAATTAAGTGCAATCGAACGACGTAGGAGAGAGAAATAGCATCTCCAAAAAAGGAAAGTTACTCAGCGAGTTCCTCATTCGGAAATCGCACTTGAATGTTGGTTGTTTGTGAGACGACCGTGTTACGCATCGTATAAGAAGGAGAAATGGCTACCAGCACGTTTCGGAATTCAATAGCGGCAGGATGGTGGCCTATCGAGAGTACGGTTTATCGCCCCACGATATTGCTACTCGCATTGGTCAGAATCCAACAACTGTCATGCGAATATGAAATCGATGGGTTCAGGAGGGTCATACTGAACGCCATGCAGGATCTCAAAGGCCTCCCACCCCTAACGCCCGAGATAACAGATATGTTGTCAGGTTGGCCTTGCAGGATCGTACAGCCCATCTAGGGCCTAGAGTCAGGAAATAGGCTTGTTTGAAGCACGTCAAGTATCCGCACGGACAGTGTGACGACATATGGAGCTGCACGGATTATCTGCACGGCGACCATTACTGTGGCTTCCCTTGAGACTGCAGCATAGAGACGCGTGTCGTCAGTGGTGCGCCCAGCGACAAAACTGGATACAGAGAGGCAATACGTCGCCTTTTTACATGAATTCCAGTTCTACGTGCAGCATCACGATGGACGTATCCGTGTCTGGAGGCACCGAGTAGAACGCACGTGGCCTGCTTACATTCGATGCCGTCATACGGGCCTTGCACCTGGTGTGATGGTATGGGCAACCATTGGGTACACTACATGAACACCTCTTGTTCACGTCATTGGTAATCTGAACAGCCAGCGTTACATTTCTCACATCTTAAAGCTGGTGGCTATGCCGTATATTCGAGGCCTGGGAGACATAATCTTTCAACAAGATAACGCAAGATTGCATGTTGCCGTGCCCAGCATGTTATCCAGATCTCTCACTGAATCCAGATCACCCACTGCAAACATCTGGTCATGGGTTGCTGAGAGGCTGGGTCGCCACCCCTCTCCAGGCACTATGATTGATGAAGTGTGGCATAGGCATGAAGCAACATGGAACGACTTGCCCGTATCTGTCATTCAAGCCCAGTTCGAATCGATGCCTAATCGGATTAAAGCCGATTTAGTTGCCAGAGGCGGCAGCTGTGAACACTAATTTCGTAAGTAACCCTGTATACCCCCAGATTGCCTACAAATTTAATCATGTTTCCTTCCTACTATGCTGCATACGTACAACAAGTCAAGTTTTGTAATTTCCTTTCCTTCCTGGTGATACACTTTTAATGGGCAGCGGTGCATTTGACCATGCTGCCGTTACATAAATTCGAAGAAAAGGAAAAATTACCATGATTCACGAGGCTGTTAGGTGATATCACTATAAATTCGATTGCCAAATAGTGAATCACTGGTTGAGAATTAGTTAGGGAAGGATTTTTCTGGTTACGAATACATTTTCCTCCGCAAAGTACCTTGCGTCCAACCTTGCAAACCCAAGTTTGTGGTTTGGACCGAAACTGTGTAGAATTCTGTCACAGAATTCTACAAACTATATTTGTCTCTATCAGATGCTAGATAAATAATTCTAGGTGTGGTGAAGAAGTAGTCAAACTAATGCTATGAACATAGTTGAGAGCAAGAATACATCAATAGGATATACGTACGTCTACGTGAATGAACATCACTTCCTGGTTGTTCAAAGTTCGAAATATTTCTACTTTATTTGAACTTTATCGTTACTTGTGGACACCCTCGGAGAAATAATAATAATTCTACTAAAAAAAGTTCCAAATTATCATCATTCTTTTTAATTATTTTTTTATTGGAGTATGAGTTAGAATAATGTATTGGATAAGTATTTTCCTCTAAGCATAACAGTCTGTTTTCAGTATATTTTTCTTTACCTAGCCCTCTAAATATAATAGAATAATGTGAAATACTTTAACAATAAATTAATGGATAAATAAGAGTTACATATAATACACTGCTTGACAAATACTAAGGAACAACACATTTATGGCAAACTGATTTTCGGGCAGCTCGCAATCACAGAAAAAATAAGTGTAGAGGGCGATGTAGGGAAAGACTTCTTATCTGTATAGAAGGCAGTGCACCCGCGTTGTTTCCTTATTTGTAACAGTAAGCAATAAGGTTTAAGGAAAAATTCACGCTGTTTGTTTCTGAAGATAGTGATGCAAATTTTCCTTTTTTTCTGCAAATATTGCAAATTTTGCAAATATTGGCTGCAGAAAGTCTGTAAGACATTATTTTAGTGCGTATGATCGTGGTCGAGTAGTTGGACGTCTCGAGGCAGGCCGAAGTGTCACTCAAGTTGTCACAGCAATAGGCGTGTTAGAGAGTATGATCGTGAGGTTAGAAAAGGCCGCTGAGACCATAGGACCATAGGACCATAGGACAACTAAATTAACTGAGTTGCCTAGGCCAACGCCTTCAAACTCAGATTTTTCATGAAAATAACATCGAAGAGCTGGAAATGTTCAGGAGTGGGTAAAAGTTCGTAATTGATAACAAAGTTCATGAAAGTGCTTCTCAAATAGGAAGCAGAGAGATTTCTGGTCTGTAGATTGGAGGGTGAAAAATGGGCAGATTGGATTGGTTGTCTTCTGGATCTTCGAGATGATTTGCTGATGGGGGTGGAGTCAAAGGCTGTCTGTAAGCTGGAAATCAATTGGCTAGTGTAGCGAGAATAGAGAAAAGAGATTGGATAGAAAGATAAGGTCTGGGATCCGTGAGTTCAATAACTACAAAAATGAGCAAAGCCAAATGGATTTGCTCAGAGACAGATAATTAAGTTAATAGAAAGTTTAAGGATAGGAAATAGATATTTATTTTATTTTATAAAATTTTATAGATGTTTTTTGCCTTGGCAAGCCAAGTATTGTTTTTATATTTTTTATATTTTTTATTTAAATGACGAGGACAAACAAAAAATTAAGACGGAAGACTCAGGATGGCTCGAGGCCTTTTCCTGTTAGTGGGGTCAGCGTGATCATAGTTTGCAAGTTTAGGAAGGAGTTCACTGTCAATAGAATTGTGAAAGTTTATAGCTTGATTTTTGAGGTAATTTCGAATAGTAGGGATATTTAATTCCCTGTAAATACAAGTATTTCTGAAATACCAGTCTGCATTAACGATTTGTCGAATGGTACTGCTCTGAGCAGATGCGAGTTTTTTAATATGGGTGTCTGCACAATATGACCACGCTGGCCCTCCATAAGTTAAGATAGGACGAAGATAGGAGTTGTAAATGAGCATTTTATTGACTAAGCTTAATTTGCTGTTCCGAGAGATTAGTGGGTAAATTAATCTTCTGGCTGCTCGGAATTTGTCCCTGACGTGTAAGATATGTTGTTTCCAAGTGATGTTTTTATCTAAAACTATACCGAGGTATTTGACTGTATCAGACCAGGGGATTTTTGTGTTACCTATTTGTATTTGGTGACTGTTGAATGTCTTTTTACGTTTAGAAGTAAACATGACAGCGACGCATTTTTCGGAATTAATTTTAATTTTCCATTTGTCGAGCCAATTTTGAATGGAGGACATGTGGGTGTTGATGTATTTTACGGCGTATTTAAAATTTTTGTTAGTAGCATAAAGGGCAGTGTCGTCGGCGAAAATAGCAATGTTTGTGTTAGTATTTTGAGGGATATCGTTAACAAATAGATTAAAAAGAATAGGGGATAATACTCCTCCTTGAGGTACGCCTGAATTAATTTTAAATTTACTGGAGAGATGGCCATTAATTCTTACTTGAAAGGTACGATTTTTGAGATAGGAGATGAGAATGTGGATGATTTGGGGTGGGAAGTTATAATTAATGAGTTTATGGATGAGACCGTCGATCCAAAGTTTATCAAAAGCTAGTGAGATATCAAGAAAAAGAGCTGCTGTGGAGGATTTATTTTTCTTAGCACTGGCGAGGTTTTCGGCTAGACGATAGACTTGATGAGGGGCTGAAAGAGATTTTCTGAAGCCAAATTGGTAAGGGATAATGATTTGGTTATCGTCAAGATGCTCATTAATTTTCTTAGCGATGAGGCCGCTGAGAGTTGAAGTGCTATGCTTAAGTATGCTGGACGCCGTGGGAGAGCCACTACACCTCAAGAGGATAAGTATGGCTCCCTAGTGCAGAAAAGGAACAAAAATGCTACTCCTGACCAGATAGCTGCAGACCTTGCCAATGCTACTGGCACCCGTATATATGCGAGAACCATTTCCATGCTATAGATTAATGTTGGGTTATGTGCACGGAATCCTGTTACATACATTCCGCTACGAGCACTCCATCGTCGGAGAAGATTATGCTGGTTTAAGGAGTATGATCGTTGGAATCAGCATCAGTAGTCCAGAGTCATGTTCTCTGATGAATCCCGCTTCACCATCAACGGTGATTCTGGACACCAGCTAGTGTGGAGAGAGAGGGGAACTCGTCATGATCACCAGAATGCCTAGGACACTGATCACTATGGCCGAGGTGTAATTGTAAGGGCAGGTATCATGCACAATGGTAGAACTACGCTTCACATATGTGACGGAGGTACAATGGCATAATAGCGGTATTGCACCGAAATTCTCTGGGTCAGTTCCGTCTTTCGCATGGTTCGGTTGGTCAAGGCTTTCTGGTCATGCATAGCAATGCCCATCCACATAGGGCATCTCAAGTGTCCGAAACACTAACAGGGGAATATATTCAGTGCATGACATGGTCTGCATATTCTCCGGACCTCAATTCCATACAGCACGCCTGGGATGCAATCGGCAGACATATTGCTCAAAGAAAAACATTCCTCGAACCATACAGCAACTCAAAATCGTCATGAGACAAATTTGAGACGAATAAGACAGAATTCCCCAAGTCCATCATCTGTTTAGTGGGCAGTATACAGAACAGATAAAAAATGTGCATTATTGCCAGAGGAGGTCACACTCCATACGGTCGGACTCATATCTATCCTTATATCGAGCAGAAAGAGAATTTTTCGTAACTGTTGAACATTTCTTCAAAGAGCATCTTTTTTTCTGTTGTTCAGTTTGAAATGTCATGTGTCAATATCTGTACAATTTTTCATAATAAAGTAACTTCAGGACCTCTACTAAAAATGTACAAAGTCTCAAATCTTTAAACGATATCTACCATTAATTAAGACAAAAAATGTTTCTGCTCTTTAGCAATTGTCAAGCAGTGTAGTATACAAGTCAAATTTTGAAGTAGCTAAAGTACCCAGAGGCTTAAAACGCACTTCTATTAGAGAAATAGATCATAGAAAGAGATTGTTACTATAGCCAAACTACACCCGCGGCGTAATATATATATATATATATATATATATATATATATATATATATGTGTGTGTGTGTGTATGCATATATACACACATAAACATATACTTAAGAGTGTGTTAAAAATAACATCTACATCTCTTAAAGCCTCATTTTTATTTGTTACTAGTTACAAAAGAAGATTCAGAAAATCTTTTACATTGAATACTAGAGTAGCAAAACTTTTTGCAGTGCAGAGTGAAATATTTTTTGTCGCATAGAAAATAGAATATCACATAAATCCCTCCAAAACTGTATAAAATTAAAATAACTTATGTCGAATTTTCAATGTAAATCTTCTTTATTAGATTTTGGTATTTTGCTTCGTAATATATTTTATTTAAAGTATAAAATACGCCCACTGATAAGCTTAAATTAGGGGTAGTACAAAAATATAGTGAAATATATATTGTTTTAATTTGTTATACTTTTATGAATATTAAATAAATTATCTCTAAATTCTAAAAGGATCATTTGATTTTGAAGGAAATACATATAGTAAAATCTATTAAATATTATATAAACTGGTATAGGTTGAATGCAAGGTGTTCTACTGAATTAAGTTTTAAAGCAATTGCGTTTGAAATGATAAATACTTTCAAGCAATATTCATGTAGAATTTTCACTGCAAAATGTAGTTAATAATTATTTTTTAACATTAATGAAATCGTGACACACATACTTAGTTTTAACCTTCGTTTCTATTATATTTATTTCCTATTAAACTATGAATTCTTTGTTTGCTGTTATAAAAAGCTGAAAATATGCCTATGAATTATGATATCATGACATCAAAAAAATATTATCAATAAATCAAATGTTAAAACAGAACTAAGAACATTAACAAAAGTATACACATTTAAAAGGGGTTTTAAATAAATACATACGTTTCTTTTTACTATTAACTGCCTCGCTTTGCAATGTAGTCCAGGGTTTGGTTGACTTGCTCCGAATGGTCGCATCAGAAATTTTAGTGATCTTGGGTGGCATCGAAGTAGTCGAGAAGTGAAGCAGTGCTGCATTCTTTTCTACCAAGCGACTTTTCCCACTTCTTGCTTTAGCCGATACTTCTATAATTGGTTGCGTAAGACTTTCCTCTGTCGTTTTTTTTATTGAATCGAATGATTTCGAAAAACGATATTCGCTGTCTGTTGGTGTCTGAAGAGCTTCAACTAAAGATTGCAAAGCATGTCGAGAAGAGACTGTGATTACTTTTGGCTTTAGCGTTGTTATTATTAGAGAAGTCCTTTGTATTTTAGCAGCTTTCATTTCACTCCACCATTTATGAGCGGGATCCATAGGGATTGTATCTCTTAAGAATAACGACGGCTCTTTCGTTGTCGGTGAAACGTCTTTAATATGTTGAGAACGTGTTGTTACGGAGAGATCTTTTAATTTTTGTGATTTATTTACCTCTGGAGTTTGAGTTAGTTGTTGCGACCTGTTTGCTCCTCCAGTTTGCGTTATTTGCTGTGATTTGTTAGTTTCAGGAATTTTCTTTATCTGTTGAGCTTTTTCTGTAACAGGACTGTTCTTTAACTGTTGTGATCTGGCGTATTCTACACTAGGTTTAATATTGATTGGTTGAAGAGAAGATGTTCTTTTATTCGATGAATTATTAGTGGTAACCCTGCCTTCGATCGTAGGTTTAACTGTCGGAAGGACAGTAACTTTCAACAGATTTGATTTTTTGAAATCTGTTGAAAATTTTGCATTAGTTCCTGTAGTTGATTCTAAGTTTGCAGGTTTCACCGTTGATAATTTTTCTTGCTTCTGTTGAATAGTGTTATTAAGCAATGTACTAGTAGCATTTTTATTTCTTATTCGACTTCCAAAGTAAAATGTTGGCAGTGATGGATTTTTATTAGATGATCCAGATGACGGTTTGAGAACGGAAGAAACAGACGTAACGTTTATTGCTACAACCCGGCCAGACTGAAGTAATATATACCTAGTAGTAATATTTGGTTTAGGTTCTTCCGTTTTAGAAGATAAAGTAGCCTCGACTTTGGGAGTAGTCGAAGATTCAAGAAGATTGAAATCAAGAAATGCCCCTCGTCCACCTTTCAAACTAGGAACATGACTCACTACATGTTCTTCATCAAGCTTTCTTGAAATAACGGGTTTAAGACTAAATATTTCGTTTAACTTCGTAGTTTTAGGGCTAGATGTGTCCTCTAATTTTGTAGGTTTAGAGCTGAATGTCTCATCTAAATACGTAGTTTTAGAACTGTTGAGTATTTCATCAAGTTTTGGAGTTTCAGGGCTTGTTGTCTGAGTCTGAGATCTATTTATGCTAGATCTGCTGAAATTATTTACACTCGAGTAAGATTCAGCGCTGTAATACCAGTTTAAGGCTGAATTCTCTTGAAATCCTCTTCCACTTTCACTTACCACATGTTCCTCGTCCTTTGAGAGCTCAATCTTAAATTCCCCGTAAGAAGAAGATTCATTGTTCAAACTTAAAGGAGGTGGTGATGAAAATGTAGGACTTGTAACAGGATTTGGCAACCAACCATCTTCGAAAGCAGGTAAATGGCGTAGTATATCGTATAAAGGTGAAACTCTTTCCATCTCAAATCTATTAATGACATCCTCTTCGTCAACGTCTCGTGTTTTTCTGCAGTTGTGAAATATTTTAAAATGTCTATGGGGTTTTCCAAGTATTTGGTAATCTCTAACTTCTGCAGATTTTGACAAAGGCACTAGAAGCGTCAATAAAGCGCAAAAAATATATAAGATTCTCTGCAAGGGAAAAAATGAAATTCATTAATTTGAATTCAGAAAAGCCAAAACACATTATTTAAAGAAATAAGACAAAATATAACAAATGTAATCAGTGCTAAGAGTTTATATTTAAGGATTCATCCATAAGAAGGTTTTAAGGATTCATCCATAGTTTTGTAATTTAAGGCTAACCATATTAGGATACATGTAATATGCTGATATATCATGACAATGATCCCCCTGGTGTCAGTCTCTCGCCTAAATATCACAGAAATGATGAAGCAGAATTTACATTGACACATCATGGCAATGAAAATCAATGTAAAATACTTTCAGATATATCATAGTAAATGAGCGATAGCAAGAAAAATACGATACTAGAGATTAAGAACAACACTGCTTGTCGTCTTTTTTATTTTATGATTTAATATGATACACAATACGGATACCGATAAATGATATTAAGTGCATTTGCACTCTAACACTGGATTTTTAAAATTTTCACTCTAACACTGGATTTTTAAAATTTTATAAGAGCTTTAACTGTCGCATTTCTAACGTTCATAGTGTAGAATAAAGTCTCATATTAAGTTACCCCAGTAATTAAAATTTTTAAGATTTCAACAAGATTTATTTTTAATAACTAAAGATTTTTATTAGTTGGTTTTAATTAACGGTTGTAGTTTTCATTAGTATTCTATTCTTTCTGTTATAGTTCAAAATATGTGTTAGCTTTTACAGGAAAAATTTTAATTCCTTAGAAAGTTTTTTTTTTTTTTTTTTTTTTTTTAGCGAAGGCACTTGCCGTGCAAACATCATTAGAAACTAAATAGTAATTTTATTGATACCGTTTAAAAAAATAAATTATTAAACATAAAGTTTTAAATTGTTTTCTACTTTACAAAAGCTATAAAAAATTGAACATTAAAAAAATTATAATTTTTTATTTCCTTTAAATGCACATCATTGTAAATCATTAAATTACCACATGATTCAGTGGGGTTAAAAACAGTCGATTCAACTAATTTCTTTATTTTTCAATAGAAATGCGTATAACAATATGTTAAATTATTTTTATTAGTTTTGCATCAAGTTAATGAATAAGTATATTTTACATTAAGCTGATTTGTGTCAGTCGTTTGTGACGATTAATATCCTAATCCAGAAATGAAAAATTGAGAATAAATTTTTGCAGATCAAAAGAAAAGACAACGTGCTGAGAGAATGTTGGAATAGATGAATCACATTGAGTAGCC
Source organism: Dolomedes plantarius (assembly GCA_907164885.2). Classification (NCBI taxonomy): domain Eukaryota; kingdom Metazoa; phylum Arthropoda; class Arachnida; order Araneae; family Dolomedidae; genus Dolomedes; species Dolomedes plantarius. The sequence continues at coordinate 81,385,487 of OU015492.1, forward strand.
GCTTTCAATGGAGAAGTCTGTGTAAATTAATAAATAATGTAGTTTATTTTAAAATGATATATATAAAGTGCTTAAAAATTGAAACTGTTATATATAGTGGACGATTCAGCGAGAAACTAATCAGTGGCCCTGTTGGGAAAGAACAAGGATATCAGATTTTGCTCTGAAACTTGACTCACCAGGTAGCGCTACTGCACTACGAAAAATGAACCAAAAAACTGCTCTTCCCTAAGAGACGGTTAGCGAGTGTGTTGTACGCGGCTAACGTGTCGCATGCATTCAACGAATGCTTCTTCTTTTATTATTTACTCAGATAGTCAGTAATGTTACTTTTTGTTTAATAAAGATTTCTTTTCTTACGTCCACAAGATTAGCTATCTTTCATTCCTGTGAATCCAGTATCACCAAGAGATCTCTCAACCTTTTTTGACAACATACCAAAGGTAAGAAAACCTTTAATATTCTACATCTACGAATCTGCACGCCTTCGGACAAAGTCCAACATTTTGATTATGAGACTGAGAATCGATGAACTGAACTTTTATAATCTCCACAGTATATTGAAGTGCATTTTTTTTTATACAGTTTCGATTCTTGAACTTTTTTTTATCAACTTTTTGAACTGTTAATTATAAACTGTTTTGAAAATGTCGAGCTTAAAAGACCATCATCTCATTGATAAGCTTACTGATAATAATTATTCTGTGTGGAAATTTAAAATAGAACAGATTCTAATAAAAGAGGGTCTCTACGACGTTGTATTTGAAGAGAAACCGGAAACCGAAACTCCTGCATGGTTAAAAAATGACAGAATCGCCAAGGCGTTAATATGTTTAAATATTTCGGATTCACAAATAATTCATGTATTGCATGCTCAATCTGCTCGAGAAACATGGCAAAAGTTAAAAGGAGTACACGAACGAGTAAATTTAACAAATAAACTTTTTCTTCTGAGAAAATTATACTCCATTAAATATAAAGAAACAACCAAAATGCAAGAACATATCCAGGAAGTTTTGATTTTACATGAGAAATTACGCAGTATAGGGGAAGAAATAAAAGAAAATAATTTGATCGCGATTCTGTTATGTTCGCTACCAATTTCTTATGACCCCTTAATTACAGCTATCGAAAGCAAATCTGAACAAGAGTTATCGCTAGAATATGTGAAAAATAAATTGATAGATGAATATTCCAGACGCGTTGAAATGAGACAAGCTAACCAAAAATTCGATTCACTCGCATTAAAGGGGTATAGTGAGAAAACGAAATTAAAATTCTGTACATTTTGCAACCGGAAAGGTCACGATCGCGAGCAATGCTTTTATCTGAAACGCAATAAAACCGGAAATCAAGTACATCAAAACCACAAAATTCAAAAAGGAAATGACTCGGAATATCATCGTCCGCCGCCACCTAGCACGTCAAAAAATAACCATAAATTATTTCAAGCTGAATTGCAGCTATCTTCGGATGTCAGTGGGAAACAAAATATAAAGAATCAATCGGACGAAAAAGTTTTGAAGCAAGAGGGGATAAATTCCGCAGACCATTTTGTGCTAACAGCAAGTGAGAAAAATGAATGCAAATATACCGTAATTTTTGATAGTGGTGCTACAAGTCATATGTTCTATGACAAGAGTTTTTTCTCTCAGTTAAATGAAAAACACAAACAAGTTGTAACTATTGCAGATGGAACAAAACTTAATTCGCAAGGGATCGGTGAAATATCTTTTCAGTGCGAATCTTTAGAAGGAATTGTAAGAAAAATAAAACTTGTAAATGTTTTATATGTTCCTGAGTTGGATTCTAATTTACTCTCAGTGCAGGCAGTAGCCAATAAAGGATATGTAGTAACTTTTGAGGATGACGTGTGCACAGTTAGAAAGGGTGATGAAATAATAATTGACGCGAGATTAGGTAGAGGTTTATATAGAATAAATATAAAACCCGTAGAAGAAAAATTGTTTTCTGTCTCCGAAACACCTGTGTTATGCACAAATAATAACTGTATCTTAAAATGGCACAAAAGATTAGGCCATAGAAATTTGGAAACTGTTAAGAAAATTGTAAGGGAAGATTTAGTTTGGGGAATAACCATTAATAATTGCTCTCACAGTTTAGAATGCCCAACGTGCATTAAAGCCAAACTGAGCGAAAAACCGTACCCAAAATATCCGTCACATCGATCTGAACAAGTCTTGGATTTAATACACACAGACGTGTGTGGTCCTATGGAGGTTGATAGTTTAGGGGGAATGAGATACTTTGTAACTTTCATCGAGGATTTTTCGAGATACACTCAAATATACTTTATGTCATCGAAAGATGAAGTATTTGACAAACTCAAAGAGTATGTTGCGTCAACCACAAATAAATTTAGATTGACAATTAAAGCTGTTAAATCCGATAACGGAAAAGAATATTGCAATGAAGCCGTTGATCGGCACCTAAAGGAACTTGGAATTGCTGCACAAACCACAGTTCCGTATTCTCCGGCACAAAACGGTGTCGCAGAAAGGAAGAACCGCTCCATAGTCGAGATGACGCGCGCTCTATTGATTGATGCAAACATGCCGAAAACTTTTTGGGCAGAAGCAGAAGCAACTGCGGTGTATTTACAAAACAGACTACCAACGAAGTCTACTGAAAAAACACCTTATGAGATGTGGAACGGTCGAAGACCGAATTTAAGCCATTTAAAAAAATTTGGATGCAAAGCATATTTTCATATCCATAAACAAAAGAGAAGAAAGTTGGATGAGAAAGCAGAAGAAGGGGTATTCGTTGGATACGACCTGAGAAGTACTGGGTATAGAATCTATACAGGAGGACGAAGAATAGTCGTCAGCAGAACCGTAAAGTTCTTAGAAAATTCTAACCCATCACATTCGAACAATGAAAATTCCAATGGACGCTACGATTTAGTTCAATTTAATCTCCCACAACCTCAACATGATGATAATGACGATATTCCTGAAGAGGGAAGCGAAGATGAAAATAGAGATTCAGAAATACCTACACAATCAACAAGAAGCTCCGAAAGAAAAAACAAAGGAATTCCACCTGAAAGGTATGGCTATAAAATAAAAAATGAATCTCAAGCGTTTATAACTGAAAACAAAGATCCACAGTCCTATAATGAGGTATTATGTTTGCCACAAGAAGAAAAACAAGAATGGTTCAAAGCCATGCAAAATGAATTAGACTCCCTAAAGAGAAATCACACTTACGAGCTAACAGAGTTACCTAATGGAAAGCACGTAGTTGGAAATAAGTGGGTATTCAAGAGAAAAAGAGGTGATAATGGCAAAATTAAATACAAAGCTAGACTTGTTGCTAAAGGTTTCACACAAAAATATGGAACAGACTATGACGAGACTTTTTCTCCAGTGGTAAAACACACCACTATAAGAAGTTTTCTTACATGGGCAGCGTATAATAAAGCAAAGGTACATCAAATCGATATAAAAACAGCGTTTCTAAATGGAAATTTGAATGAGGAAATCTTCATGAAGCAACCGGATGGTTTTGAACAAGACAACAGAGTTTGCAAACTAAAAAAGTCAATCTATGGACTCAAACAAGCAGCGAGATGTTGGAATGAAGAAATAGAAAAAACGCTCAAAAATCTAAAATTTGTACAAAGCGAAGCTGATCCCTGCCTGTTCTTTAAAGGAAGTAACAATGACAGAATAAATTTAATTGTGTATGTCGACGACATACTCATAAGTTCTAAAGAAGAAAATTTAATTCGTCAAGTCATTGAGGATATAAAAAAAAAACTACGAGATAACAGATTTAGGAGAAGCAAAACATTTCTTAGGAATTGAGATAATTCGAGAAGACGACGGAAGCTTTCTACTATCTCAAAGAAAAAAGATCAATCAACTTGTGAACGAATTCCAGCTTCAAGATGCAAAACCTACTAATATACCAATGGAGACTAATTATTATGGCCAACAGAAGGAAGAAAATCTTCTGACTTCAAACGATCAATATAGACAAGCAGTTGGAACACTGCTTTATATTTCTTCAGTTACTCGTCCAGACATAGCTGCCGCTACCCATATCTTGAGTAGACGAAACAATAATCCTAGACAAAAGGAATGGAACGGAGTTAAAAAAATAATTAGATATTTAAAAACGACAGAAGATCTTGGTTTACGGATAGCGTCAGGATCTTTTCCTAACCTCTCCGTGTACTCGGATGCTGACTGGGGACAAGATCCTCAAGACAGAAAATCAACATCAGGATATATTTTCTTTTTGGGAAAGTCATGCATCGCGTGGTCATCGAGAAAACAGACTTGTGTTTCACTCTCAAGTGCAGAAGCAGAATATGTGGCGTTGTCACAGGCAATGCAAGAACTGTCATGGCTATTAAAATTGACTGACGATTTAAATATTTCACAGAGACTACCCATAAAAGTTTTTGAAGACAACCAGTCGACGATTAAACTTATAGAGTCTGAGAAACATCACTCCCGCACAAAACATATCGATACCAAGTATCATCACATACGAGACTTATACAAAAGAAACATAATTGATTTGTTTTACCTTCCTACTGAAAAAATGACTGCAGACATTTTAACGAAACCACTTCCGAAACCAAAGTTTCAAATTTGCAGAGATCATATGCAGTTGGTGCAAGTTTCTATCGCAAAAGGGGGAAATATGTTGGGAAAGAACAAGGATATCAGATTTTGCTCTGAAACTTGACTCACCAGGTAGCGCTACTGCACTACGAAAAATGAACCAAAAAACTGCTCTTCCCTAAGAGACGGTTAGCGAGTGTGTTGTACGCGGCTAACGTGTCGCATGCATTCAACGAATGCTTCTTCTTTTATTATTTACTCAGATAGTCAGTAATGTTACTTTTTGTTTAATAAAGATTTCTTTTCTTACGTCCACAAGATTAGCTATCTTTCATTCCTGTGAATCCAGTATCACCAAGAGATCTCTCAACCTTTTTTGACAACATACCAAAGGTAAGAAAACCTTTAATATTCTACATCTACGAATCTGCACGCCTTCGGACAAAGTCCAACAGTCCCATTAAAGATTTCTTCCCTCAAAGAAATAATTTGTCATTAACGTGTGCACAAATAATCACTCTGGATAGCCTTCATAGGTTTTGCTTAGCATGTAAATAGTGTGTTTAGTAAAGAAAAAAATATGTATATTTAAGATCAAAAGTTGTTTGTTATATAACCGTTTCTAAACAGGTAATTACCTCTTTTCAACATTATTACTGGAAAAAAACTTCATTTTAACGAGTAATTTGGAATTCTCTTAGCATTACTTGAAGTACGACTGTATACAAAATATATGTAAAACATACCAACATATAGTTTATCCCCGTTCGCAATAGGGTCAATAGAGGAAAAAAAATCAATCCATGTATTATACAGCGTGGCATTAATTAATTTTACTTCAGGAGCACAAAGGCTTTTTAGTGGCAAATTAAGGGCTTATTTGCAGATCAGAAAACTGATAAAAGCGCATAACATCAGAAATATCTTTATTATCAGTAGTGAAAAAATTGGCTACCTGAAGTATTTTAGGTTGACTCAAAACAAAAGTCTAGTTATGGCACTGATTATATCCACTTACGTCATGATCATATGGAAATATTTATAAAACCGGAGGTTATGTAGCACCACAGTGTTTATGACGCAAATGTTTGGGACAGATGTGGTTTACGCTATTATGTAGGTACGAAACAGTTCAGACTTTATGCTTATACCTGCACCCACTACCACACACTCTCAGCTACAACCACCCAAACCACACGCGTATGTGGGTGGTTGGTTGGCTGTTCCTGTGCATGCATAAATATTTGAATTATAAGCCCCCCACGCTTTTTGCAAATTATAATTAAATTTCTATCTACTGTACGAAACTTTCGTGTACTTTTTCTGTTACACTAATTCGGGATTTGGAAATGGAACCGCAAACAATATGCGATCTCTCAATACAAAAGAAAAAAGTTTCTATTCTGTATCCACCATATGTTTTAAACCTACTTACTCCTTTCTGCTTATTTAATCGCATATTAACAAATAGTTCTAAATGTGCCTCCAAAGGGATCACCTACATTATATTGGGGTTCAGACTAATGTCAGTTAATGGGGGTACCTAATGATTCCCGCCACACCCTCCCTTAAATAAAAACAAAAATACCCAACCAAGTTTTGCAGTCTCAGTATAATTTATCATCTTTGCTTTGACTACAAAATATTTTCGTAGGAAACATGTCAAATTTTCCCAGCGTTATCTATTGAAAATATTGCAGATCGCTTAATTTAATTGTAGACTTTTTTTAGAAAAGGTGAAAATAAAGTTTCCCTTGTTTACAAAAGAATATGAATCACTCACGTTGTGTCATACGCGTTTTGTATTTATAGCGTCTGTCCTCGAGTACAAAAGGAACTAAAATCTTTTGTAATGATGTACTATTTCAACTTCCATAACTTTAGTGTAAAGTTCAGTCCTTTAATCAAATTACTATTACGATCTTGTAAACTAACAAGAAGATAACGAACTATTAAATAGATTATAATGTTCTGTGATAACTTTCTTACTGAAATTTAATGGAAGTTCTAATTAGACTTAAAAAGTAGATATATATGCATACCTAACAACGGAAAGACACATAAACGTACATTATACATATCAATCGCAAAGTCATTATGATCAATATAATTATAAATACTGTATATTATAACACATCCCGAAGATATGATGTAGGACTTCATGGAGGGATGAAATTGAAAAATGATACTACTTTATACATTTAATTGTTGTATCTCAATAGTTTAGATAGCATTTATCTCTTGCATTAATTTTTCGCCTATTTACCATAGAATAAGAAAGAGCAAAAATGCATTTATTTTGGATATTTCGGAACCACTAGTTACTGTTACAGATAATTTCAATTAACTAAACAATCATTGTTTAAAAATAATGAACATTTTTATTAATAAATGCTACATTTTATTCGAATAATGAGCATGAAATCTTCTTTCCTCTTTTAAAAACCCAAAAGAAAGTTTTAGAATAAAATTTCTTTTAACACTTTAAAAATACTTTCCAAGGAATAAAGAAAACAAATCAAAATATTGAGGAATTGAAAGCTAAAAAAAATTTAACAGTGGATGTCAAAATGTGCTGCTTAGTCGATTTTTAAAAGTTATCAATTTAAAAAAATAAAGTTCGTGAAGAATAGGAAAGTTTAAAACGGAGATTTAAAACATATCGAGGAACAACTTTTTTATACTTTTAATCGAGATCCATTTTTATTTGTTGCAAAAACCTTCTTCATATTTAAGCAAGATTAAGTCAAACGTTTCGTAAACAAAACACATTCTAAGGCTTTGCTGAGAGTTTAAGTATCTTAGTTAAGCTCTCAATATTTATCATTTTCTTTAAAAACTTTCTTTTTCATATTGTAGAATTGAACTTGAATACTACAACGTTTTGAAAAAAAAGTATAAAAAAGCAAAAATAGATCAAGACTTTTCTAGTTTTCAATAGGTCTATACTTTACTGTTAAGTAATTTTTCTTTAAAAGAAAACTTAATTCTATCCATACTTCAATTAGTACTATTAAAAATCCATGTCAATAATATAGACATGCTCGCACTATCTTTAGATCAATAACATCCCAATACTATGCATATCCAAATACTTTATTCTGGAAATTAGGATGGTTTTAATTTTTCTTCGCCTTACTCAGACGCATTTGCCCTCAGTTGAATTTTCTTTTACACATTGGTCTTTGTAATTTTAAAAGTTATACTAGACTTTTATAAAGTTGTTTTACAAACTCAAAACATTTTTAGAAACTGCATGGAATTTTTTCATTCAAAACCTCTTTTATTCAATTTCATTTTAGAATCCCCAATTTCCCTCTGCTCGAATGATTGGTAGAAAGCTGCAAGCCCTCTGTTGCATTCAAATTTATTTTGCCTTTGGTTATTACAATTTCTCTCTACAGTATAAGGAGATATATTAAAATGTTACAAAGTTGTACATCAAAATGTTTGGAGGAATTACATTGTTAATTCTTGATTTTAGCCTATTGTAATTTTATTTTTCTTTCTAATCACCAATTTCTATCGGCACCAATGATTCGTAAAACCTTACGCAGCCCTCCCGCGGAGGCTGAGAAAGGTTGCTTTTAGTTGCCTTTTCTATCAGTCAGTTCAGTTCATAATTTTAAAAGATATACCAAGATATACCAAGATATACTAAGATATAAAAAGTATAAAAGGTATACCAAGATATACTAAGATATAAAAAGTACAAAAGATATACCAAGATATAAACGATATAAAAGATATATCAAGATTTATATTTGTACAGCAAGTATTATCAAGAATTACACTATAACGTCTTGTTAACAACTTTTTTATTTTGTTTCATTTTCAGTCATCAGTGTTTCCCTGCCAGTCATCTGATAAGCCTACTCACTCACGTCAAGGCAAGAACAAAGAGAAAGTCACGGATATTTTTATAATGAAGTATGACTCTGTCAAAGGACGAACTAGTTAAAGGAAGATTACAGTAAGGACATAGTGTATTCATGCCATTTTAGCTGCAAAGAGGTTTGACTCAAAGAAGTTGTTGTAAGGCAGGAGCCATCTTTTTTCAGACAAGGGTTTCATAACAGAAAAAAAAGGATTAGGGTAGAGTATTGTTTAGTTCCCCATTTTGAAAAGGAGCCTTGGAAATAAAAAGCGTACTGGAAAGAAAAATTTTGTGTAAATGTTTGGTTATGTTGGTGGTTTGACATATGGTGAGGAGTAATGTATTAATCAATTGTTATTGGTTGTTATTTGAAATTCAGGTCAAATTTTGGGTTTATTATTTTAGTTATGATTCATATTTTTTTAACCTAGCAACCTTTGACCACACCAAGTTATATAAATAGGTTAAAAGACAAGATTTCTTAACTGATTCAGCTAGTCTCTGACATTACAGTTACTTTACAGTAGGTATAACTTTGAGTTTTAAACGGGTTTCTGTTTTACATTATTTTTGTTTTTCCTTCGAAGTTCTTATTTTCTGACATATTTTAAAACATAGACCTAAATATTTGTTACCAGTCCATTTCCATTAGAGAAAGTTTATTAAAGTCGAGTAATGAATTTTAGCCACAATTTTAACGGAATATATTTTTTGTTTCTCCTCAACCAACAAGAAAATATGTGAGGAGATATTTATAAACATTCCAATATCAAAATTGTACTATGACGATGATTTAGGTAAAATGCTAAAAGTATTTTTTGACTTTTAACTTTTCCATTAGCTTCAAATTTTTTTAATATTAAATTTATGTAAAAGGAATTTTAGAAATAAATTGAAAGATAAATTGTCTCCTTTCAAATCGTAAATCATCTATAAAACGTCACGCGTTAACACTTAATCATAGTTATTCACAATTTTTGGTAGTCCTGGTCAAGCGTATAGCAAAATAAGTTTATTTAATTATCGTGAATAAACCATATACTGGACAGAATCTCTCATTTATATTTCGCGGCAATTTCAAGTGTAAGCTTTTTTCTTAGAAATGTTGGCTATTAAATAAGAATTGTCAAAGAAAATGTCTCTTCAATTGCTGTATTTTCTTGATCTTATTCCCTTTCCTAGAGGGTAATTTCCCTTCTTGAATGAATAGTTTTATTCTTACACTTGAATTACATATCGTGTGAGAGAATGTGGTAATCTAACATGGGTAAAGATGAAAGAGCTCATTTCCAATTAAATGGGCGTTATTAAAAATTCTAAAGAAATTCTTTAAAAGTTTGAAGTCTTAAGATTTATCAGCATTCTTTTCTAAATTTTGAGTGTTATTCTCCATATCTCCCTTTCAAATTTTCATTTCTTTTGAATCGATATAACCACTCATTTTCGCGGAGCATTCATTTATTATCTTTTTCTTTTTCTAAGCTCCACGAAAAGTATTTAAGATAAAGGTCATTTATCGAATTTCCTTTTTGTAATCTTTCTGTGAATAATATTATTTTTTTCGAAGAGCATTCAAAACGTAACTGTCTATTTCTAATTATAGTGAAATTTTACAGCATCTTAACATCTATGGGCCCTCGAAATAATAATTCTACAATTACATACATCAATGATAGCTTAAATTTTTCTTAGAGGCTTTTTTATATATAATCTTATGCTTGCGCATTACAGCAGTGGATGCGATCAGTCCAATTATCATAATAGATAATATGAAGAAATTAACTTCCCGGCTACGTTCCTGAAACAAAGCTTTTTCCTCATAATCATCCAGAATTCGTATTGGAGACAGGCAAAATCCATTTAATCCTGCATAACCAGTCGTAAGATATCTATTGGTTGATAAATTTAAATCATTACGCAATATAGTCTTGATAGAATTTATTATGACGTTTGCATCTCGCGGGGGAGGTTTTCCATAGCATAGGTTCTTTTTTCAGACTTTTCTCCTTGTCCAAAAGATTTTTCTGATCTTCAGACACCTGTTTCCAGGACTTAAGTACACTCGTCTCGTTATGCTTAACATTTCGAACAATTATATCACTGTTTTCTCAAATCGAAAGCTACTAAAGTTTATGACAGTTCGTTGGTGTAGCTCCAGGTTGATTTTGGATGCGACTAATAATTCACGACTTAATGCTCTTCGTGGAGTTACATCGTCGAACATCTACTTTTCAGCTTTGGACACGTGTTTCCAACTGTGAATGTATTCTGCATCTATTCTCCTTCGTTTGAATATAAGAGTTTTATTTAAATCGATAAACATTTTCTACTGTTTGATCGTCTCTCGTAAAGTTAATGTTATTTATAACTTTAATTATTATTTTCAGTTTGATTGATAAGTAGGCGAAGCATATAATTGAACGTTAGATCTATTGTTAACCAGACGCATATCTAAAACTGTAGTTCATTGTGATTAGAATGAATAGTTTTCCGTTCATAAAGAAAGAGAGGAAATTAATATATTTATAGAAACTAACGGTCTGCAATTCACTATGGCACCTTTAAGCATTCCATTCAGCTTAAAGAAGACTTCGGTTTGGTAACTGAAATCAAGACCTCGTGAATCTTTCTCACTCATTCCTAACCATTAATCTAACAGGTCGTGCTATGATCTTCATTACTGAAACTCACAACTTTAGAATTAAGTCTTTTATCCCACTATAATAGATGAACATTCTGCCAGAGCCAGTAACACTAGCAAATAAAATTTAATCTTTTTCTGTAACTTTGATAAAAACAGTTAATTTTTATGCTTTCGTGGGTGTTGAACACGAAAATGATCATGAAAATGCAAGTTTAGCTCTAGTTTTTTAGTTATTTCAACTTTTAAGAATTTCCCTTAAAAGTATACGCATGTATTTACCTTGTTGTTCTCCCTCGAAGAAAGGTCGGTGAAGGAGCAATCGTTTCACCTGCCGTTTGTATTTGGTTGCTGGAAATCCTCTGATGAGTGGCCAGCTGTAATCGGCTAACATTGATTCACTCCACTTTCCCTGATATCATTCTACCATGTCCAAAATTTGTCGGTGAAAGCGTTCCCCATGTTCGTCGCTAACAAATCCTCAGTTTTCGGAGAGGAAATCCGAGTGTAAATGTAAGAAGTTTCACTTTAAGGATATGTTACACCCCAGTCTATCAGAGCACTGCAGAAGGATTTCCACAAGATTCTTAAAGTTTTCTGCCTTTTTATGTCCAAGAAAATTGGTGGACACTTGAACAAAGACATCCCAGGCTAATCACCACTGAGAATATTACTGAAATGCAGTTTGTGTATACACTCGGAACAGTATTTGTGGACCAACGAAAACCCCCTCCTTTATTTTGGTTTCAATGAGACGATGAAACTTTTTATGCAGATAAAAAATTCTTCCCCAGTCTTATACTGTACATGGCTTTTACAAAGTTTTTCCCAAGACCCAGATTTACATAAAGAGCAGGGAGTACTTTGCTGCATTCGACAGATCATAGTTCTCTAGGACTATGCACTGTCGAAGGACTTTCAGGAAGTCTTAAGCGGTATGACGTCATACGGCGAGATCGCTGATTTCGCGGTGGAGACCGTATAGCCCCGTTTGAGTATCATTGTGGCTCTGCGACACTCGACAAGAGAGGGGCACGTGGGATCGTCCCGAAATCTCCCTATTTCTTCGATCGGTAGCGTAAAAATCTGTAATTTCGATAATCTAATGTCCCTGCTCTCACGATTAATTCAGAATCGGTGCCAGCGCTGTATTTTCGGTTTTCTGGGACGAGGAAATTTGGAGTAATAAACATTTGGCTTGAACTTGAGGCGACTCTGATGCTACATTTTGCCTATAAGGTGCCATAAAACCCGATAAACTCGTATTGCGGTTTCGCTGATGTCATCGCTTTCTAGAGCAACTTGAAACCTGCGCCCCCGTGTTTGTTTTTGGGATGCATTTGGCAGAGCAAAGTTCTCTTGTACTAAAAAAAAGCTTTAGTAAGGACTTTCATGAAGTCTTCAGCGGTATGACGTCATATGGCGAGATCGCTGGAATCGCGGACGTAGCAGAGACTGTATCACACCGTTCTCCCTGGTATTTTAAAAATCTCGCAAATTCGAGTATCCTTGCAGCTCTGCGACAATCGACGAATGATGGGCATGTGGGATCGTCTCGAAAGATCTGTATTTCTTTGATCGGTAGCTGGAAAACCGGTAATTTTAATATCGATATATTAGGATACGTCAAGGATGACTTTTTCTTCTTTGAAATACCATGTAATAAAGGAGTTGTCATACAAAAATAACAATCAGTTATGTGGTTTCATGGTTCTCTCCAGATTATAGGGATAGGAAAGCTCACTGATGATCTTTATGAATCAACCAGGAAGGAAGACTCGAGATACAAGATATGCCACATAGTACCCCAGGACTCGGTCTGGTCTCCGATTTCACAGCCAAAGTACATACTGTAAGCCTTCTTAATCATTGACGTTATTGGTTGCTTTTGTGGTTTCCTGTCCACAAGTTACCTGTCCACAAATATAGCAAAAATTGTAATCAGAGATTACGCATTTGCGAGGCATTTTGAATCACATGAATAAAACTTACGACACTGTTGTAATAGACTTGGCAACTAGAGCTAATCGGAGATTTCCATAGCCGTATCCGTGATCAGCATGGTCGATTTAATAAAGAGTAACTGCTTCCGTCTTAGTTACATTTTCACTGTTGGCTAGTGTAATCAGTATTCCCATAGCGAAAATCAACTTTAGTAGTCTGTAAGTAACACGTGCAATCTTTTATCTTTTCCTTTTAATTAAACAATATTTTAGCATTTTTCTTTTAATAAGATAATTACTTGAAACTCAATCTTAACAGAGCGTGCTTCATTCTAGCTCGCAATTTTTATTTAAATTGAAAATTAATGACTTAATTCAAGTTTATTTTAAACGTATTCCGGTATTATTTATGCGTGGTAAATTTTAGCATGGAAATCCCTCTAGGTGCAGTCTAAATTAAGAGAAAACGTTTTAACTTCCGATTAGACTCAATTATTTCTTTTATTTAAGTCTATTCTCATAATTGCTGTATTAAAGCTCCTTTAGTTGTCTCTTTGCCAAGAAAACGCAAGTAAGCAAAAGAGTAAAATAGCTAGAATTAAGTTATTATCAAGCTACTCTTTTATTTCGGTTTTATTATACTTGCCGCTTTTGGTGATTATTTTCTTTTTGTGTCTGGTAATTTTATCTTTTTTCGGCCACAATTATTAGTGATTATATTCTTCGCCATTATCAGATACATTTATTGAAGGTTGTATATAGCGGTGAATTATGCATTATATAATATTTGACAAAAGATTTTTCAATCAATAGAAACAGGAAAAGGATAGTTGTTTTCTCAAAAACTTTTGAAAGTAGCTCCGGTATTTTTATATCTCGGAATAACTAGAAACTGATAACAACAGATTAATTTTAATATTTTTACGTATAAAAAATTCTATAAAGGAGTTTATTATTAAAAAAATTAATTAACTTTAAAGCAAACACATTTCTTGATTACATTTCAAAGTCAAATATTTAATTACAATTTTTATGTCATTTTAGATGAAAGATGTTTTTATGTGTTTTGCCACCGCACTACTTTTTGATGTAAAACAAAGTTTAATTCACTTTCATCCTTGGCTATGTAACGACAGTCTGCCAAGACCAGGATTTGAACCTTGGTTACCTAACCTCAACTCCGATGTTCTCTTAACCAAGCCCTCTACACAACGAGGTGAAATGATTTCCCAATTTTGAATTTCTTTCCTCATAACCAATTCTATTTTCAAACCAGAAATTTATGTAAGTATTCTAAGCCCTTATTTGAGTCATCTAAACTTTCTATTCCCAGATTTCCATGTATTTCAGAGTAGCAATCCCTCTGGAGATATGTCTGTTGTTTGGAGTTAGTTCTTGCTGAATACATTTAAATTTCTTAAATTCCTTTCCTCATACACGAATCTATGTTAACATTAGAAATTTATGTAAGTATTCTGAGTGCTAATTATTTTTAATGTTTCTAAAGTCAGATTTTCCTTTACACCAAATTAAGACAGACACTGAGGTGTATCTATTGCTTCTTGGTTTATTTATTTATTACAAATGCCTGGAAGATTGGTTATGACGCCATTTGTTCACAGAAAAGACTGCTGGCCATTCATTTAACCCTTTGAGGGGCGCCGTTTGCACAGTGCGAACGCCTAGATCTAGTCTTTTTTTCTCTTGCATTCAATGTATTCCAAATAAATGACTAGAAATATGACTTGTACTGTCATCTGTTATCACTTTAAAGAAGTAGAAACATTTTGCAACCTTTTATTGGAAAAATTTAAGATTCTTCAGGTTAAAAAAAATCGGCAAAAATATCTGCGACGTGCAAACTCTGGGGGTTATTGCACCTGAAACGGTTAAGGGGCACCGTATAGGTGGCCAGCATTACTCCCTACAAGCCGGTCCGGTAACTTAGAACCGAGTCAAGGGACGAGACCGGAACACTTGACCCCGCATCTCCAGAGGTAAATGTGAGAACATAGAGGATATTGCAGCCAGGTCACACTTTACGCGCACCGGCCACCATTAGTGAACACGGCGGGGGATTTTGTCAGCGACCCGCATCGAACCCACAAATCTCAGATCACTGACTCGACGCTCTAGCCAACAGGGCCACCGCTTCCCTATTGCTTCTTGGTAATACCTGTCTAATACATTTGATGCATTTATTATAAAAAAATGATCTGAAGTAACGTGCTAGAGATATAAACTAAATTATTTTAAATTACTCATTGCTTAGATATTTTAATATGTGTTGCTACCTGCGAAGAATTCGAAGAACACAATTTTGCATCCATTATTAAAAACTAATAGATATAAAATTTTACATGCATTAATAAAAACTAATGTATGTAAAATTTGGCATTACATTAATAAAAGCTAATACATTTATAACAGCATAACTAATACAATTAGTTTGAAACTGTGTAGCGTTAATTTCTTAAGTAATAGCCTCCAAAGTTTGAGAAATAATGTGTTAAAATGAGAAATACTATGTTACGTGTTCGTAAAAGATGCAGTTTGTAATAAATAATTAAGAAGTCTTTCCCAGGAAAAGATAATAAAATTTGAGCTGTGAATGCTAAAACACAGTATGGAGTTTTTAATAGACATACCAGATATTTGCGCTTTAGTTTTAGAAAAATAGGAAGAGTTTTAGCAACAATAAAATTTTGAGAAACACATTTCAGAAAAAGTTTGTGTTTTTATTATTACTCTTTTGTACCTGTTGTTCATATCTATTATGTCTTATTTTTTATTATTTTCTATATTAGTCGTTATTAATTTAGGAGTATATATTTTACTTGTTGTTAAATCTAACCGTTGCTAAGATAGGTAGCTTGCTAGTGCAGGCGCTGTGTGCAGAGCCTATTTCGTGTGAAAGAAAAGATTGCATAACTTCGTATTAACTGGAATTTAACCCTCTTTGGAGCTTTGCTGTATAACAATTTTGGCCATATTTTATTGACTGGTCTAGTAAATACATTTTGAGAGTTAAAAAACTATTAAACAGTCTGATGTGCGTAAAGGGGAATTCTATCATCAATGCCAAAAGAGTAGATGTTCAAGATATAGAGCGAGAAAACAAAGAGTAATTCACCATAAATGAAAATGATACAGGCCCTCTATACTGTATTACTGTATTGTAAAATAGTAAGTTAATTTGCATTTAGTGTCTCAAAATTTCCCTATATCTCATAGTTAACTCTCGGAGGTATATATATAATTTTTTGCATTAATTTGGTTTCGTTAATATATAATTTTGCAATCGTAAAATTGAGACGGTATGAGATGAAATTATAAATATGACAGTCTTTCAAAATACATAAAGTAAGTTAAATTAGTATTAAACATTCTGTTATTTAGATAGCAACTAAACAATTCCATATTTTAGAATTCTTCAATCTTGGTTTTTATTCAGAAATCTTGCATACATAAATATTCTATGAAATTTCATTCACCAGCCATCACTCTCTATTGCTTTGAATGTTTATTCTGTCCATTTTTTATTCCTTTTCCTGAAAAAAAGTTGTTTTTCGTTGCGCGTTTCATTTTTAAGATTATGTTTGGCTCAAATAAGTCTTAGATATTTTAGACGAAATTAAAAAGTGCTAATAAGAGAAGTGCAATTTTTTTTCAGCATAAACTTCTGTTTTTAGTATCCCTTTAAAAAAAGTATAAATCTACTCTTTCTTCATTTTTAACACTTTTATCTGTACATGAGGATGGGAGAAAAATTTTGACTAAATCTTGGCCTAATTCTTATTGTTTTCGAAACCCATTCTATGGGATGCAAAAGAACAAAGTATTCTCTTCGATAACAATGTAGGTTGTATATGAACATATCATGCAAGATACTAGCTTTGTAATTGTCTTTTTATTGCGCAAAAGACTATTAAGTGCTTCAGTATCTCCAGCGGTTGACCTTTCCTGATCTCCTGAATTGCGGAAATCAGTAGATTTTTCATCGAATGCAATCCCGGAATGATACGAAATTGTGCTACAGACAATGAAATGTAGCTACTTAACATGCAAATAATATTCAGTTTCACAGCACCATGTGTCAGAATGAGGCGAATGAGGAATAGTTTTCTTGTTTCTTTATCTTTTAGTTTACTTTTAAAGCAAAGAAACAGATGTAATCTTAACGTGAGAGAACTGCTCGTAGAAATAAAATGACTCTGTCTGTAACAGAAAAGACCTCCATAAACACTCTTCCGCATACCGTATAAAAAAACGCAGCTGAGCGATTGTTGTTAGTTTGTAGGAACTGAAACAGTATAATAAAGCAGTCTTTCAGTGGGTCTGAATTTAAGATCAATCGAACGACAAAAATAGTGATACCAATCAACAGATGTATCTTGGGAAGAAACATAAATATCTAACCTAACTAAGTGACTTGATGTCAACTTTAGTTATTTAGAGGATTTAGTATCATCTAAATAACTAAGTGTTTTGTGGATAGGTATTTAATAACAAATGGAAGATTTTTCGCCTTGCTATTTGAACATACTTCTAAAGTTGGTATATTCTGAATACCAAGTAACGAGTGATATCATTCAATACTTCTTTGTGAAGAACACGCCATGAATTCTATTCAAAGTTTACTAAGAATTTCTCATCTCAACACTCCCTTCTAAGAACTGCTTCTCTACATCTGCTGCTAAATCATAGGAATAAACTAAAGTTTCATACCACCTACCCGAAATCATCAGATTACTGCCATTCAACCATAAATTATCTTCTAAATTAACTAACCCATCTTATTTATGTGGCCCTTAGTTAAATAAATTGCTATTTCACTACATAAATTGTTCCAGAATACAGTTGAGACCATTCAAATTCAGATCTGCTTTTTTGAGTCAAATAATTTTTTCTAGTGTGTTCAATCTTCGCTTCTGTCACTTTATTAAGTAAGGTAGACATTTATAGTGTACCCAGAAGTCATGGTCTCGATTTTCCGACCTAATTGTGGGCTCCTCAGCGTGGCAAAACTGTCAAAGGTGTTTGGAGAAAACTATTCTAAAGGTGGGAAATCTCTAACCGTTTGCAAATGAATGGGGAAAATGTAGTCGAAATAACCCACAGCCGAAAGAATCAAGAGTATTTCATGATTTGTAATACAAAATTTTGTCATATTTAAGAGGAGGAAGAAATACAAGTAAGAGATCTTTGAATTCAGGATTTTATCCTCTATTTTAGATTTTTTTTCCAGAGTGCACGTCTTCCAAGTTGGGGCACCTGTAGTGAAAATGAATCCTATGTGTATACCTGCTGGGAATACTGTGAATTCTTATCTTTACACAAGCCTCAAAGTCTCCACCGTCTAAGAGTAGTGTTTACAGTCCGATAAAAATACATTATATATGAATCCCAATGGCAAACACTCTTCTTATCATTCTCACATTTATCTCTTTTTCAGTTAAAATGCAACCTTCTAGTCCGGAATTTAAATTTGGATATAAGCTCACTCCTTTCAACAACGTCATATCTCAAAGAACGTGATTTTTCAGTTGAGCGATTTTAAAGTTTAAAAGTATATTAAACTGTATAAAAAATAAATATTAATTCTGCTCTCTAACGGCTAATTATTGAGTGTTGAAGTATGATGATCTTGCAGGATATACTACTATTTCAAGGGCAGTCTTAAAACAGATATAACTAAAAATCGCCGATTTTTGAGATATGACGTTGTTGAAAGGGGTTAGCGATATCTGCTTTCCTTACACATTAATAATAGCCATGCCATCATCTTAATAGCCTTTATTAATTTCTTTCTAATAGTGTGATACAATAATAAATGCATAATTTTTTTACATCTGAAAAGCAGCATTTTGTTGAAGTTTGAAATTTTCAAATTAAAAAAAAAAAATGAATTTTTTAAAATTTTAAATTTTTTTTAAAACCTATTCAGTGCGTAAGAAAATTTTATTTATAATTCATTATAGTATAAAAAAATATCGTCACTCGCTTTAAGCGTAGATCCAAAAGCAGTATCAACAATAACATATCCCCAAAAATCCGCAATATTACACAATACTTCTACACGTAGCTTACCCTACTAAATAACATAATTTTAATCAATATTTCTTACTCCGGAAGACAATTCTAATGATAGGCGCTAATACCCTTCCTAAAAATTTGCGTATTTTGCTTGGTTTGTACTTGGTCCAGATCTGCGAAGTCAGCTTCAACCAAATGGGTCTGTGCTAGTAGGTTTTAAAAGAAATTTAATTGGTTCACATTTTTCATCTATGAGTGCCTGTTCTCCCCCACACTGAATACCCTTTCGCGAGGAGACTGCTTTGTAAAGATTCCCTGGGATGTCTCGAGTCCATATCTGGAATACCGGAGTTTTTAATTAAACTTTTTTCAAATTGATCTCGGTATAAAGTTTCGTAAAGAGTTCACCTAAAATGCTCACTCTACGTCTATTGACAAAGTTGTAAGTATAATAAATTTCAGGAAGTTGTGTGCAATTGGAAGCCTTGTATTTAGGACAGTTTGTATCATTATCGTGGCCGAACAGCAGACAGAATTACTTCATTTAGATACCTGTAGACGTCGTGAGGAAAGGAATTCACGATATGAGATTTCCACACTTTCTTATGAAGTTCTAGAAGTCAAGAGGTTGAATACAAAGCCCGGAACCACGTGGTTCGAATCATAGCTCTTACAGACGGTCACTATAGGGGCTGCTTTCGATCTTCTTTTTAAGGATCGCTGAAATTTTGTTTAAATGTATACAACAAAAAATAGTAAATAATCTATAAGAACATCGAAGCACGGCTGCTGCCAGCCATTTGGTAGACCTCGTATCGACGGTAAAGTTTGGAGATATATAATTCCGTTATTGATGACTGCATTGCTAATTCCTGGGTATCCATGTAACGCCAATCAAACCACGAAATCCCTTTGACATTGTAGGAAGAAAATTCGTTTAAAGCATTTCTGCATTCCTTTTTATTTAGAATATCTGTTAATTACATGATTCAAAAATACCGATTGCACTCTCGTTGGAAAAAAAATATTTTTTTCTGATCTCGAGGCATTTATTCTAATGTAATTTTGGGTGGGCGGGGGAATAAAAAGCAGTGTAATGAAAAGTTTTATTTTCTCTCAGAGCGCTGAGATGATTAGCTCTACTATTCTCGCGTGCTTCCCTTTGTACAAAATGTTCGAGAAAGCCCTCTTGTGAGCACACTTTTCATACATTCAGTTCCTACAGATAGGCCTCTGGCGGCCTTGTGGTACAGCGGGCTGGTTTTCGGTTGAGGGTACTGGGTTCGAATCCTGTCGTCGAGACGCTAAACTGTCTCTGTTTGTGTCATCACTTCATAGAGTAATACTGGTTGGCCTATATGGTGTCCCCATTATACAGTGGACGCTCGTTAATTCGAACTCAAAGGTTCTGAGAAAAAAGTTCGAATTATCCGATATTAAGAGAAAATATATAACTTTAAATGTGTATCACTGAAGAAGAAACTCTAGTATGTATAACCCCAGAAAATATAGTATACTATGTTATCTAAAGTTAAACATATTAAAAAGCAATCCACTTACTTTAATCATAAAATGATGCAGAAGATATGCAGTATAAAGTAAACTTTTTATTAAAAATATGAATTACACTTTGGGGAAAAACTGTAAAATGGATGTTTGGTTCTGTTTATGATGCCTACATTGTTCAGCCAGCTTCTCTATTTGAAGTAAACATTTCAATTCATTTTCAGAGGAAGGTTCCACCCGAATAAATGCTTTCAGAGTTTTAATAGAGTCCATTATGACTTTGTCCATTATGTCCGCATTTAAAATATCTTTCAGCAGGTAAGTAGAGAAAAGCCCTGGCAGTTTCCTACCGAAATTAGTGCATACGTCTTCGTTTACATCAGAGCTTTGGCCGCATACAGTTTGATAAGAAATATTTTGCCTTGACTTAAATCGAGAAAGCCATCCATCACTGCATTTAAAATCTTCAATACCCATTCGACTTGCCAATTCATCAGCCTTCGTCAGCACTAGGGGTCCATTTATTGGAAAATTTCGAGATCTAACATTCTGAAACCATAGCAGTAGAGCTTTTTCTAGAACTTCTTGAGACGCATTTCCCATGCGTTTCCTTCCTCTAGCAAATTTTGATTTTTCCCATGAATCTAAAATTGACTCCTTGTTTTTCAAATTAGTTGACAAGGCATTTTTTTAATTCCATTGTCAGCTGCTGACTTTGTTTTACATTCGCCATTCTCTACTTTCTTTAAAATTTCTACCTTTGTCTCCAAAGTTAGGGTTTTGTACTTTCCACGTGTAGACATCCTGAATTTTTACACGTTCACACCACACAATGAGGAAGAAATACTAGACCACATTAACTTGACTGCACTGCAGTTATAACTGTCGCAGCTCCCTAGAATCTGCAGTAAAGACTAGCTTTTCTGAAATTCTAAGAAAATCGATCCAAATAATGGAAAATTGCTTTTTCCGTTTAGCACTAATAAGAAAGACAATAGCTACTAACTTTTAGCGGACATGCAATAGTCTAGGAATGCATGCATGTGCCTCTTTACACAGAAAAGAAATTTTGAAAAACAAAATAATAAATACGGTGTGTATTTTCTCCATTAAACGAGGAAAAAGAGTTTTTTTTGTCAAATTTTTAGTTCGAATTAACCGAAGTGATAAAAATTTAGTTCGAATTAATAAGATATTTTTAACATTTTCTCCAATACAAGTTTTTTGGGGCCTTTGGATTAGTTCGAATTAACCGATGGTTCGAATTTACCGAGTTCGAATTAACGAGCGTCCACTGTATAATGGCCAGCAAAACTGTTGTGTATTATAGGCGAATGTCTTCACGACAAGTGCCTCCGTATTTGTTTTAAAAAAAAGTTCTTACAGATAGGCCTATTTGCCATTGTTCAGAATAGTCTTTAAGATGTAAGTCTCAGTCAGTTTATCCTTCGGTTTTATAGTCAGACCGTAGCACTACAATTCTACCAACCATTCTTTAACTGATAGAAAACTGACTTCAAGCTTAACTGCTTCAGACTACTTTAAATTAGTTGCATTTCAGACACATTGACCACATAAGCTTTTCGGACAAATAATATGAGTTATATGAAATCTATGTAGTGGATTTCAGTACAATACACTATGTTTTTAATTTAACTTTCATAGTAAAATGTCATTAAACCAATACGAAGCTCCAAAAGAATCTTTTTTGAGTGGATTGTACGACTATTTTTTATTCGTTCAAATTTTTTTCTGACTGGGATCAATTTAACCCTTAAAAAATACTTTGACATGTGCATGAATTTATTGCATAAAATTTCTGTTAGGACTGTTATTTTACAATCTTTTAGGATTTGTAGTAGTTTTTTTCCGATTAGTAATTGATAGTTAATCGTACAGATACATTGCATGTGAGGAATTGCATGAATGAGGATTGCATGAATGAGGAATAGTTAACGAAGTATATGAAGTAATTTAAATTTTTAACACTAACTTCGAAGAATTTCGTAAGTGATACCAGCTTCTTTCATTTAAGTCGATTTGTGTTTATATTATTTCAAATCTATTTATTTTAGAAATTTATTCCTCCAAACATAGTGCGAAACAATTTTTTCTTAGTGTCCTATCGATCGAGCATTTAAATCACATTCGGAGAACTACATAAATTTTCTCTTTCACCTAAAAGCAGAAGCGAGTTTATATGGAATTCTCAAAGTTTTTTCTCAGAAGCGAATCCATAACAAATCGAAAGAAAGGGTGGTGTCAAATCCATTCATAAGGTAGATAATCTGTTTAGAATACTGTATTCAAGTTACATATTGAAAAAGATGTTTTTTTCTTAAGAATAAACATTAGATGTTTTTTCTTTAAATAACATTTTACATTTTCTCAAAATTTCAAATGCAATTTAAAAAAGGTACGTAATTACTAAAAACCCCGTGAATTCAAAATTTTTTATAATAGATAAAAAATTTTGAATTAACATAAAATTCATTTGCGATATTAATGCTTCCAATCTACATAAAAAAGTTTATTTCGAAGGAAAAGTTTAATCTATTACATTAGAAGAGAAATATTTTACTGACTAAACGATGTATCTTTAGATAAATTTACTGAATAAATATGTTAAATTAGAGTAACGCAAAATTACAAGAAACAAATTTACTGATAAAAATTATTATTTTAACACGATTCTTTAATTAGTCGAATAAAGCTGTGATGCACGCAATAATAAATGAAATTATCGATGCTTTTCCATCTCATTTCATATTATGAAATTTTTTTTTCTAAAACTATATTCACATGATAAAAGTATGTTGTTAATAGTACATTTAATCGCATACCAATTATCTTTCAATCATTTTATTTCATTAATACTTTATCTTTCATTATTCAGATAATATGTACTGAAAATATTTTAATTTTTAATCCCACAGGTGACAGATAACGTAATATAAATTAACTTTCGGTATTCAAATATACATAATAATAATAAGTATATTGCAAGCGTACAATAATTACCTTTTTTTTACTGATTTTTTGATTAACTCTTAGGTTTATTTATTGTTTGTATGATAAAATCCCTACCCTTGTTGAAAAATGTTATTAAAATTCAATTACGATTAGAAGAAAATATTTAATTAATAGTTTCATAGTATCCCTATGTAAATTGATACGTTAAACATGCATTAGCTGTCAGAAAACTGAATGATAAACAAATGAAAAAGTACAGCAGAGATATGCATCAAGAATGTAAGGCCTCAATTTGAAGGCCTTATTTTAATAGTGGTCCAACTCCATTCTTGTTCATTTTGAGATACATAGCCTTAAAGTTTAATGAGTGCTGAGAAATGACTGCTGAAGTCTGATTTGTAATGCCCTCTGTTGGCAGCAGAAATAATCTGGAGGTGTACCAGTTTAAAAATAAGAAAGAAATGACTAGTATTAACGTGAAAGTGTGGCTAACTCCATTTTTAAAAAAAGTGGAGTTGGACCACTATTCAAATAAGGCCTTTATTTAAATACTAAACTAATATAATTTTCATTACTTTTTTAACTTTCAGTTGTCCTAAATGATTTAAATGTGTTAAAATTTAACCTTTCCATAATTATATTTTACTTAGTCAACAGTGATACTAAAAATACTAATTTAAAGCAAGGACATAGCATATTCATCATTAAAATTTAATGACAAAAGAGTTTATGTTATATTAATTTTTATGTCTGACAAATATACACTGGTTGCAGTTCCTGTGAAATACATACTAATTCTACTTCATATTAATAATTACGACAGCTAATGCAATATTTAAGTTAATATTTGAGGCCCGCTGAAGACGTCCACTCATCATATGCTGAAATGCATTGATTGAATTGATAATGCAAATTTATGCTTACGAATGAGAATTAATATCTATGGATTTATATCCGCAGAAAAGGAGGTATCAGATTCTGTTCAAGTAAATATTGGAAGACATCTATGTCATTGTTTATTCTTACAAATTAATTATTATTATATCATTAATTCCATATAATTAATATGAGCCACATTTTGTTCCTAAGAAATAATGCAAGAGTTCTGATTAATTCATTGCACGCTTCATATATATATATATATATACTGCTGGCCACCCAAATTGCAACACCAAGAAAGACAAGAGATAACACAACAAAATTTATTTTGAAGATAACATGTTGACCAAGTATCAAATGATTAAATTTTTAGACTTCTGTGAACTGTGGTTCCTGCCAAAATCAGTATCCAGAGTAGCCGCCATTGTTAAAGATCACCGCTGCCACACGCCTCGGCATTGATTCAAAGAGACTTTGTATGAGTTCTTGGGGTACAGCAGACCAAGCAGCTTCCACACGTTGCCAAATCTGATCTGCTGTGGCAGCTGGGGATGGAATCTGGGTCAATCGTAGAGCAACCATGGACCACATGTTTTCTATCGGCGAAAGATCCGGAGAGCGAGGCGGCCAGGGAAGCAATTCAATCTGGCGATTGACGAAGAACCGTTGGACAATGCGTGCCACGTGTGGTAGCGCATTATCCTGTTGAAATATGGCTGTGGGCAAGCCCTGAAGGTAAGGAAGGAAAACTGGCTCCAACACCTCGGAGATGTAGCTCTGGCTGTTTAAAGTACTGGCAATGCGTACTAGAGGTGTGAGAGATTGATATCCAATACCGCCCCATACCATAATCCCCGGTGCAGGACCAGTGTGGCGGTGCATAACGCAGCTGTTCAGCATCCTCTCTTCACGGTGTCTCCAGACTCGAATGCGACCATCGTGGTGTTGCAGACAGAAGCGTGACTCGTCAGTAAAGACAATTTCATTCCATTCTGCCGTCCACATCCTTCTGTCATCACACCATTGGCGGCGGAGACGTCTGTGGTTCTGCGTCAAGGGTAGACAAAGCAATGGACGTCTTGCGGACAGACCACTCTGCTGTAAACGGCGTCGAATGGTACGCGCAGACACTGGATGATGCGTTACAGACTGCATGTGCTGTGCTATGGTTCGTGATGTGACTGAGCGATCCGTCACTGCCATGCGCACAATTTGCCTGTCATCACGTGAAGTGGTGTGCTGAGGTGGATGCAATCGAACACGCCGGTCCGTCGTACCCTCCTGCATCCAACGATCACATATCCACATTACAGTTGTTTGGTTTCATCGAACACGACTACCGATTTCCCTGAAAGATAATCCACATTCTCGGTAGGCCACTATCCTTCCTCTGTCGAACTCGGATACTTGATCAAAAGATGATCGCTGTTTTCGACGAGGCATAATTGATCGTTTTTTTGAAAAAAAACCACAGGAAAAACACAATTGCCGAACTTGAAATCGTCGAAATCTCCAAGCCTTAAATAGCGCTTTGAAGTGGCGCCACAGGTGCACGTGATGTGCGTCTGCGCTGAAATTCTAATCATTTGCATATATCACCTCCGCTAATGCATGTTGTAAATTTCATGTTATTTGCATGTTTCCTTCAGGGTGTTGCATTTACAGCGGCCAGCAGTGTGTATATATATATATATATATATATATATATATATATATATATATATATATACGTTATGGCAAAAGATATTCCTCAGCCTCTAGCGTTATAAAATTCCCTCTCTAATTTAATTTGACCGATTAATTTCTAATTTTATTAACCCCTTTTAAACCATCCGTAATTTTTATATGTACCCTTAAGCGCGAGAATTAATCGGAGAATTAATCAGATCTCTAGTATTATCTCATAGTTACAAAATGTCGAACGTTGACAAAATGTAGTATTAGACAGCACCTAATATTAGTCACATGAATAGCAGTAACCACCTGCATAAGTTTGTTCGTACTTATGGAGAAACGTAATTACGAAAAATAATGCTCACCTTCAGTAACATAGTCCATGAGGCGTTTGTATAAACAGCATTCTCATATAAGTAATTACTGACAATTTATGTCTAATTTTTATCGACATCATATACATTTGTATAGAGTTACAATGTAAAAGAAATGCCCTGAAAACTCAGTATTTTTGTGCGTGGTTTAAATTCATGTTTACAACTGATTTTCACAAATAATACGTTTGTTTTTAATTTATATTCACTCCTCTAAGTAGGTTATATTGCGCACGCAAAATCCAAACGCGTTATTTTTTTCTCCCTTTGCCACGCAGTATAATGTTTTATACTCATATAAGGTGTGGTATTTCCTTAAACAGCCTATGTATGTGTTTTAGAAATGCTAAGCTCATATGCATAAATATGCTTTGTTCATTACTTGTTGATAGACGTCTGCAGACAAAGTGTGTCCTTTTTTAACAATCTGCTATTGAAATTTAGAATAAATACTTAATGTAATATCAAGAAGATAACATGCATGCAAGCATCCCGATCATATTCTAAATAAATTTGAAAGTGTCGAATACAGAAGCAACAGCATCCTACGTGTTGGATTCTTAGGAATTTTAGCTACCTATATAAACGAATGTGAGCATGGAATGCTGTTTCCTATCGAACGTGCTGCTGTTCGATCTAAATTCCTCAGTGATAGGTTAGGATGTTGTCGGAAGGTGTGCCATTATTCTAAAATCTGTAGTTTTTAGGTACTGAAAATGATTTTAAAAGGCAAATGGAAAATATATCCTAAATCTTAAATGCATACATTCTAATTATACCCATGAAATGCTTTTTTCATGAAGTTTTTCAGATATCCTCATGTGCTATGTTCCAGTAGAATAAAGAATTATTTAAATAATTATACACACATTTGAAAAATCCTTTGACTATCTGGAATTCTGGATCTACTCATTTCGACACAAAAAATGATATACGTTAGACCTATTTAGCATTAGGTTAGACATGTGTTGACACTAAGATCAAATCAATAGGAAGTAAAGGGATATACGTTAAAGTTCTTAATTCCAAATGCTATTCATTATTCAATGGGGCATATGCGGAATATGCCCAATGAGTGTATCATGTAGGAAATCACGTGTCATCATCTATCAAAAAACCAAATCTGATAAATTTGTAATTTCATTACTCTAAAATTGCATGTATATTCAATGTAAAAATTGTCTCATTTCTTTACATTTTTATCGAACATTCGAGAACCTTATATTACCTTGCCTGGTTCTCAAATCCGATGCCTTCTATAATTTGGATATGAGTGTTAGCAATATGAACCAATAGTTAGTTTGAAGATTCAGTAATTACTTGCCTTTCCGAAGTTTGACGTCATATTCTGCATTTCAATTTTAAGCAGATTCAAGTTAAAGGCGATTCAATTAATAACTAAACAGAATCAACGACGTAAGTTTCGTTTAGATTACATCATGTCTGGCAAACTGTCATACGTCATATAATTAAACACAAAAATCTTCAGTTACCAGCCGATAGCATTTTTCAAGTGAAGTGATGTACATCAACCCGATATTTGAATATCGGCTTTTGTTAAGTTTATATAAGCGGCGAACACTTTCGAGAAAACTCATCACGGCGTCAAGGATACACACATTATCGTAAGCTTGTTCTTGAGCTGATGAAATATTGGGATGAAGTATCAAGCCTGTCTAGAGTAAGACGTTTTGTATTAGTTATGTATTAATTCTTGTGACAGTCCATCACAGTATGATAAAATATAATGTTTGTTTTTAAAACTGATCTAAAGAAAACCCCAGTATTATTAGTAAGAAGAAAGATGTTGATATTGTTGTTTTTATCTAATTCTTAACTAGTTTTTCAAATGAATAAACTTTTAGTTATTGTTAAAAAGTCTTGTCGTCTATACATTATTTTGAACAACTTTAATGGTTTTAACGTATACCTTTTTTTAACATAGCAGAGTTTAAAATGTGAAGTAAAAGCTATTTAAATATAAATTATAAGAATTGTTGACGTGCATGTTTTTAACATGTACGCTAACAATGAGAGCTTAAAGATTACATTACGTATCTAAGCTACAATTCGCCAGAGCTTACTTAACAATCACTTGTGCGCGAGCATACACTGGACACATGATATATTACAGTGTGTCCAGCGAAGGAGTCTCTGATTTCAAAAATAAAAATCTCGAAAACAAAGATCTGTAGAAAAATGCAACAAACGGTATGTTTATCGGGAAAGTTGTAAGAATTTTATACGCTAATTTTCGAAATAGTTACAAAAGCTGCTAACAGATGGCGCTGTTAGCCAAATTATATTAGCGCAGGCATGGATTGGCCTCCATATTTGCCGGACCTGAGTCCCTGTGACTATTTTTTGTGGGGCATATTAAAATATACTGTCTACAGGAACCATCCCACCACGCTGGACGAGCTTCAATCGGCTATCTGTGTAGCAGGTCGATTTCTCTTGAGACACTACAGGGTGTGATGGCAAATTTTATTGTTTGTTTGCGCCACCTCCGTATAGCAAATGGTGGACACTTTGAAAAGATTGTGATGTAGTGATTGCAAGGACTGCTTCCAAAGACTACGAGTTTATTTATGCATGTTGATACGAGTTGTATAGAGCCATCTGGTTGCAGTTCTTGTAACTATTTCTAAAATTAGTCTATAAAATTCTTACAGCTTTCACGATAAACATACCATTTGTTACATTCTTCTATAGATCTTTGTTTTCGAGATTTTTAATTTTGAAATCAGGGACTCCTTCGCTGGACACACTGTAATAAACACATCGCATTAACAGGGTTATTCCTGAAATTTTGTTTTCATCTTTCATTAAAATTCTGTGATTTCAAATGCTCTTGGTATTCTCAAAACAAAGTTATTTGATCCACATAAACTAATACTTTACAACACTTAATATTAGTGTCATTCAAAGAACACAAAGTTTTGCCACCTGAATAGTTCTAATATCAATGGCAAAAATGCAGTGCCAAGAGGCGTAATGGAATTGTTTTAAACAACATACCCATTTGAATGATGGAACAGCTGCCGCATGCTTATGTTATTTAATACAAACAGGGTAAAAATATTCACGATTGCATTTAAATGATAAAACAACCGCATCGTAATAGACTGCACAATTAACGCATCAAAACGGAAACACGTAAACGGCCATAATTAGGAGGTAGCTAAGAAAATTTTCTCACGTTAAAACAGCTGTGTCTGAACCAATAACCCTTGGCTGAAGTCATATTAAAATCAAACGATGATCAACCAAAATTTACTAAGGCTAATGAAGTCGTCTCGTAGAAATAATTAACGATTAATGGTTGCAATCTAGAACAGTCTAAAAATAAATTTAAATGAGGTCTTTGTACGTCATCATTTCATTTGTAGATAAAGAGTAACAACTGCAGTTTGTACTGATTTTAATATCTCATTACATTCTGAGAACAAATTTTAAAAGAAACGTTCAGTCCCCTACCTAATTTGTTCGAAGGAAAGAAAATTTAATTTAAATCTTCTAATTTGATGCACACAAAATATTCGGCCTGTAATATTATTTATATGCATATAGATTACTTAACCAGTTTAACAATTTTGAGAGATTTATCTGTTCAAGATATTAAATACTTAGTGTCATGATCGCTGAGATTACAACTCGTAGATTGCACTCGTAGAGATGAAATTTTCCTTTTTATTTAGAATAATGCATCATCCCTCCTTGTACACACTTTTCAAAGTGTTATTTCCTAAATTCATTCAAATGTTTATTCTATATTCTATGGAGTACGAATAAAAAATATATTTTATACTTGTTCCGTGCTACAAAATGTAAATCAAGAAAATTGTAAAACATTTGATTTAATGCTATATATTTGTCTATTTTGGTACGTCAACCGTTCAAATATTTGTTTTCAATATTTTTCTCTCATAAACACTTTACTTTTTATCTCCTCTTAGAAAAACACTCTTTTTATGCTAGAAAAACACTTTTGGAAGCTTGCAGTTTATTATATTAAAATAAATCTAAGTGCATCAAATAGATTTCTTGGATAAATTTATATGCTGCATACATATCTTCGTGTTAAACATTTTAAGAACGTTACTTAGCTTATCTTTTTCTTTTATATAAAAAATTGTAATTTTTTATAAATTTTAATTTGAAAGAGGAATAACAACGTAATGTTATATTTTTCTGTACGTGTATATTCAAGGCAGTAAATGACAATTAAATTTTACTTGGTAAACTCTTAGACTAAAAATGCCTTATGTTAAAGCGTCAAAAGCGAGAATTTAATATAGAAATAATTCTAAAGTGACAGTTATTAAATTGGTTGATAGCTATTGGAATTTTAAAATGCAATACCTTCATTTTAATCTTTTTAATGTATTGCAGTCGGCTCAAAAATACTGTGTAGAAAAAGAATATAAAGCAGTTTTATAAATATCTTTATAGGAACACCTAAAGTGAAGGGGAATGTAATAAATTTTATAGTTAAAAATAATAGTACTAAACATTTTTTTTTTCAAATGTAAAAGTCATTTCTCCATACTAACAAATATTATTTTAGAACCGACAGAATATCGCCCACGGTGTCCTCATACTAATAAAAAATATACACTAAAGTCCTGGTATCATTTTCGGAACATGTAGCAATACTCACTTTCACATAATTGCTTGCGTCCGTAAGCAGCTTATATTGAGCGACAGATATTTGTGGATACTTAAAATGCTGAATGGGTAGTGATCATGGCAAGTGATCAGTATTTAGGTGAATTTCAACGAAGTCTCTTGCGATGGGCAATATCACTTCGAAGATAATGACAAAGTTTAGATTTCCAGCTTCAACCATTTCAAGGATGTACCTCGATTAGAATACCGGTAAAACATCGAGCCTACTGCAATAGTGTGTCCGTCAATAGAGTCTGAATGACTGTAACCGGCATCACCTGTCTACAATCATATCAAGCGAAAGGAGTGCAACATTGGAGCAAATAACACTGCACTTTAATGCTGGGGTCTCTACTACACTAGTGTAAGAAATTAAGACAATTTGCAGACTTGGTCGATTATCTCTAGAACTACAGTACCGATTTTAATGAAATTTGGTATGTACATACATTGATACAATACAAAACAAATAAACATTCAACAAATAACCCCCCCCCTGGATGCGCCACTGATATGGTTAGAATTGTCCATTATCAACTAATGTCAGATGTTAGCATCAATCAAAACGATGGTGCCAATACCCAATGACAATCCTATTGGGAAACGATGATGAATTTGACGGCGGTTTTAATTGGCTTGTAGGAAATCCACGTACTAGCATTATACTGGCAGATTATATAGACTATGATAGTCAATAGCAGCCCTGTCAGCAAGGCCATATGTTCTAATCCCACTGATCGAGGAAAAAAACCGCTTAAAAAAGGAAATAGTGGAGTTGCGACTGTAGTAATCCCATAAGTTTGAAAGTCTTTTTGAGATATTTTATGAAAGGGACTCTACTAAAGGTGTCCCCCCTTAAAGATTAGTAAAAATTGTGAAGGTCGATTTGCCTTGAATTGTGTTTATCTACAAGAAATTCTACGCAGATTTGTAATAAGTAGTACAGGTTTCATTTCGCAGTTGCATTTTCAATTTTCAATTTTCTAATTAATTACTCCAGATTAAGATAAAGGTGTGTTTTTTTGCTCGCGATTTATTATGTGTGTTTTCGCAACACTTGAGATTACAAAACTACAGTTTCTATCGACTTTGTTATTGGTTGAAGATCCATTAGGTGATTAGAAAAGAAAGAGAGAGTGTCAAGAGATAACATTCCTTGCGGGATAAACTATGAACTCTAAACTAATGATGCAACAACTTCTATTGTTTTCCGGAAACGGGGATCACGACCTCTTCACGGCCCTAAACCTCTTTTCTAGAATTTCCCAATTGCAAAAATTAATCTCTCCAACAATCCTTTTCACGAGTTCCCTGTTACAACAGGTGCGAAAGAACTTTAATCACGAGAAACTAATTTTCTAAATTCACTTAAAATTGACACTTCGACTAGGAATGGGTTTGTGGTGAAATTAATTATAATATGCACTATGATACGAGAACGATATCTCTACGCCTGTTTCAACATGCTTATAAAATCTGGAACTTGTAAAGAAAATGTGAGAGCGCTAAAAATCTGGAAAAAATATGTTTTTTAAAAACAATCAACATCAAATAAAAATGTCAATACGAAGGAAGTTTTCCTTATAAACAAACATTTTCACTTTGTCAGAAAATATTATTCTTCATAGGGATTAAAAAAGTATATGTTACAAGTGTAAAAAAGAACAGCAAATCTAAACTCTAACAAAAACAAATTTTTGTTTTCGTATAAATCTCTTTCAGTCTAAATTCCTGTAAATGCGGATTGCGGAATGAATTGCTGCCACTTGGGTATTCCGCGAGTATCCTCAATCGGAAGGACTATTTCACAAATCGAATATTAATAACCTTTGACAATGGTGTCAGAGGTAAGAAATGTGTTTAACTAAACATTTAGTAATGTTTTTCCTAGGCCTATTTTGAATTCTTTTTGTTTATGTTTATTTTGTAGAACAAGAAAAAATAACACTAAACTAATACTAAACGCTAGTCCTCGAGGACTAAAGGAAAGATACAATAAAGTGAAAAATAAGTTTAAGATGTTTATGTGGGTCAAAAACATTTTTATAGATTTTTTGCAGCGTAAATATTTTCGCTGTCATGGGTGTTTCAAGATAGAAATTGAGGCCGGTAGGAATTGATTAGTTCTTAATGTGCATTTAGAAAAAGAAAAATCTGTTTGTGAAAAATATCAAAACAGCTAATTCATAACCATTGAATATTTCTGGTGCAAGCGAATGATATCAATAGCATTATACATAATTTAAATAAAAGATCTGAAAAATTACCAAAACTTTCGCATGGAATATAACAGATTATTTTCAAGAATGTTTTTTCTCTTAATCTACAGATGGGTGTTTTAGTGGATCTTAATACATCTAACTAAATTTGAAAGAGAACTTGTTTTCAAGCGTGAAACCTGATCGAGCAGTTGATAGGCAAGTGGTGTGTTTGAGTGGTTAATCTGTTATTTACAGATGGGATTATAAATCGAAGCAAAAGTGCATTAGAAACACCTTGGCTCGTCAACAAGTTAATTGAAATATCCAGCTTTAACACTTAATCTGATAATTCATTTACAACTCTTCTTAGTCAGTGCCCCAATTTTGCTTGGAATTCGGCACTGTAAAAATTATTCTGAAATGTCATTAAAATACCCCTAATCTCCAAACATAGCCTCCATCGCAGAAAACTGAAATTTAAATTTTGAAAACAAAGCATTTCTTTGAAACGAAAACTGAACTAAGTAATGAAACATAAGCGTAACAAAACTGAATGAGAAATAACAAAGAGAAATAATTGAATTCCCGTCGAGAATATTCATATTATGGAAGTTAATGGAAATCCAACTTATTATTAGAAAGTTGTAGGAAGTAAGATTTTTAGTTATTGTGTGATCGTACAGTGATGGCTCAATTGCTTTTTAAATATATTTTTTAAACATAATGTGCTTTATATTGTACATGA
This sequence comes from Dolomedes plantarius, assembly GCA_907164885.2. Taxonomy (NCBI): domain Eukaryota; kingdom Metazoa; phylum Arthropoda; class Arachnida; order Araneae; family Dolomedidae; genus Dolomedes; species Dolomedes plantarius. Next base: position 81,419,608 of record OU015492.1, read on the forward strand.
TTAGTTGCCAGATATTTTTTGAAATGTCAAACAATCTGAATGAGATACAAAATTAATTACGGGAGACGTAAACAATTTCCTTTTTTGTGTTCTTGTTGTTGTGTCTAATGCCCCCTCGCAGGAAGTATTCCAGATCAGATCCATATAGACTAGCGAGTTGTGGGGTGCGGCTCCGGTTTAGAATGACACCAGAAAGGTCGGAGTCCAATTTATCTACGTGCTACCTCAATATTTACCGAGCACCCCCCCCCCCCCTCTGGGGCGGCATCTGGTGAATCACACCCTCTCCCAACCTCTCTGACCTCGTATAGGGACACTCCAGTCTACGGATTTAACGTGCCCATATCCCGCCTATACACGGAGATTTTTAATGGTGCTTGTCGGGAATCGATCCGAGCATCCTCAGAACCGAAAGCCAACGTGCTAAAAATAGGCTACCCCAGGTCCTCATTTCTTGTGTTATGTTCATTAAATTGGAATATTTCTATGAAATGCATAAGTGTCTGATCACTTTTTGGAGATAATGTATGTGTTTCTTTATCAAATATTTATATAGAGAGGTTGTTTATTGTTTACGGCCTGTAATACTGGTACTTAAAGACAAAGGTGATTGCACTTAAGGTTAATATGACACTCACTATTGTTTTGACGCACTACAAGTTGCCAGATCAGTGCGACATGCTTCTTTACATTTTAAAAATAATTCTGACTTACAATGCAGCTTACGGGTTTCCTTGCCGGCTCTAGAACTACGAAAAAATCCATCAGTTAGATTTGCTTTCCTATTCTTTTCAACATTTATTGGGCTCTCAGTTACTGTGATACAATGCGAACTACCATTTTCACGTTTTTGCTTGTCTTGTTTCTCTTTTTAAAAAATTAATGCCAAGAACGTCTGTGGATAACGGTCTGTCATACTCCCCATCCAAATATCACGAGATCGTAAATCAGCAAACTATTACCTTTTGACCCTTCAAAAATTTATTCTGAAGGGATTATGCAGAACTTCCGTAAACTGTGGGTTAACAAGCCAATTAGCTATGTTTCCATATTCTTGACAATCCTTATTCTGACAAGCTTACGGTGATTTACAGATCCCCGTACAACGCAGTTTATCCATTCATTTTTCAAATAGACTTTTTTATTGAAAAAATATTTGTATGTGTGTATATGGATAACACCTTTTGATCTTGCAGTTTCTAACATTAGGAGTTGAAAAACAGCAAAACGTTTACATATATAAGGTATTTTCTCCCATTCCATGCAGAATATGAACTGTGTGAGTATGCATGATTTATCTCTAAGCTAGTTCAACAGCGTCTTAAGAAGTTTTCTGTCCAATAAACACTTCCGTCTGCTTTTTTTACAACTCCACGAAGTGGCGGATGAAGCATTTGGAGGCCATCGAGCGAAATCTAGTTTTGAGCCCCCCCCCTCCCCCTGTTCTAAAAACTGTTAATAAACACTATTTATTGCTTAAAGTATATTTAGTGGGCGTGGTGGACAAGTTGGCAAGAGCAGTGGGCCAGTGATCGGAACATCTCTGGTTCGATGCTCGTCGCTGCAAATCCACTGCCGTGTTTACTAATGGAGGCTGGTGTAAGTAAAATTTGTCGTGGTTGTATTGTCTTCCAAGTTCTCAAATTACCTCTGGAGGTGCTTGGTCAAGTGAATCGGTCTCGTCACTTGCCTCGGTTCTAAATTGCGGGACCGGCCCTTTAGCCAAGTGGGACTCCGACCCTCGCGGTGCTATTAAAACCGGAGCCGTACCACTCTGCCCAATAGCCTTATTTGCACTTGAACTGATATATACTATCGGTCAAGGAGCATCAGAAATAACAAACAACAACAACTACGCCGCTCGACGAATGCCAAATTGTCTGGATGCTCGTATATATCTTTGCATGATATATTCCCCTAATGGATCTCTTTTTGAAGCTGCTAACTTTCGAAAGCCGCTGACAATTGGAGTCCTCAAGCGGAAGCTTCTTGCGCCTGTGCCATGATCCGCCACAGACTCCATGGTTTCATGATAAATATGACGTTCCGAGATTTTTATGTGATTGAACGAATTAAGTACTGAGCTTGATAGCACGGGTACCTCAAATGCATGAGACTGAAATTCTTCCTAATAATTCCATAGTCAGGAGAGAGAGCGTAAGACAATTGGAAGGTATTACTTGTTTTACAGCAAACTGTAAGAATGGAGGTGATAAGATCGATTTGGTTTATTTTTACTGTGGCTTACTTGGACCCGATTACAAATAAGCTGTTGTCAATGGCTCCAAATAACGTCTTTCGCTTAAATCATATTAAAAGATAATCTATGGTCCACGGCTACTGCGGAAAGGTATGCAGATGGTGAAAATAGGATCAAACAAATACGTTCTTAGGGGAAAGATGGTGGGTTTTGGAGCAACGCAGTCATAATCCGCTTTACGAGGGCTAACTAGCCTGGGAACCACAGTTTAAAGACTATTCGGAATCACTAAAATACATGCGAACAGCGAATCTCGAACAGATAGACTCTCGCCCTGAATATTCGTCGCTATATTCAGTCACAGACGGTCTAAAATTCGTCTTAAAGGGACAATGTACATTCAAATCTCGAAACTAAATATACGTGCCCTGTGCTGAACAGCTAGTGATATAAAAATACATGTAATCTATATTTAACTTGCCTAGCTAAGTAAAAACTATATATGCACGTGCACATTATGATTTTTTACGCCCTCTGTTTTAGTGAATAAATTATATACTTAAATTTATTCGCATAGTTAAAGAACACTTTTTTGTGAATCAAAACTTTAATGCACTATAATAAACCTTCTTAAATAACATTTATCTAATCCTTTAAAAAGTTTAAAATATTCCCTGGTAATTTCCTATTATTATATTCCTTTCATATTCTTGCTTTAAACTAAGCATATAAAATTAGATAAATGTCAGTTAATATAACTGTAACACAGAAGAAATTTGCGTAAACTATTACAATTGAAGATTTTCTGGAATTATGAATGTTATTCAAATAGAAAGCTCTTTTTTTACACAGTAAATGCATTAAATATTTCTTATATATATCAAGTTTAATACTAAGATGTAACAAAAATATCTTGTAAAAGGAAATTTTCTGAATTACTCGGTTGTGAAATTCGAATGGAACATTTTAAATAATTTCTTTTATGTTATTTAAAAATTTTAATAAGAAAATATTTTCAATATATTTTTATATTTTTATTACATTTATTTGTGCTTATTCCTACTGGCATAACCAAGAATAAAATAAATGATTTGAAATTTAAAAAACAGTTTTGAAAGCTGACTGTCCCTTTAATTTATCATATCTTATTTTTTCTAAGGCCCTGGGTAACCTAGAAGGCAGAGAGTCGGGTTTCGTTACTGAGGGAGAGATAATTCGATCTTGATAAGCGCCACTGATTGCTCGCGTGTGTGCGCAGGTTAAATATGTAGACTCAAAAATGCCTCCATGACGTTTGTAGGGGTAGGGGGAGAAGACGTGCTTCCCAGGTTTTCATGAGGGTACTCAGTCTAAATTATGGTGGTAAGAGGAATTATGTTGGCTCATCTAATGGTGCTCTCAGTTAAAAAGAAGCCATCAAATCATTGTGGTGTATGAGAGAATATCATCTGACGTGTCGGAAAAAAATTTAAAAATTAAAATTTGAGAGCACATTGAACACAGCTTTATTCCCTGACAAACATCGAAGAATTTTTCTGTAGACAAGGAGATTTAAAATAGGTAGTTTTTAGGCCACCGGACACCCTTGTACTATAATTAAAAATTTAGAATTGTTAAGTAGGCGGTGGTAAATATGTAACCCTCAGCCACATATTGTCTATTTAGTAGGGAAAAAATGCGGAAACAATCAATCACCCGTAACTCAATACGAGGTAATAAAAATAATGTCTTTAAATTATCTCCAGTATATTTTGTAACTACAAGGGGGGGGGGGGTGCATGAGAAAATGGTTTTGTTGAATGCGCTAAATATGCATCCTAATTAAATTGTTTAGAAACACTACATGATGCGAACGCTTATGTAGTTAGATTGCAAACGTGAATACATGAGAAAAGTTGGAATATTTTGTTCAACCAGTTTATGTGTCAAGAAATTTCATTAAATAAAACCTTGTGAGAACTAAACAGATTGAATCTTTTTTCCTCTAATACCAAGATTTCTTATTAAAAAAATTGACATCCATGAAATCTCAGCAAACAGGAAGTTTGTGAAAGACAAGATAACTGTGAGATAAGATTACATCTTCGGGTAACTTAAATCAATTTCAGAGAGTCTTATTTCAAAGTAGTACGTATAAAAAATACAGTTTTTGTTTCTGAAAAATAACGCAAAATATATTGGCAAAACGGACATCAGAATGGTAGAAACGGGAAGAAAATTCATTTCAAATTTATGAGTGTTGAAGAAAAATACTTATTCTTTTTCTAACACATTGACTAAATAGATTGATCGAGTAGACAAACCTATTGCCGTTAAAAACAGATAGCGCTCAGCTAAATTGAAAAATTATTTTTGACTTGGACATTTAGTCATAAAGATTCTGGTTTAAATTTTCTGGTTATAAATCCGATTTTTATTTAATATTTTTCTATGTTTATGTTTTGAAGGAAAACATAGAAATAGATCACATATTCGAAGATGTAAAACATTTATTTCTTAGTAAGAATCTTTATTGTTCATTTTATCATGACCATAAACGCTTTCTATTACTCTTGATATATAAAAGTCTACAGATGCTTACAGTTTGTAAATAAATTGCTGTTAGAAGTAGGAATTACGAAATAGCCGATATGTTTTATTGATTTTTATAAAATAAGAGCAAATGATCATGGGAATAAGAACAATTAAAGCTCATAATAAATGAAAAGGTTAGTGAAAATAGCTTCTAAGTATCTCTCTTTAACAGATGAAATTAACTGTGCTTGTAATGATATGTAAAGTCTGACACTTGCTTTTTCTTCACGTCCTCCGAAATTTATTTAAAATCAGATTTTGCCTGAACGAATTCTTTACTTTTGAGCAAAATCTGCTGAAACAATAATAATTTTGTTTAGAAAGTACAAATTAGTAGGAACTTGATTTCAACGTCTTGTAAAATACTTTTATGGCACCTACTATGCTATAACTATTTTCGAAGTCTTTTTTTTTTCCTTGTCTGTGCTGGAAAATTCTGCGTCATAAATTATTCATTAGTTACAATTTGAACAGAGAGTTGGTTGTCTAATTCAATCTGTTTTATGATGGTAGAATAACTAGATATTGAACTGGCATATTCATCAGAAATTCCTTGACAGGTATTCAGTCGGTATAAGCCCTTTACCAAATACTAAATAATTCATGATAGATGTGATATTTCTTATTTTTTCTTTTCTTTTTTCCAGGATAAGCTGATTTTTCCCCTCATGACTATTTCTAATATATTTAGCCTTCCGTTTTAGGATATTCGCCACTGCAATAACCACCTACTGACATTAGAATTTCATCACTGGTGTATTAAGGCTAACCCTATTGGATTCGCTCACCTTAAGGGAGAAAATTTGTCCAAGGATTTCCGACATGGATTTAAAGCCTTTTTAAAAAGAAATTGTACTCTGTCACAGAGAAAGAAATTTTACATCTTGGGGAATTTTTTGCTTTTTTAAAATGCAAATAGTATTTTTAAATTTAAATTATTTGGGAAAAAAATCTGGTATAGTGTGTTTTAAACGCTTATAAATTCCTTTGTTGGATGAAGTTTAAAAAATGAATTCTGTTGCAAGGTGAAGAAAACTTCAGGTTATCTGACAATACCATTTTTAATGGATTTTCAGCATTTATGTAGCTGTAAATAGCAGACAAATTTACTCTATGGGTTTACATTGAGGTGAGAGAATGCGATTGGATTAGTGCACAGCATCCTTAACATCGAGACTAGTGTTCTACTCAAGCACGAACTCAGTGATGAGAAAGGGTATCATTTCAATGACTCCTTATAAATTGTTTTAGTAATTTAAGCTAAGAGCAATTGTTTTAAATTAGTATCTTTTTGCTCTTAATAATTTACTATTGAAGTCAATAACCGTGTCTTGTCTTATTTATGATATCTATAAATATAGTAAACAAAAACTGCAATAAATATTTGCACATTAACTTTCCTTTTGTTAATTTTAATAAATTTCTAACATATCTTTTATTACCGTTTTAGAAAACAATTACATAAACTTAAGATTTTGTAGTAAAAAAAATATATTGTTTTATACATTTAGATAGATAAATGTAGTAGTCACAAATATAAGAATAACCTAATATAAATATAGAATGCAAAAATAAAGAGGCAATAGAGAGAAAACCGAAATTCCAAAGATGAAATTCTTCATATATTTATTTGCTTAAGTACTTTATAGACCCAATATGAGATCTTAGCACCTCAGTATAAAAATTAAATGTAATGCTTTGCATTTTTAAAAGTTCTTAAAATCGAAAGTTAAAATGCAATTACTAAAATCCATTTAAAAAAAATATTTCTTTGAAGAAATGTCTCAGTGATTTAATGTGAGTCCAGAACAAAATAATGTTCATTGTAGTTTTAATCGAGCAAAAGTCATCTGTAAATATAATTTGAGATACGGATTGCCTGAATATGACTTAGGTTGCTTAAATAATTAAATCTGAAATTGAGTGAAATTAAAGAACTAAAGAAGTATACTTGAGTTCAGAAAATCTGCACGGAATTTAAGCTCTTAATATACCCACTCATAGACAAAGAAACAGACAGAAAGTATAATGAACATTCTTTGATAGCTAAAGTATTTTTTAAATATTAAAATTTCCTACCTGTTCCTGTTATATTCCATAATAATTTTATGTTTACTCAGTAGGAAAATAATTATTTATATTCTGTGAAGCAAAAATATACATAAGTGGATTGAAAAAAAATTACCGCTACGTTTAAAAACTTTTTGGTATTAAGTGTAAATTGAACTCACCATCTTTGCGTAAATTATCCACAAATCTGTAAAAAATTAAGTCGCTAAACACGCAGTTTCAGCAGAGTTCCGGAACACGGCATTGTCTCTCCCACTCACGCAGCAATTTCAACAAAATTCCAGATGAGGCAACGGCAACATCACCTTGTTGTCCAGCGGAGGGACAAATGTACGCAGTCAATCTAAGCTCAGGCATGGACAGGCGAGGAGAGTTTGACCCGAGGAAGATATTGTGCGACACAGGGAAAGAAAAGAAAATAATCGGTGGTTTTCTTCCAGTTGTTCTTCTTCCATTATTTCCCGATAATGCTTTCGTCCTCTTTTAACCGCTGAAAGGGGGTCGTATAAACATCTGGCAAAGTTTAACCGAAGTAGAACTTTGCGTAGAACTTTTCTTTGTAAATAAATAGCTTATGAATATTCAATGGTGCATGTCCTATACATATATGTCCTATACACATATATGCGCAGATCCTTACATGGCCAGACATATGGAATGGTATAGTTACGGATAAATGTCAATCCCTCGCATATTCAGGTTTGTACAGACAGAGACTAAAGTTTAGTATTTAGTACTCGTAGAGTGGCTATTGATCATTATTTATTTACTATTAACATCTAAAAATACCGTATTTTTCGAACCATAAGAAGCACCGGACGATAAGACACACCTCAAGTTCATGGTAGAAATTTTAGAAAAGAATATTTTGTATTTTGTTAGGTATATAAAGATATTTTCAATTTCTTTCTTAATAGAGATTAAACATACATATAATAAATGTAAAAAATATAAAAAATAATATATATATATATATATATATATATATATAAATTTATAATTTATATAATAAATATATATAATCTATATATATAAAACAGTTCTGTGACTGACTGACACATAGCGCACAGACGAAACCGCTAGACCAAAAGGGCTGAAATTTTACATGGCGATTTTTCTTACAGTGCAGGGATGTACTAAGAAAGATTTCTGAAAAATGCTTCTTAGATTTTTTTTAAATTAAATTTTTAATATGTTTTTGTAATTTTTTTAAGTTTACATTTAAAATAATAATCCGAGGGTTACAAAATTTATATCACAAGAAAGATCATTAAAATTCCTTTAAAATGAAATCTTTTGCGAATCTTTACCTTCATTTTCTGATTTTTCGTGAAATTTGAAAGATTAATTTTCAGAATTTAATTTATTAAATGCTGATCATGAGATTTCTTTTTGTGATACTTAATTAATTTTGCGTCACGTGCATAACAACGAATTAAATTGACAATTAAATATTAATATACAGTAAAAGATAAAATTTAACCATTAGACTAATGAGATGAAATTTTTATAAGAGATTTGATTCAAATTAATTAAAAATTTAATCCTCTAAAAAGCAATTTAATTATTTTTCCGTGTAATTTTCCGAAAATGTACTCCGTAGTGAAGCACGGATATTCAGCTAGTATATACACATATTAAAATATTTATTTTAATGTTACCTTCAGACCATAAGAGGCTCCAAAAATTTAAGTTGATTTTTTTATGTAAAAAGAAGCGTCTTATGGTTTGAAAAATGCGGTAATTCTTTTATCTAACAAAAATAGTATCACTTTAAAACAAATTCATTAATTTAGTTCTGAGGCCATATAAAATTTCTGAAACTGTTTTTCGAAGAAATGTTCTATATTTGATATGATTTTTGTATCTGCATTTTATTTAAATCTATAAAGAAATTTTAAATACTCGGCACATATGTTTAATAATATCTGTGTTAATAATGAAGAGAAAATATGGAGTGTCAATAATTAATAATAAAGGTGTTAATATATGTTTTAATTATATACACGCATAATTATCGTTTATTCTAAACCAAAGATAATAGACCTTTAGGGAGTATATGAAAAGTATTTATAGTACCGTAAAATCTTAAGTATAATACGCACTTTTTTTCACATTTTAGTCCGCAAAAATGAGGGTGCATATTATACTCGTGTACAAAAAATTTAGTTAACATTGAATAAACGACAAATAATAGATGAGTTGTATTCTAGTGAAAGTGATTAAGACTGATAATATGACAGTATTGTTTGTTTTGAATTAAAAATGTAAGTTTTTTTCTACCGAATTTGACGTTTTCGTTTATTTTTATTGCAAATTTTATTTATGTTAATAAGTATTTGTGCAATTTTTAAATAAAATATTGAAAAGTTATGGGTGCGTATTATAGTCGAGTTTTATTTTTTCCGGAAATTTCGAGCAAAATCATGCATGCGTATTATACACGTGTGCGTATTATATTCAAGATTTTACGGTAAATTTAATATTGTCAAAAAATCAATTTAATTAATGTATGAAAATATATGAATTATTTTATTAATGTAAATAATGTTTATTAAGTAATAATATAAATTTATTCATGTATATAAAGAACTGTGCTTCTCATATCGTTAGGGATGCTTAATCCGTACATTACTGGCTTCAGGATTAGGAGATACGGATCTAATACCCATTTAAATATTGGGTCCATGTGTGCATCAATGTCCAAGTCATTGATGTTCACTTGGAATCTTGTTGACAATCCCCATAATATTCAGCCTCTAAATTGTGACTTATCCCCAAACCATACTTTCATTTCTAATTTTCTTACCTGATGAAAGAGTATTTTATATCAATATTATCTATACTTTTGATTATATTGTCTATCATTGATTTGAAAAGTTTCCATATTTTGTATTTAAAATTAAATTAGATAATGCAATCCACTTTTTGCATTTCCCATTAAAGGGAAAGTTTTTTGCATGTTTGTTTTCGCATTTCATAATTTAGTTGCCGAAGACCAACGCATGCGAACGATACAGCATCTGATAGGATGTAACACTGGAGAAAACTTTTTGACAGATAATCGTCAGCACTCGTATATCACAAATAAGGATTGAATAATGAGAAATTCAATATTTTGATATTTTAATTTGAACCACAAATCTTTATTTTAAACATTCTTTACAGAAAAAGAACTTACCCGATTAATAATGAAATTAATGGTGCTGTTTTTGAAGCGGAAGTTTCATAATTTAAAGTTTCATTTTAGAATCTAGAGAAAGTTCACTTAATAATGACATATTACTAATATGTAAATTTCTCCCCATCTGTAGTTGGTTTGGTTCTTAACTAAACATATCCGTAAATGAATTTGAAAGGTTTGGATTTCATTTTGATAATCTAACAATTCTATATAGCGGCAAGTTTTTAAAAAAGATTCAGCTGTATTAATTAAATATCTGCAAACTTTTCAAATAAATTTCATTAATATTGCGATTAAGTCTATGGACAAAAGGACTTTACCTTAAATATTTTACTGCGTGGATAAATGTACGAAATTTCATTAAATTAGTTTCTAGATTCAATGATTTGATTTGAAGATTAATAATTAAACTTGCGAATCAAATAACTCAACAAAATTTCGTATGAAATATTTACCGACTACTATTGTTATAGAAAGAGAGTGTGTAACTGTATAGGGACGATGCAATATATTTTCAGATGATTATCTTTTTTTCAAATATAAATAAAAACAAAATATTTTAATGTACTTTGCAATACAAGTGATATCATGTATAACTGGGGATTTACATATTGATCTTAAATAAGACAGAATTTACATATTTTAAGCAAAAGACCTTTTTTATCTATTAGGAAATTTTACAAAATGCAATTATTTACGTATTGTTACATACTTTTATAGCAATTTCACTGGTGTAAGAAATTAAGAGAATTTGCAGACTTGGTCGATTATCTCTAGAACTACTATACGGATTTTAATGAAATTTGATATTACATACATTGATACAATACTTAACAAATAACCATTCAATAATTGTAATACACACGCATGATCGTGCGTAACACTCGTTGGAGTCGGAAGGTATGAAACATCGGTTGCAGAATAAACAAAAAAACGGGTTAATAGATGGGTTAATAGGGGGTATTGTCCCCTCTTACAGACATACAGGTCTCGCAGCGTGATTTCATACGTGAAATAAGGCAGTTTATCATTTCCTGTGGCAATTGGTCCCACTCGTTCAGCAACGCTTTTTTCATTCCCTGGATGGTTCTCGGAGGGGGATTGCGAGTTGCAATTACCAGCCACAGAGCATCCCAGACATGCTCTATAGGGTTAAGGTCTGGCGATCTGGCTGGCCAATCCATCCGGCGAATATCCTCACTCTCTAGAAATTCGTCGACCAGAAGAGCTCTATTTAGCCTCGCGTTATCGTCCATTAAAATTAACTCAGGGCCAACTGCACCCCTGAAAAGGCGAACATAGGGCTCCAAGACCTTATCCCTATACCGCACACCAGTCACAGTGTCTCTTTCAAAGACATGGAGAGGTGTGCGGCCATCCAACATGATGCCTGCCCAGACCATTAAACCTCCTCCGCCATAATGGTCGATTTCGCGGACATTGGAAGGTAGGTAGCGGGTCTCTGGTTCTCTCCATATGAACGTACGGCTAGAATCGGTGTTTAGGCTGAACCGGGACTCATCAGTGAAGAGAACGGTCGCCCATTGATCCATACTCCAATCTCTATGATCTCTGCACCATGATAAACGGATTCTCCTGCTCGTAGAAGTGAGCGGGACGCAAACAGCAGGTCTTCTAGCAAGCAACCCTCTCTCATGAAGTCTTTTGGAAACAGTCATCCTTGATACACGGGTTCCTGTGGCTGAATACAAGTCACAAGAGAGCTGAGAAGCTGTACTTCTCCTGTTACGCCTCGCTATAATCGACAAATGGCGATCTTCTCTGGCCGTCGTGGCTCTTGGACGACCTTGCCCAGGCTTTCTCTCAATGGATCCGGTATCCTGGAACTGTTTCCATAAGTTACATACGACGCTGGGCGTTAAATTGAACTCTCTACAAATTTGGACTTGAGATTGGCCTGCTTCTAGCCTCCCCACAATTCGCCACCTTATTCCATCATCTAAACGTTGGTGGTTACTCAATTTTACTGTTACTTACCACGAACTCAAATTACGACTAATGTTTCGGTCCCTATCTCGGTCGAAAGTCAAGGAATATCTGTACACTGTATTCAAGTCAGTAAAAAGCCAAGTACACCAATCATAAAGCATATAATTTGTAGATAATATTTTACAATTCAAGTACCCGAGAACGGGGACTTTTTACAAAAAGTTTTATTGATCTTTATATGGCCATTCTATCATTTTATTTTGCCTAAAAAGAAAAACACTACAGAAATAAGTATGCAGCTTATGGCTTATGATCAAATTAAATTCCAGACAGAGTTCTAAAATTTTATTGATGCTTCCATAAATAAAACATTCTTATGAATAAAACATGCCAGCCATTTTATTGCGCTTTCGAAGTAGATATATCAGAAAGGGTAAATAACATCACTACAAAACTATAAATTTCTTTACATCATGCGCACAAAAAAAACGTTAAAAAACTTATTTTACGAGAACAGATTCTTAAAGAAAATAAAAACAGCTATAAATACTGGAATATTAAACCTCCTAAACATTTCTTTTTCTGGCCGCAATCATAATAGTTAGATCTCACTTTTTTGAAGAATAAATATTTCGGTTTGCCCGTTTCCAACATTTTTGAGCGAGAAAGTAAAAAGGAAATTTTATGATAGGTTACTATAATCCCCACTTGACCTTTTTCTTGAAATAAAACTTTTAGTTAAATTCAATTTCTTTTTTTAAATCCTTCAGACATCGAGAAACCTTTCGAATACTTTTGCGACTTTTTATTGAGAAAAATTCTACTATTTTAGAAAAGGGACATTTTTTCGTATTAAATATGGTTAAAAAATAATTAGTGCAAACTCATCCCATATATTTGTATGTCCTTAAAAACAAACACTCAACTATTTCCGGTTTAAACTAGTTTTTAACTGAGGAAAGCCCCTTAATGGTAGATGCAGGAAGTACGTCCCTATAAAAATCAAACATGTTGTTGATGTCTCACGCAAAATAGAGATAAACTCTTTCTTAATTACCAAAAGCTATATTTTTAACCTCTTTATCAGGTAGATCTATTAACTTTTAGCCCAAATAGTTCTTGTTCCCAATTTGATCTGAATTTTATTTTCACAGACAGGTCAAGAAAGCAAAAATTGGAAATGCTGTTATCGTTTCCTCAAAAAGAAAACAAACCACTCATGCTTTCCTCCGCATAATTATTTGCCTGCAATAACACATCAAAACTGAGTATGTAAAAGGAATAAACAATGCAGTTCAAATGGAAAAGTTTTACATTACATATAATTTTTCGGTGTGTTATAATTATCTTAAATAAAAATCAAAAAATAATCTGAGGATTAATTCTCAAAGAAAGTTTTATTTAATCTCTGTGTGCATAATTTTCAGAACAGCTGTATCCATTAACATTTGTTTGTTGACTACTAATTTTTTTTTTCATTGGGCAAATGAGATTTTATTTTATTTGATTTACAGTAAAAATAACTGTCAGTTTCTTTAAAACCTCTTCAGTACATTTTGAAATTTTGTAACATTGCAAAATAATTTTCTAACTAACTATTTAGAACTAACTAACAGAGTAAATTACTCTACAATTCTTGTAGTAAGCATCACACATAGCGTGCACTGAAAACATGATATCGGTATCAGTTAAAAAAATAAAAGAATATTTAGAGCTTGTGCAGCTCGTATTTTGGGAGCCGACATGACTGACCTTCAATATAATTGATTCCTAAGGAGTTGACCTAATTTAGTTAACTACTAGGTAAGACCGGTTTTTTTCAATGAATCTAGTCATAGGAAATGAGTCAGCGGGCAGCAGCTTTGTCTAAAGTTGCCGTCTACATCCACATATCTAACCACCATCTAATGTTAAGAGGACGAGTCCAAATTGATATCCTGAAACTCCTCAACTTGTTGACAAAATCACAATGATATGAAAATTTAAATTCCCTGTATTTTAAGTGAATGGAATAAAAGAAGTGACAATTGGTTAAACGTTGATAGGAAGTCGGTTGATTAGTTAAAACCACTCAAGTGGCATCGAGAACTGAAGTCGAATCTTAACAAATTTCATTGTCCACGTTTCAATCTGAGTCTTACTGCTAGAAAGAGAAGTAAAAAAGGTACTCGAAAGCGATATAAGTTACTTATTCTATTTGCTGATAAAGCCTCCTATGCGGTGACATCGATTGTTTATGACGTATACAGCTGAAAAATCCGTTATAGCAGCTTATACTATGCAGTTAATACCATTTCTTTGTTCCTCAACATTATGACAAGGATAGCATGCCAATAGAAACTGGATATTTGATCCCTGACACTTAAATTCAAGAATTTAGCAGTGGAGTTATTCTATAGTAGCTTTGGAACAGTTGTGAAACTATTCAACAGAGTTCCTTTTTAGGAGTTCATCGAAATATTCATGAGGTGTTGCAAACGATTATGCAAATACTACGGCAGGAAAATGAGTTAATACGAGACGGGTTAGACACTAAAAATAAAGCAGTATCCTTAAAAGTTTTTGCATTGGCTGATTATTCATTTAAAATGTTTTTCCTTTTTTTGCATAAAATGTGAATTTTTCCATGCGTTCACTAATATTCTAAGATGCTTCGCATCCACATACGAAAATTCACGTATACATATATTTCTCTCCACCTCTTTATAAAAAAAGTGAAAGTACAGTAGATTACCAAATGTTTTATCCTCAAATTTCTTTCGTTATTGCCGTACCTGTGTGCATTGTAGGATCTACCTCTTTCAGACAAATCTGTGATCTAGTAGTATCCAAATATATTTAAAATCACATTTCTATTCTACTAAGAATTCAGTTCATAGTAGAGCATTCAATTCAGTATGTTTTTTTTAAAATCGCTACATTTTAGACAGTCGGTAACACTGAAAACAACACACAAGTATTTTCTTTTAATATCTTACTAAGCTTTGTTAATAACTCCTCGAAAGTTCATTTTTCCGTATTAATATTTGGTAACATGCGAGAAAATAAGAAATAAATTTTACTACTTTTCTTGCGATTAAATATTTTGAAGCATGTTACATTACTATTTTACACGAAACATTTTGCTTTAGACACTAAAGGAAAGAAACATTTATTTAACACCCTAATTTTTAAAAAACGTTCTCTCTGTTACTTATATTAATAATAAGGGTAATATACAAAGGTTTCATTACACCTTAAATTGTACATTAATTCTCTCTTTTAAATTAAAGTCTTTAAAATTTAATACTTTGATACATTAAAAGTAAAATTTTCTTTATCAGATACCAGAAAAAAAATGGGAAAATGATCGTTTTAAAATGCCACGTATACCTTTAATATAGCAGACTCATTATAAATTTTCTTATCAAATATTAAATATTTATACAAAATTTTAAGACATATAAATGCTCGTCGTTTCGAAAGAATTAACAGCCGTTTCTTTAATAAGATATACAGATAATTTCAAATTGAAAATTTATACATTCAAGGGTTTTAAAATTTATGTACTTTTGCAGATGGAAATTTTATCATTGATTAAAATGCAAATATTATAATCTTAATACATTTATAACGTTATACGCCCATGGGGTTTAAGATACTAAAATGTTACCTGATTGTAACCACTAATGCAAACTAATAATGTATCTGTAATAAAATTTAAAAATTGTTTAAAAATAGTCATTTATTTGTAAGAAATTATTTTTAAAAACTTGAAAAATATATTTAAGAATTTTAAGTGCGAAATTTTTGTTTCTCTATATTCATATTTTAACTTATCGATTTTTTTTTCTTCGTCCAGGTTTGGTCAGTATATCCCTATGCACCTCGTGACATGAACAATAAACAAAAGTTACTACACTTTCTGACTACGACTAAAATAACACTGCGTGAACTAAATTCTTATAAAAGCCAGTTTACATGAGACAAGACCAAAATAAACTAAAGTAAATGAGTTTTACGATGAAGTTTGATGAATATTAGGATGTCTATTAGGCCACCGCATTTAGAATAAAATGCAAAATAAAGTAATTTAAAAATAACGATATCTCTAAGCTCAATATTTTAATTTCCAAACAGAAAAATAAATCCATGCACGTAATATTGTCATCGTCAAAACTTTTACTATCATTGTTATTTGAACTTTGAACTAAAATTGCATATTAACCGTTTATTATTTGTTTTTCATATATTATTTTTATGCCTGAATTGCTACAGTAAATATATGTTTTCAAGTGTATTTCATCTAGCCTTGTCATTTATATAATACCATGCTGCTTGTGTAGTAAGAGAGGTATATAATTAAATAAAGGAAATTTTGAAGCCTAACGGAGTTAAGTATATACATATTTTTTATTGTAATTTTATATAGCACAAGAAACTAGTAATTTGGAGCGCTAAACGATCAGTTTTTAGAAGACAACTGAAGAACTAATGTCTTCTAAAAACTAATCGTTTAGAGCTTAAAATTATGTTATACACTGGAGTGCAAAACTTAAGGACGGTATGGTTTTTGGCAGTTACTTCGCAATGGAACAACATAAACGAATGAAATTCACAGCACAGAGAGCTCAATGTGTACCACATTGGTGAATAAAATAACGTGCGTGCAAAAAGAATACAAGCGTTGATTCGGAGGGTTTATTGAGTAACAGCTAGAAAGCGTTTCCCATCATCGTACAAAAAGGAATCTCTTAAAGATGTAATAAAGTAAAGACGTGATGTTCAGTATGGAATATGATGTTCCTTAACTGCAATGGTTGCTGTGCAGCGTCTAACCATGATTAGAACGAGTTGGTATATGAGATGTTAAGGAAAAATTGTGCACTCCTTTTTAAGTACACATTTTAGTTTATGGGCATTTTTAAATGGATATATGTGTGCCTTAAGACGTCTCCCCAGAGCGTCCCACACATGCTCTATCGGATACAGGTCTGGAGAATTAGTAGGCCAATCCATACGAGTGATATCCTAATTTTCCAACAAATTATCCAAAGCGCACGCACGTTGAGGTCAGGCATTGTCGTCCATAAAAAGGAACTGAGAACCAATGGCACCTCGGAAAATGGTGTCTCGGATGTGCAGGTGTTATTGGGATGCAACGATCTGGACGTCGGGTGAATAGACCACCTTTGTGCAAACGTCTGGCCAGAGTGAACCGCGACATGTGTCCATCTGCATTTGCTTTGCAATATTGCTTACCCTCTGCCGTCTGTCTCTTTTGGCCTGTAGGACGATTTATTGATCATTCTTTAGTGTCATTTTCTTTGAGAAGCCACCAACGATCTTTGAAACAGCTGTTCCTGTTGATTTGAAGGTCTTCCTCACACGAAACAATGCTATAGGCGATAACAAACACTTCGGCTACACTATTCATTCTGCGTCCTTCTTCAAGCTTATCAACTATTCTACTACACGTAAGTCCTTTAATTGTATCCTATTAGACATTTGTATTCCCTGTAACAGAACTACAATTCACTTTATTTTCTTACAAAGACGAGTACACTGACATTCTGTTCCCTAACTTTTCTCATAAAAGCTGCTTTAATCAAGTTTGGACCTGTATCGTGTTGTGCCCCGTGACTATCTGGAAATTTACTTATATGCCGTCTTTCTACTGATCAGGTATCCTTATGTAAATCACCTCTAACTTTTGAGTTTCATTTTTGGTATTTAAACCAACGGAATACTGTCAGTCCTTAAGTTTTGCACACCAGTGTATTTTCATTCCGATAGGCTCAGAAAACGGTCACCACCATGATCAGACCACGATAGCCAGGGCAATAATATTTTCTTTTATAAAGGTAAGTTATGTAGAAAAATGTTAAAAAAATTACAATAAATGTAGTTATTTACCAATATCTTTTGCTTGGTAATAAATTGATTATGAACATAATTACACGGTTAAACGATGTTTCATTCCTTAAAAGAATAAGTTTAATATATTCGCAGGCATTAACTGTGTTGTTGTTCTTAGCAATCGTTGCAGACAGGCTGATAGAGGACACACGCGTAAAACCATACTTCAAAAGAAATGTCATCCCCCTTTTTTAACGTAGAATTTTTCTTTTTAATGGACTTTTCTTATTTTCAATTTATGGTGTCTGGTAAAGATAAAAATATTGCCACAGATACAAGATGTCAAGAGAAAAGTTAAACAATATGTAGTGTTATTGTACACGAGAAAGAAGATAGTTGGGTAATATCAATATATAGGGTGATCAGAAAGTCAGTATACATTTGAAAAAGTGATAATTCACGGATTAATGTAGATAGAGAGGTAAAAATTGGCACGCATGCTTGGAATGACATGGGGTTTTATTGTAACCACAAAAAAGGTAAAAAAATGGCCAACAGATGGCGCTGGACAGCGAAACGTCAGTGACGCTGTATGAGAATCATGTATAAAAGGAGCTGTAATGAGAGAGTGAATCAGATGCACCAGCAATCACAGCATGTTGACGTTACCAGAAAAGGCACTGTTAGCGAAACTGTACTATCAAAATGGGAAATCTGCTACTGCAGCTTTACGATCCATTCCCCATAGGAAGGGCATTTGAACGGGTAAAGGTCCTATGACAATTGCAGCTGTGAAGAGAATGATTTTGAAGTTCACGGTGGACCGACATCAATAGGGATGCTAAAAGACAACATCCAAAGCCAATGTCTCACCATAGAGATGCCGTACAGTGCTGTTCACAACATTGTCCCTCAACTACAGCTATTGATGAGGAATGACGGTCGAAATGTTGAGCATTTGTTCTGAAGAACATCATCTTCGCTTTGTCATCATTTGTTACGCTAATTATTGCTTTTCTTATCACATGAAGCGTCATCTGTCGGCCCTTTTTTGAAGTTTTTTTTTGTGGTTGCAATAAAACCCCATGTCATTCCAAGCATGTGTGTCAATTTTTACATCTCTATCTACATTATTCCATGAATTATTACTTTTTCAAATGTATACTGACTTTCTGATCACCCGATATATTAATTAGAGGATTTTATAACTCTCTTTGATCACGTGAAAATCAGTGCATAGCATCCAAGTCACGGACATTTTTTTTAGTTCAAATTTGGAATATATATCAATTTCATAATTTAAGTTGGTTGTAATGATATAGGGTACTGCAAAGTTTTTTTCAAATTAGTATAAATAAAATATAATTTTAATTAATAAATTTAAAATAAGTAATTTATATAAAATGATAATTAAATTAAACAAAATATTATGATTTTAATAAAATGTTTTCATGTATATTTTTGAATTGAATGTCATACAAAGGCTTAAAAATCATGAATTTTAATGTTGTTGTGCATGTATGTCGTGTTGTATGGGTCTTAGCAAAATGTCATGTCATGACAAATGTAGCATTAATTATTGTATAGAGAGAATATATTATGTCCGAAATAATTTTGCTTTTGTTTTTGCTGTATAAATATTATATGGCTAAGATACTACTCATAAATTTATTCCAACTGCACGCAGAAAAAAATCTCAGCAAATTTCAGATGAAAATCAGCTGCGTAAGCAGCTCTCTGAAAAAGAGCTTATTGCAGATAAGAAAATAAAAATATCCTTAAATCTCTCGCACTTGCTATTTTTGAGTTTCGAAATCAGATACTTAAATATCGGCGACAGCAGGAAATATTACAAAACGAACCCGGCTAGCAATAAAAATCTAGTTTAAAATGTGATTCCCACGTGTCTTTATGACAATTGTGCTCCCCGATAAATATCTTGTCATTGTTAAGAGTCACGCTCTGCTGATTTTACGCTTTTGCAGTGCAGTCGGAGAAAGCATCATTTTTTTGAAAGGTATCGCTTCCTTTCCTTCTTATGCATATTTATAAGTACGTTTAAACGTGATTATAGGATTAATTACGGTTGAAATAATTAGAAGCGAAAATTAAAAATTGCACAGTTCATGTCAAGTTTATTAAAGACTTTTGAATTATGAAAGATTTCATGGAAATGAAGACGCATACAGAAATTTATTTTGTGATCTCTTAGTTATTAATTTGGTAATTTTTTTCATTAACACCTCTAAATCAGTTTTTGTTACTTCTCCGTGGAAAACAAAGGATTTGATTACGGTAGTTTTCATCTGAAAGTTTCATCAACCTTCATAAATCCCTTCAATGAATTTTATGGAAAGAAAAATATTGCATAGCTAAATACACAGCTGATGGTTTGAAATTAAATCCACGACAGATTTTTTTAAGATTTTATTAATTCTTCAATAAATAAAGCATTTTAATATGTAATGAAGTCCGACCATTTTTGTTTACACATCGAGGCATATACGCCAGGGAAGAAAATAAAATGGCCCCAAAAGAATTTGAATTTCATTACGTCGTATAGGAAGAAGTTGTAAATTTATTTTATTTTCATATGCATATAGAATGTATTGATAAGGGTCAATTTATTCAGAATTATACTAGCACAATAAAAGGGGATTATTTAAAAATTAAAATAAACTAGTTACATAAAATATTTTTATGAAATTTAATCAAAAAGTGTGGTCAAATTGTCTGCTTAATGGACGCAAAGCGTTTTCTTTTCTAGGAGTGACGTTATTCCATTTTTGTGAGAAAATTTCAGCCTAACCAACCTCGCATCTCAGAATTTTGCGACAAAGATTGTAGTTCGTACTACCACAATGGGTCCATTCCGATATAATTGATAGATTTGATACATAATAACCGAATACAGTTTAAAATGGAAAAAGGTTTTTATAAAGAGTCTTATATTTTAATGCTGATACGCTTTTATAGGTGACTTTTTGCTCATGAATTTTATGGAAACACTTGCCCTCCTGTTATAGATTTAGTTATTCGTATTAACAATTTATAGTCTACGGAAAGTTGGTGCCCATTTTAATACAGCACCATAATGAAATTTTAATGTTTTACAGCCCAACAAATCAATAAATTTTACAATCCAGTCTTCACTAAGGAGTTGGTAAAAATCTATTCCTCATTTTCACAAACGCGAATTCGTTAATCTTTGATGTCTTAAACTCTTTTCTTGAAATAAACAAAGATTGATCTTTATAAAAACATACTTTTATTGATATTTAGTTTCAAATATTTTCGAAAAAATCCGAGCACATTCCTCAATTCAGGTAAGAGCATCATACTAACCAATTATTTTCAATTTTATGAAAATTAAAGTAGTTTTATAGGTAGAGATTTTTACTGCTGCCGATAGATGAAATTTCATATTAACATGAGATCTTTTGTTTTAACATTACCTTGAACATTATAAAGTAAAATTTTTAAATGCTATAACTCGAAAAGTCTTGGTCAAATGTTAACGAAGTTTATTTTATGTCACTAGTTAAACACGGTTTTATGTTTCTCCTCAAATAGCATCTCATTTCGGAAAATCACATAGCAATATTTTTAAAATGTTAAGCAAGCTATTGTGCTCCATATTTTCTATCCTGAATTAAAAATAAACAAATACAGCCATCCAGTGTCGATAAATTATTAAAACCTTTACACTTCATTTCTGAAAGTAATTGTTTTATGTCTTTCCAAGTTTTTTTTTACTGTGATATAAAAGACTCTTTTCTTGCTAACATTTTTCAAATTATGTAGATACTTTTTACAGTATCACGAATCTTCTGATTATAAACAGAAAAATGGTTTGAAAATATCGTGAATTTCTGAACTTTTTAGACATCAAATGTGATTTTTATTCATAGTCTTGCAACACTTACCCATTCAAAAATCGTTTCTAGAATAATAACACACACTTTTCGTGACTGGTTGGTTTCTTGTTTTTAGTTATACGATATAATTTCTTCTTTCTCCACCTTTCTGATTATTGTATATTTTTAAAAATAACTTATTTTTCTTTAAAAGTTTATTCTAAAATGTTAGTAACTGTTTACGTTTTTCTAACATTTTTGCATACAAGTATCTGTATCTATGAAAATCTTTCTTCGCACACAGATATTATTTATATATATATAATGTGTGTGTGGGTGTGAAGAAAGAGAGAGAGCTACGTAGTTAGGAAGTTAGACTGACAAAAAGACAGATATAGGTGTTTTTAAGTGGATATTAACATCTGTCCTATAGCAAAAAAATGTACTACGTTTCCTCAAAATGTAAAACACCCAATGGATGTACGCTTAAAAAATGTAATATGTTATATCAGAAAACCTTTAATTAATATTATTCGAATCCTTTGGCATAGAAATCTTAAATATATTTAGTTGTTCCAGGTTATAGTACATCTGTAACTAGTTTCAAACGTTTAATCTCCCCATTTAAAAGTGGTAGCAAATGAATAGAGGTTTACTCAATTCTCAGATTTAGTCTTAGTTCTTGTTCTAAACGATGGAGCATTGTTTTGCCTAGAACCGTAGCACATTCCTTCATCCCAAGTGATTAGGAGGCCTGGTCTGTAGAATAGTGAAATCATGGACTTCAAACCCATGTAGGATAAAAAAAAATTCTTACTTATTAACGTTGAATTTAGCTGGATATATCGTTTTGTCTTAATGCATTTTTTACTTTAAAAGGGTAAAATCATGGATTGTAAAATTATAATAAATTAATCTATATTTATAATTATAATAAAATGTTAATGACCAAATATCTCTCTAGATTACAACTACATTTCTGAGTCACATTTCTGTTAAATAAAATATGCATTTTACTTATAGAGGTAGACATTTGAAAATGCTTGAAAATGGCGGTAGCTTATCCGGAAAGAAAAGTTTAAAAGTCAACTACATATCCAATTTCAAAAACATGCACGCACGTGTTACAGAACAGTTAGTATCTTCCTCCCATGCGTCTTCTGGAAGCTCTTCCTTTTCAGGTATTGCTGTGTTTGAACATTTCCCGTCTATTGTTCCACAATAGAATGACTGCGTTTTATCTCATATTTAGCATTACTTTCTCCGCAATCATGAGAGTCGATCCAACCGGAAATATATGTCGAAGCGTCGGTGTGTTTCTTCCTGAATATACATTGAAACGGGATATTAATAAGGAATTCCCAGTTAACCAAATAATAAACATGTATGCAAATAGTCGAAATATAACAGCGAGCATCATTCTCAGCCATTTGAAATTCAGCGCATTTCACTGATCTGCGTATGGAATAAGAAAGAAACAATGTTTATGCAGACTTTTGAAATGCTTAAACTATAAACTCCTATAGATTAAGCGTTCATAAGTAAACGGTAATTTCCAATTACGCAGTGAACACCGGATAGAACTACTCTTGCTGAGCCGTGTGTAGACATACAATTCCTTGTAATCCATAGGACTAAATTCCTGATCCCATTACACATCACTATGTGCATGTGCGTATAAAGCAAGTCCAGAAAAATGGCAAAGCTTATTTTGAAATATTGAAATTTCAAATTTATTGCTTTCCTCTATATCTTCTGCCTTTCCTTTAAGATAAAATTGACGTTGCAAATTTTTAGGTCATTCATCAAGCAAAGGAAGAACTTTTAGCTATCAGTTAATATCTAATACTGTGCAAACTAGGGCTAACTATAGAAAAATAATTCAAGATAAAAAGAACTTTTTATACACCATGTTTTTAAATTTTCTGTTGAATCATATTAACTTTACAATTCTATGTATTAATAAATACTTTAAAAAAAATTTGGTGAATTATCCTATCAACTTGAAAGAAAATGAAGTTAATTTGCATTTAAATTTTCGCTCCCGTCCCGGCCGATAGATTGCTGCACCAGTCTACGAAACAGAAATAACTGAAAAGGAATTCGAGTCTGCTTTAAAATGGCTAAAAGTATTAAAATAATGCATTTTTATCGTGTTCTGAGTTATTCTAAAAGTTTCAAATGTCTAGCTAGTCAGGAAGTTAGTTAAAAATCGATTGCAAGATTTGTACTGGACAAACACACACACAAACAAACAAGAAAGCGAGTTAATAAAAATATGCTAATAATTGTATTTCCACGCCATCTTGCAAATATGTACAGGCAGACCCTTTGAGTAAACTACACTGTTGGCCACTGTAAATGCAACACCCTGAAGGAAACATGCAAATAACATGAAATTTACAACATGCATTAGCGGAGGTGAGATATGCAAATGATTAGAATTTCAGCGCAGACACACATCACGATCGCCTGTGGCGCCACTTCAAAGCGCTATTGAAGTCTTGCAGATTTCGACGATTTCAAGTTCGGCAATTGTGTTTTTCCTGTGGTTTTTTCAGAAAAACGATCAATTATGCCTCGTCGAAAACAGCGATCATCTTTTGATCAAGTATCCGAGTTCGACAGAGGAAGGATAGTGGCCTACCGAGATTGTGGATTATCTTTCAGGGAAATTGGTAGTCGTGTTGGACGAAACCAAACAACTGTAATGCGGATATGTGATCGTTGGATGCAGGAGGGTACGACGGACCGGCGTGTTCGATCGCAACCACCTCTGCGCATCACTTCACGTGATGACAGGCAAATTGTGCGCATGGCAGTGACGGATCGCTCAGTCACATCACGAACCACAGCACAGCACATGCAGTCTGTAACGCATCATCCAGTGTCTGCGCGTACCATTCGACGCCGTTTACAGCAGAGTGGTCTGTAAGCAAGACGTCCATTGCTTTGTCTACCCTTGACGCAGAACCACAGACGTCTCCGCTGCCAATGGTGCGATGACAAAAGGATGTGGACGGCAGAATGGAATGAAATTGTCTTTACTGACGAGTCACGCTTCTGTCTGCAACACCACGATGGTCGCATTCGAGTCTGGAGACACCGTGAAGAGAGGATGCTGAACAGCTGCGTTATGCACCGCCACACTGGTCCTGCACCGGGTATTATGGTATGGGGCGGTATTGGATATCACTCTCGCACACCTCTAGTACGCATTGCCGGTACTTTAAACAGCCAGCGCTACATCTCCGAGGTGTTGGAGCCAGTTTTCCTTCCTTACCTTCAGGGCTTGCCCACAGCCATATTTCAACAGGATAATGCGCGACCACACGTGGCACTCATTGTCCAACGGTTCTTCGTTAATCGCCAGATTGAATTGCTTCCCAGGTCGCCTCGCTCTCCGGATCTTTCGCCGATAGAAAACATGTGGTCCATGGTTGCTCTACGATTGACCCAGATTCCATCCCCAGCTGCCACAGCAGATCAACTTTGGCAACGTGTGGAAGCTGCTTGGCCTGCTGTACCCCAAGAACTCATCCAAAGTCTCTTTGAATCAATGCCCATATCCGGCCTAGACGTGACGCATTTAATGAAGCTTGTTGGGATTTGAACCGAGTACACTTCGTGTCGAAAGCCGACGAGCTAACTATACCGCTTTCTATCCTCTTCATATATCGATGAGTCATCGTGTATTGATCGATTGTAAAGCTTAGGGGTCAGGTACCTTTTCGAATCTAAGAGACTCGACAAAGATATTCCTATTTTAAATTATCAGTAGTTATGGAAATCTTTATTCAGGAATATGAAAATTTTGCTGTGAGTTAAACATACTTTCTTCTTTTTAAATATGGCTGTTAATTTTTTTCTAGCTTGAAGATATATTTTTTTATTTTTTAAAATTTCAACCATTGTTTTTTTTCAATGTTATATCATTGAAAAAGACAATGCGCGCGCATTGTTTTTTTCAATGTTATTTCCTTAAAAAAAAAGCAATGCTCGTGCATTGTTTAAACACATGTGTGCACATTGTTTGAAAAAAAAGAAGGCGCGCAGACTTATATTAATGAATATACATATTTTTTTTAATTTTAAAATTAAGTTGTATAATATATCTTTAAAATGAGGAACTTCGAAATCAAAATTCTTAGTTCTTCATAGAAAAAAAAAGTTTTTTTAGTTCTTTTTTAAATTTCAGAAAGCTTTTTGATAAATTTTACAGTAATTCAAACTTTTATGGTAGGAATGACATAGTTGTTCACCATTTTAATAATGCATGTTTATATTGAGCGAGTATAAATTCATGGTATTCTAGCCAACTGTTCTGGTGATATCATGTGTGCAATAACATAAGATTGAATAATCAAAAGTTAAAATTTAAAAAAATTAAAAATTTCTCTTTAATCTAGAAAAAATTGAGAGCCATATTTATAAAGAAGAAAGAGTGCTTAACTCTCAGTAAAATTTTCATATTTATTAATAATTTGTTTGTAACTACTGATCATTGAAAATAGGGATATGTTTGACGAGTCCCTTGGTCTTTAAAAGGTACCTGATCGCTTAAAATTAAACGAAAGAAACTGCCACTTTAAAATTTATCTGCTCCTTTCTATTAGGTAATTATACTTTAGGGATTTTTTTTTTTTACTCTCTTAAACTTTTACCACTTCTAAGCCACAGTTCGGTGAAGAATATTTGCATCTTGAATCAAGTCGGGATAAAGTATTTGAAAAATAATGGCACTGAGCGATAATTCAAAAGATAATCCGTACTTCCCGAAGGTATACGGATGATTTTGAGAGACGACAAATTTCGAAATGGCAATCAGCTTGACTAGGATTATACAATACAAATAAATACATGCAATGTTACACAATTATAAAAAGCGAAACAAACAAATAACAAAATAATCAATGACCCCAAAAAGGGTAATGAAAGTCCATAAGGTCTTTCATCACAGCCAAAATGAATTTTCTACAATAGTAGTCATTATAGAATTTATGTGGTGACCATTCAGTAATTTCCCTCGGTAAACTCGACCGCAAATCTCTCCATGTTACACAATTAAATAAACAATGTTCTATTGTCTGGACCTCTCCTCATGCACAGATGTCACTCTTCCCAAACAATCTTCTTTGATATGAGCCCACGCTTCCATGTTGAGTTTAGCTTGATTTATATAGAAATTCGATATTAATCTTTCTAAGGAAACATGAGGGTAGATTTTATGAACCGGCCTCCCCAATTCACTATCGGCCCACCTTTCTTGCCAGACTTTCATTCGCACTGAGCGATAAATTAATACCGTATTGGCCGAGATCTTGGAAAGATCCTTCATAGTTTTTCGTGGGATTCACAAGTTATAGTTAATAAAGGTGGAACCATTCACAAATAGTATTCAAACCTTATCTCCGGAAGGTGAAACCAGAAATCCGTTTCTAGAGAATGAAATAAATGACTTCGCTTGATACCATGTCACCCCTTTGACGTTAGCAATAGTTGACACAAGTTAGTAAGACGTTTTGCCTCATACATCATATACTCTTGACTTGTGTTCCGACGATTACCGTTTATTGGTTCGCTCAAACTCTTTTTAGAAGGTTGAATTTCAAGGCTTATGATAAAATCTGACAATTTTAAATACATATTCAGCAAAGAAACGTCTTTATGTGTCATAGGAAAAAATCGATTTTCGTAAAGAAATATACGTTAAACTAGAAGATGTTCTTTTAAATCGAACCGCGTGAAAAAATTCCCATTATTTCTGGAGTTATAGTCGAAAGTGTGGTTTGAATAACATGTAAACATTTTTATATGAAAAACTTTAAGTCGCTTTTCTCAAAAAAAATTTGTTTTTTCATTGCGTACAGAATGAATACAATTTTCTGAAATATTCATATTTTTTGTCATGAAATTTTTAGGAGAGATATATCATATTAATATCTATATTCTAAAAGTAAATTTTAGTCATTTCCTAAAATAGAATTTTTTTTATTAGGTTAAGAATTATAGAATTTTTTTTTTACAATTTTTGGATAACTAAATACAGCTACATATACATAATAGAGAACAGCTTTAAAGCATAATAATTTAGCTAGCGGTTAATAACATATTTTTGCAGTGTATTTATATACCAAAATCTTTTATTTTTGTTAATTATTTGGGGAATAATGTAGCGCGCAAGCTAAGATATAAAAATTTTCACTGAGAAAAAGGCTCTATTTCGACTGTGTATAAAAATATCCCTTTATTGTATATCCTCAAAAATATTTTCCAAAAAATGACACAATACAGAGATATAAAACAAAATAAAAAGTAAACATTTAGACGAAAGACATCAAGAGGTTTAAAATGTTAAATTTTATATAAGGTTTTTTTTCACCTTATTGACACTTTAAGAGTGTCTCAAAGAAAATGGCCAATAGGGGAGACGTTTTAATTCAGAAATCTATAGATTTTTAAAGAGCCAGATATTATTAAAAGTTTTGAAATTAAAAGAATGAACTTGACCTCTCATATTGCTATAATGGATGAAAAAAATCAAGTAAAGAAGATTTTCGTTGATGAGAGTTAATCTTCAGGTGTGAAGATTAACTCCTCACACCTGATCTCTTCAACCTTTACTAGTCGGAAAAGAGGAGGGCCAAAACTAAGATGGCTCGACTCTGTTGAACCAGATTTTAGACTGATTGGAGTGAGGAACTGGCAGACGAGGTCTATAAATAGGTTGTGCTGGCGGAATCTTAACAGAAGGCCCTGGCCCACCCTGGGCTGTCATGCCAAATATGATGATGATGATGATGATGACACTTTAAGAGTCCTATGACCTCTTAAAATAGCAGAATACACAAGATTCTAGACGTCCTGGTGCAACTTTGTTTAGCCGACTGGAACTATGTAGAAAAATAGTTGAATATTTCCTCTGCAATGTAAAGAATTTCTGGTATGATATACTTCGGCCTTCTTCGTATATCGATATTAAAGTTTAAAAGTACTTAGGAAAACACATTGCCATTTTAAAATTTGAAGATAAATAGTTCTTAGTAATAACTGTTAGAATATATTTCCTTTCAACATACGTAAAATTGTAGTTTAAAAACAAATATAGAATCATAAAACAATGTATGTCCGGATCTATAAATAGAAACTAATATAATAATTTTAATTTTTAAAATTGCAATGTAAATATTTTCTAATGCAAATATTTATCAAAACCAGCTTTCAATGGAAATACAGTTTGAAATAATTCGCTGTTATGTCATAAAAATTTTATTTTTATAAGATCTATATCATGGTTTACTTTTTTCAATGATTTTTTTTTCATTATCGTAACGAATAATTCTTTAGTATGGATTTCTTTCTATAAACATTTCCCTATATATCTAACTCTTCACACCTGAAATTTTTTATACTTAATTATATCTCTAAATACCTGAAAGAGGGCGCTAAATTACCATTATTTGTACGCAGTTAATAACTTTAGATAATTATTTTGCCTCATGACCTTAAAACCTCTAGTTTTAGTTTTCTCTCAAACAGACGGGAACAGAAACACGGAATAGCAATAAACGTGTCATTTCAACATCTCTTAACAATATTTTCTGATTTCCTAGACTTTCTAACGGATGATGGCCGAATGGCTAGGGCGCTGGCTTTCGGTACAAAATTCAGTGGGTTCGAATCCCACTCTTGGCATGGACGTATGTAGCCGTTCGGAATCGGCTTTAAGGAGTAGGTCCCGGTCTAATTAGCTCTCGTGCAGAAAAAATTGACCGTAGCGCTCCAAACCAAACCTAGACTTTCTAAATACTCCTGCTAATAAGGATATGTTAAGGATTTCAAGTTGTGCAGTCAGAATTTCTCGTCATCAGTGATGATTACAGAGTTATTACTGCAAATAATATTAATTATATATATTTAAATCTATATAATAATATAAATATATATAATAACCCCCCAAGTGGGCCCTGGGCGTGTGCCCCTGTTGCACCTGCCTAGTTACGGCACTGCATACATATATGTATGTGCGTGTGTACATATATTGTACGCATGTATCCTAAACTGCCTTCAACCAACTGCGTGCAAAAACCCAATTTTGCTCGTTACCATTCAACAATGCGTTAACATAATGGTTTTGCAACACGCCACAGGTAGTTAACCACTAACGACCATCGTACGAAATATGAGCAATCCAACTATGACTTGCAAATTTGCAAACAATCCCCTAACCCCTTCCCGGGGTGATATGATCGCGAGCGTTCGTGACGAAACCCTTTTAGGAAACCCGTTTTCTCAACTTCACCACAATTAGGGATGAGCCGAAACCAGTCTCTTTTTACCCTTTGTCTAACCCCAACTTTCTCACAGAAGCCGGCCTCTCCAATCGGTACACACTTTGTAACCTCATTTCTTCCGCCTCGATATAACGGTCAGTAACGCCGGCTTGGCGCATGTAATCGTGATTTTGTTGCGTGGGCGGAATACGATTATATTGTTAGTATTTCATTATTTTCTTTAAATAAAGATATTTCCTGGTATATTGTATGAAAGTGAAATCGGATAACTCCGTCGGATTTATTCATCGCTCTGATACAGCGTTTATGTAGGTGGCAACTAGATTCCTAGCTTGTAATGAAGAAATTATTCATATTAGGATGGGAAAGGAATGCTGACTTGAATCATTATTGGGATAACTTTGAGTTCTTCGCAAGGATAATATGAGTGCTATGAATTTCTTACCAAATCTCTTTTTAATATTTATGAGAATATTTCTGAAAAATTCCTTAAGGGAGGGACAGAGTTTTTGAAGTGTTTACCTGTGTTGTAGTAACATGTTTTATTTTCAGAAAAAGATATTCTGCATTTTTCTTTTTAAAGTTCGTAAAATATTATGCAATAAAAACACATTTTCCTGGATAAAGTGTTTCTGCTTTCACATGTATTTGAGAAATATATATTTTAGTGTACATTTAAGATGAAATAGCAATATAATTTACAGAGTGTTTATAAAAGAGTAACGTAGTATAAATTAGACAACCAGTGAAAATAAATTCAGATTTAGTTACAAAGAGAATTTACAGCTCTAAAGAATTCATTGTATTATTAAACACAGATAGATGCCGAAACCTTAAGAGAGATGAGAGCATTTAACCACTTTTCTACACACACACACACACACATATATATATATATATATATATATATATATACAGAGGCTGTTCACACATTTTTTAGACGATGTATATTATATTTACAAAACTAAATTACATAAAATTCTTGTGTTTTAAATGTTTTATTTGACATCCCTTATTCTGAACTATCTTTCGACACCGTAATTTCCAGGATAATAATGCCTTTTGAAGTGTCAGAAGAGGTATTCTATCCCATTCCTCCTGAACAGCTTTCCAGAGTTCTGTAAGGGTTTTGGGACGACGTTTGGATAATGCAGATTTTAAAAGTCTGAAAGCACAAAAATCCACAGGTGATACATCGGGAGATTTAGTAGGGATATCAGTGAAGGGTATGGCCTTGATACCAGTTTTTTTCCATTTCTTTTAGGAAATTTACAGTGGATTTTGATGTGTGTCTGCTAGCTTTGTCCTGATGGAGTCTCACAGATTGATGGCACTGTGGGTAAAGCGATGGTATTTCATTCAGAAAAATTGGCGATAAAATATGTTCCTGATAGTATTCGGAGTTAATCTTGACATTTTTTCCACTCTCTTTATGTTTAACTTGCCATTATAAGAAAAACCAGAAACAATCATGAATCCCTTAGAAAAACTTTCTTTCGATTCTTTGAACCATGTACTTAAATTTTTTTCTCCCCATTTATGATAATAAATGGCTCTTTTTTTGTTGCAATCATTTAAATACACCCATGATTCATCTATTGTGACAATTGCTTTCCATTTTTCTTTGGATCAGTGTTTCTTATATAGAATTCTGCAGCGTGTCCTGCGTTCAGCGATACGATTTGGAAGAAGACGATGCACATTGCGTTTTTTCGCTTTCTTAAGATTTAAATCAACGTTTATCATTTTGCTTACAGTGGACACCGAACATTTTAATGATTTTGCAACTGTCCTTTGACTAGGGGGATTTTCTTTTAACATTAAACAACGTACCTTTGCAATAGTCGAAGATGTCCGTTTTTTCCTTGGATACTTGTTTGGAATTTTTGTCCCACTTGAGGCTCCAGTTTGACGTTTTTTTCCTTTCTTGTTGACGGTATTACCTATCGACGCTTTAGATATCACAAAGCCATGACTCTCACATCGTTTTTGGATAACGGAGTATGCATATTTCTCTTCGGAAAGAGCATAAATGTAGCCTTCGAACCACTGCTTTGTTAAAAACGCCATTTTGAATAAAAACAAAACTTTCAAGCCGCAGAGGATAATTTTGACTTATAAAAACCTAGTACAATTGCAATTATTTCTTTTGCAGCAAACGATTTTTTATTACCGCTTACCAAAATCGTCTAAAAAATGTGCGAACAGCCTCTGTATATATATATATATATATATATATATATATATATATATATATATGTGTGTGTGTGTGTGTGTGTGTGTGTGTTACTGTAAAAACTCGAAGTCTTGTAAATTCTAGGGTTTACCGTTAAAACCTAGCTTTTACCAAAGTGGCTTGGTAAAAGTCCGAAGTATGATTTAATAAGATTCCATTTCGGCCTTTTACCAAGCCTTTGCGGTAAAACCTAGGCATTAACAACGCCTTCCGGTAAAAGCCCGAAAGGGGGAATTTAAATCGACCTTGAATAAGTCTGTGCGCGCAAATTCCGTCGCGACGCTTCTCTGTTCCTGCCCCTCATTTGCGCATTTGCAGTCTAGCTTCGAGCGAATTCAAACAAGTGTAAGCGGCTACGATCTAAAATAGAAGCAGTTTGTTTCCATTTTAACATATTTTGCGTTTTTTTATTTCACTGAAAGGAAATGAGTGATGTTATGCAGAAAAAGTTTTACGACATTTTGTCTGAATCTGTAATAAATAAGCACGATAACAGCTTTTATTTAACAAATGAGAAATACACTTCTTTAATAAATGAAGTGAAAGAAGCAAAATGTGTGAAGGAAAAACAAAGAGTTCATTACAGAAGGTTGAAACGTTATAATATTCTAAATATTGGAGGAGAGGACAAACATAGCAACACTATCTGCAGAAAAAGCAGAAATCCTGTATTTTGTTACAATTGATGAACTATTCAACGTCATACACGACTCTCATATCGAAGTTGGCCATGGTGGAAGAAAAAGTATGATTAAGGAACTGAATCGCAAGTACAAGAATGCAACAGTAGAATCTATCGTTACGTATTTGAGACTATGTGAACCATGTCAGAAAAAACAAAAAACTGTGAAAAAGGGGATTGTAATCAAACCAATTGTGCATAGCGAAATGAATTCTCGTGCCAAGTCGACCTAATAGATATGCAGTCTAATCCTGATCGTGATATGAAATTCATTTTAGTGTATCAAGATCATTTTACAAAATTCGTCCTACTCCGAAGTTTACACAGTAAAAGAGCTAATGAAGTAGCACATCACCTTCTGGATATTTTCACAACTTTTGGAGCCCCGAACATTCTTCAATCTGACAATGGGAGGAAATTTTGCAGCGAAATCATAAACAGTTTACGTGAAATGTGGAATGATATAAAAATAGTTCACGGTAAACCGATACACAGTCAATCGCAAGGTTCTGTCGAACGGGCGAACCAAGACGTTGAGAACATGTTGGCAACATGGATGGAAACAAATAAGACAGAAAAGTGGTCTGAAGGATTAAAATTTGTTCAAGCAATGAAAAACAAAGCATATCATGAGGGTATCAAATGTTCACCTTACGAAGCTATGTTTGGTTATCCTATGAAGCTGGGACTTGCTAACTCAGTTTTGCCACGTAATTAGATTATTAACATTGCCACTGAAGAGGACTTAGAAAAAATTATAAATGTTAATAACGAATGCATATTTAATACAGAAGATGAAGGCACTTATCTCGAATCAACAGTTGATTTAGAATCGCAAGAGAATAATAATACATATGATAAAGAATCATACATAACGATGGAAGTAGATACTGAAGTTCAAATTGAAAAAAAAGAACCAGTTATATGCTCTGACACAACGGGTGTGATTATCAACAAAGTTCAAAATGTGAAAGTGTTTCCAGAGACAGCTAAAGGCTCAATTCCACTGAGGCAACTTTTAGGCAACAAGTAGCATGCGGCATTGACGCATGCTACACACACTCTTTCCACTGAAGCAACACGAAGCAACAAAAAAAAAGTCTCCTTGCCGCATGCTACAAGTTGATTGTTGTTGACCGCGCGCACGCGTCACCTTTCGCCATTTTCAACATGTTGAACAGTGTTGCCGTTATCCAACAGTCAGCGGATCAGTGCGGCTTGTAGCGTGCGACATGGAGTGGAATATTGAAAAAACCACGTCATTTATTGAAGATTATCATAATTCACCCGAATTATGGAACAACAAAAGTAGTGATTATAAAGATCTTAGACTAAAAAATGATAAATTAAAGCAGTTAACTAGTAAAAACAATTGTACGGTGGTTGACGTTAAAAAGAAAATTAAGAATTTGCGTACAGCATTTCACCGTGAGCGAAAAAAACTACAATAAAAAAAGAGTGGCTCATCTCCCAGCAAAAAAAAAAGAAGTGGTTTGCATTTGACGTTTTAAGTTTTTTAGTGGACGTCGATGTACCTAAATCAACACTGTCAACTGCTGTCAGTGATGACGAGGACTTTGAGGTGAGTTTTTATAAAATAAGTACATACAAATTATATATTTTATTACTATTAGTATACTAGATAGTACCCGTCAAAACTTGACGGTAAATAACTGAACAGTTCCAATAAAAAAAGGGTTCATAACCTTGTTAAAATATTAGAAATTTTTACAGAGTATTAGCTGTTTTGCAATCCGATGTTATAATTAAAAATGTTTAATTAAAAATAATTAAATCCATTTCACTTTATATATTATGCTATATATATATATGTATAATATGCTATATATATATGTATAAATATGCTATATATATATATGTATAAATATGCTATGTATAAATATATTAAGCAAAAATAAAGTATATAAACTAAAGAAAATCAGATTACAAAATCTTACAAATTACTCACGTGCAAAAAATTTTTCCACTTGTATTTCAATTTAATGTACATATATTATATATTTTGCTATATATAAATGTATAAATATGCTATGTATAAATATATTAAGCAAAAATAGGCCGATAATTCCAGGAAATTCCAATTCGGATAATTCCAGGAAATTTAAAATTAGTATATTTATCTAGTAATTGCATTTTCTAATTGCAGGAGGAAGAACAAGAAAGCAGCCAAGACAATCAATATCAAGTTGAAGTCAGTGAGTCTGGGAAGCTACATGGAGGAAGTAACAAACGCGACAGAAATGGCTGTGAAGAGAAAAGTGAAATATATATAGCCCCCAAAAAGAAACGGAAGGGTTTATCCCCTTCAGATCGCGAAGAGGAGGCGTATTCTATTTTAAAAAGTGCGTGTCAAAGAGATGACTGCTCAACATATGGAGAGCATATTGGTAATGAGCTGCGAAATTTAAGCTCTAGAGCACGAACAATGGTAAAACACATTACAAATACTACATTATTTGAAGCAGCTATGGGAAAATATGATGATAGTAGTCGGGCCAGTGCACCTCTGTACAGCTGCGAAATTAATACTTGTGGCACTGTTCTATCTTCTGGAACAGAGAATGTGCCGACTCATAATAGTACACCCTCGAGTACACCTCTTCACAGCAACTCTGGTTACACTGTTATACCCTCTGAGGCATCCACATCGACGTTTGCTCAATCTGAAGAAGCATCCGAGCACTCAGATAATATTTTGGTCTTTCCAGTACTTTCAGAATACCTAATTGGTAATTCGGACAAAGTTACTTGAAATCTGGTAATAATATACATATTGTATAAGTATTTTTTTGATAAAAAATAAAAAATGGTTTAATATATTCATATTTTTCTGCTGTTTTGTTTTAACGTCTGCTTAAGAAATCTGTTAAGGTAAGTGAATTATTATTTTAAATAAAACAGAAAAGATAAATATCAGATAATTTTGTAAAGATGGAATTAGTATATTATGGTTTGCCCAACTACTAAAGTTTTTTTTTTTTAAATGACAGCCCTTCTATATGTGATTGATATTCCCATTCTTGTATGAATTATAATTTTATTTTCTTCATATTAAAATAGTAAAACATGATTAAATTACAATTTGAGAGGTAAAACTTAATTTTTATGGAAAAATTAATCCAAACAGTCTTCATTCACACTACAGGTAAAACATATCTACTGTAGGATGCTGAGCTTTAAATTTTCAAGATTTAATTATTCCAAATTTAGCTCCTAGTAGCAAATACTTGAGTTTATGTTGGTGCTATTCACTTTCAGATAGCATTGCTGGTTCTCTGCTCATTAAAAATTTCCAACTTCAAGTTAATCTTTAAGTTTTTAACCTTTTGTATAATTTTTATACAAAATTATTATTTAAATTATTATTTTAAATAAAACAGAAAAGATAAATATCAGATAATTTTGTAAAGATGGAATTAGTATATTATGGTTTGCCCAACTACTAAAGTTTTTTTTTTTAAATGACAGCCCTTCTATATGTGATTGATATTCCCATTCTTGTATTTCTTCAATTTCGAAATAAAGCTTCATCGTCAGCAACCAACTTTTTATATAAATTATACTTAGTTTCTTGACCATCAACATATAGTTCTCTTCTCCACCACCGTGGCTTTCTTCTTTTTTTTACGATTCAAAGCTATTACCAAATAAGCAGCTGCCGCGACTATTTGTAAAGACATGATGCACCAAACTGAAGTTACCTTTAAAGGGCTACTTGAAAAGATGCCTTGAAATAGTTGCCTAAATGGAATCGTTTTAAGTCGCATGCTACACGCATAGACTACAAAGCGCATGCGATAGGGGGAGACGAATTCCGCATGCGACATTATTGAATTTTGTGGCACGTAGTCGCACACCTATGATCAGGCAACAATAGGAAACAAGTAGCATGCCTCATGTCGTTCAGTGTTGCCTCAGTGGAATTGCGCCTTAAGGAAGGACTTGAGAAGCAGGCAAAGAAGATGAAGATTGCGTCTGCTAACAACTTTCCGAAACCTACTCTCGGACAAAATGTTCTAATAAAAGTACCTGATATTGATAGATCGAAAATGGATCCAAAATCAGTAATAGCCGTTATTACTGATATTAAAGATGACGAGTTTTATGTTTTTGGTACTAAGTTTGGTAAATTAAAATCGTTGTACACAAGAAACCAGTTTACCTTTTGCAAAGAAAATTTTTTAAATATCGAAGAGACTGGTACAGAAGAAATATGTGTACGTGAAGTAGTAAAAAAACTGTCTTAAGTTGGTGGAAAAGGACGCAGAAAATGCAACTGTTCAAAGAAGTGTACTACGGAGAAGTGTTTGTGCAAATCAGCTGATCTACTTTGTAATTCAAAATGCCATAACAGTCAACCTTGTTGTAACAAGTAGTAAGAGGTATTGAAGTAGTAGTGTTAAAGAAAAACATACTACATTTTTCTTATTTTTTTAAATTTTATAATTTTTATTGTTATTTTTTTCTGTGCTATCAATTTAATTTTTTTAACTATTGCCAAAATTATCATTAAAAAATATTGAAAATATATTCAGTAGTTATCGAGAGAATTGTGCATTAGTTCAGCTTTTCCAAATGAGATCTTATTTGTGAAATGGCATAAATATTGTATTTTTTTATTTTTATTTCTTGTAACTCTTTCAAAAATAATTTTAAGACAGTTCCATCTACATAATATTAAATCATACCTTATTTTGATCACTTTTACAATTTATATTATCAATTAAAAATTAGAGTGTGTTTTACGTGTTTGGAAGGCACTGTATACAATATATCTGCGAATGGAAAATCCAATCATAAGTAAACCCTCGTTTCGGGCTTTTACCGGAAGGCCTTGGTAACTCCTAGGTTTTACCGCAAAGGCTTAGTAAAAGGCCGAAATGGAATCATATTAAAGCATACATCGGACTTTTACCAAGCCACTTTGGTAAATCCTAGGTTTTACTGGTAAAACCTAGCTTTTACCATACTTCGGGCTTTTACAGTAACATATATAGATATATATATATATACATACATACATACATACCTACATACATACATACATATATACATATATATGACGCGTTGAAAGGCAAAGTGCTGTAAGTCACATTTTCAACTTTTTTTAGCTTAGGGTAAAAATGTAATCTCCATGGTCAATTTTGTTAGGTGGAAAGGTAATGTAAGTCATAGATTCAAATTTATCCTCATAAACGGCAGCATAAGTTTACCAAACAAATAATAACAGATAGTTGTTGGCATCCATAGTGGTGTAAGTGTGACTAGTGCCATTTTTCTTCCAACTGTTCTTTTCCTTTGACGTTGGAAAAGCTTCCTTGTGTTTAGTAGTACAAAGAGTAAGATAAATTAGGTAATATGAGTGAATTAAGGAGCAATCTATAAGTGAAATTCTGGCTTCTTCAGAATCTCAGGATTGGGAACCTTTTGATTCAGATATTTCTGTGGATTCAGGTAATTTTTTGGAATAGCTTTGGTATAGGACTCCATTTGTGAAATTTTGTATTGGCGACTTTTTTGTCGCCTAGCCAAACACCGCATAGTTAATATCGTATAAATTACATAGAAATTTAATTTTGCAAAATATAAATAAAAAATTATACAATAATTAAAATAGCGTGAACTTTGTAGATCCAGAAACTATAGATAAATTTACAGGGACATTTTGAATTCGGGCCAATTTACATCCCTTATAATTTCTTATTTCCCTTATAATATACTTCGTTTTTTTTATTTTTGCTTTAAATTTCATTTTCGAATTACATGTCTCACACACAAAACCCGCTTAATTAACCCTGCTTCCTTTAAAAAAATCCAAAAACAGCGTTTGATGTCGATACAAGTGGAAGATAAACAATGTAAAAATTCGCCAATACAAAATATCGCCAATGGAGTCCTTTATTGAAGCTGTACCATTTTTTTTATTTAAGTACCCTAAAATTATATTTGTGTATCTCAGCATGACAGGTACTAAAAAATTTGAAATGATTGATAAAAAAAACTACGAATATGAAGAAAGACTACATTTCAAATGTATACTTATCAGACATGGACATTAAATAGTGACGATTGTCAATGTACAAGGGTCAGTCAATAAGTCAGTTGCAAACCTCCGTAAAACTCTCGGTAATAGAGACATTTCGTTGAAACTTTGAGGCAACACAGAGCATCAGGTGCTGTGGTAGGTGTAGTAGCAGCTTTGACGTGGCAGTTTTAATTCTCTTGCTAATCAGTCGTGTATATGTTTCGGCAGCTGCCAGTGCCGTTCAAATTTGAAGTGCGTGCATTAATCCTTTTCCTGTAGGCAAAAGGTTGTGACTGCACTGACATTTATTGACAGTTGCACGAACTGTATAGTGATAACGTAACATTACGCCATGCTATCGCCAAGGGGTATCTTATTCGAGAATGGCCTTACAAATATCGAGGATAAGTATCTTTAACTTCGACGACAGATAAGAACGTTGCACGCGTGAATGAACTCATTCTTTATAACAGACGTGCCACAGTAGACTATATCATTTCGTCTATTGACTGACCAATACAAAGTGCAACGATTCGAAAGTGCTCTAGCATTTTTGGAACGTTATCAACAGGAAGGAAATGTTTTTAGAACTATATCGGGACCGGTGACGAGACTTGATTCATTGGAAACGGACTAATGCACGCACTTCAAATTTGGACGGCACTGGCAGCTGCCGAAACATATTCACGACTGATAAGCAAGAGAACTAAAACTGCCACGTCAAAGCTGCTACTACACCTACCACAGCACCTGATGCTCTGTGTTGCCCCAAAGTTTCAACGAAATGTCTGTATTACCGAGATTTTTACGGAGGTTTGCACCTAACATATTGACTGACCCTTGTAGTTCTGCTTCTTGAAATGGATAGCCAAAGTAATTTTTATTTGTCTGCCTACGTTGAAATCGCTGTTTTGGTGCAACATTTCGAAATTATTTTTATTGCTCTGCTTCAAAGGCCAATCTTTTAGGATTCTAAAACTGCTTTACTTTTATACGTACGATTAGTGGATGAGCTAATAAAAAAGTCAACAAAATTTATTTGTAAGTTTTATTACGAAAATAAAATAATTATATTAAAAAAAACACTATTCCCGATTGTGTAAAAACTTTAAGGACAGCAAGACAAAAAAAATACAGCAATGAAGAAATAAATACCTAATATATTGTGCACCCACCATTGCTTTTAATGACCGCAAATATTCTACTGTTCTTACTGTTCATGGACATTATTACTTTTGGCACATTTCGCGACTGGTTTTGTACCATTCATCTTCAGTCGTAGATCGAGTTCGTAGGTCGAGTTCTGAAGCTGAGGAAAAAATGCCTTCCATTTTTGTAAACTCGTCTTACTAGATCTTGCATGACAGTTTACAATTATAACGGCCAAGAAACTCCTCAAGGCCTGTAAAATCTACAAGTAATCAACATTACATTCAAACCACTGAACCAGAGTAAAGTTCTGCAAAAAATATTTTCTTGATACCTTCGAGATATCAGATGCACGTATGTCCAGAGCAATCAGAAAAGTTGTAGTAGGTGAACTGCCCGAATCAGATAAACGAGGATATGGTGAACCTTCAAACAAGACAGCCGCTGAAAGGATAAACTCTGTTTGTGAGTACATTGAGAAGTTTCCCTCATACCAGTCTCATTACACTAGAGAAAAAAAACCCAAAACGTAGATATCTATCCCCTGATCTGAATGTACGCCTTATGCATCATCTTTACAAAGAGATCTGCATTGAAAAGGGTATCCTTCCTGTTACAGAGGATATTGACCGTCGAACCTTCAATAACGAGTATAACCTTCACTTTCATTCACCAAATGCCGATACATGCAGCAAGTGTGATGAATATAAAATGGCAGTGGGGAATCTAAAGGATGAAGGTAAATTAAAACTATTAAAATTTGAACATGAACTTAACCTTCTAAAAGCAGAGAAAGCCAGAACGTCAATGAAAGTCGATGCAGAAAAAAACAAGACAGACAGAAAATATTATGCATTTACATTTGACTTGCAAAAGTCCTTCCTTTTCCTAAAATCACAACGTCTGTTGCATACTACAAAAGGAATCTGTACGTACATAACCTTGGACGTCATGAACTTTCAACTGATTTGGGATTTACGTACGTCTGGGACGAGACCATAGCTTCTCACGGCTCTCAAGAAATCAGTTCTTGTATAATTAAACACATTGAATGTAGAGCTGCTGAAGCAAATCATGTTGCCATGTACAGTAACGCATGTACAGGCCAAAACAGAAACTGGAATGTCACTCTATCACTAATGAAGCTGGTCCAGAGTGATACCAATAACATTCAGATAATTGACCATAAATTTATAGTAAGTGGTCACTCTTTCCTGACAAATTATTCAGACTTTGGCTCCTTTGAGATACATTCCCCAGGTAAGACAATTTTCGTGCCAGAAGATTGGTATTCTGTCATAGCACACTCAAGAAAATCTTTCCACGTCACAAAAATGACTCGTGAGAACTTCAAAAGTTCATCTAATCTTGACAAATCTGTAACTAAAAGCAAAATGAATACCCCAAATCATCAAGTCTCCTGGCTTAAAATGCAGTGGATTCGATGTGTGAA
Source organism: Dolomedes plantarius (assembly GCA_907164885.2). Classification (NCBI taxonomy): domain Eukaryota; kingdom Metazoa; phylum Arthropoda; class Arachnida; order Araneae; family Dolomedidae; genus Dolomedes; species Dolomedes plantarius. Next base: position 81,461,141 of record OU015492.1, read on the forward strand.
AAGTGATCCCTTCTCTTTCCAATACAAGGAGACTTTAAATGAAGACATGCCATTTTCAACCGTCAGAGTTGATTTCATTCAACCGTCATTTTCAACCGTCACAAAGTAAGAATCGGAAGACCATCTGAGCCGAAGAATATGGTTCAGGACTTGCTTTACAAAGGGCCAAGACCAGTTACAGGGATGAAGAAACAGGATATGTGCGACTTAGTTCCATACATTCCACCTATTCACCACTGGATTTTTAACATGCTTGTGACCACTAATGTCAACGAAAATTTTGAAGTTGGACCGTAAAGACCGAATGACGATTTCGAAGAAATTTAAATAAAAATTCAATTACTATTGGGGGTTTAAACCTGCATTAATATCTATAAACAAAATTTTCTGTTAATTAATGTTTTCTCATTTTAAAACAATCATTGTCTTTTCCTGTATCACCAGAAAGAGAAATAAACTTACAAGTAAAGTGGTGTAAGTCAATCAACCCCCCCAAAAAGAAACCCCCCCTCCGATTTTTCTAACCATTGAAAACTTCTGAGAACATACAATAATTATCTATTGCTAAGACTAAAACATATTTGCTGAGATAAAAAAATAGTGGAATTTTTGTAGTGTTTGCAGTAAAACGCTTTGTTTCTCAAAATGACTCTAGTTTGACTTACACCACTTTGCCTTTCACCGCCTCATATATATATATATATATATATATATATATATATATATATATATATATATATATATATATATATATATATATATATATATATAAGTGCGTGTGTGTGTATAAAATAAAATCTTTTTCGATGCTCAATGAATATTTGTTGCTGCCACAAATAACATAGCCGTCCGATGAATAGATCATGTTAGTGAATTTGTTTTTTCATCATCTGTAAGATGTGCAACCTTATCACCATTCAATTTATGTTTCTTCATAGATATTTTTAATGGCTTTAATGGATATTTATAATGATACTTTACTACTGATCAAAGGATGCTGCCCTTTTTGTACAAGACGTTTCGTTTGACTGCCTCTTATACAACAAGTTGACCCTCAGTGTGGCACAGTTGTTCGGCAAACGGGTATTCTCTGAGTCCCTTCATCGTCGGGTTCGATTCCCGCTCGGAAACCACATATAACGAGTAGATTTTTTATCGTACGTCGTTACATGTGTCCGAATGCTTCATTTTATTTGTTCATACAGGACAATTCGTGTACGATATTTAGTAAATTAACTCTTTTTTATGTTTTTACTCTTTGCAGTTGTAGTATAAAAAAATGCATCCCTCACTACATAGATATTGTAACATCACAGGCTTCTTTTTATCCTATGTCACACGTGTGACTGAATTTGCACTGTTGAATTGCTTTGGAATCTTTCCTCGCGCATCCTTCCGAATACATTCCAGTGTCATTGACACTGTTCTCTTTCCACTGACAAGAAAGTTCGGAATCCCGTAAGAAAGAATTAAACTGGTTGCTTTGAGTTATGTTTGGCTTTTTTACTAAGAAATTAGAAATGTCGTTACTTGTGGAATCGAAATTAAATATTTATGTGTGTTGGTGTCCCCTCCTTCAGCTCATGCTGGAATTTATTTCTCATTACTGTTATTACTTTACAAAACACTTTTAATCTTTAAATATAAATTTAAGCGTATGATTTTCTTGTTTAGAATTTTAACGCAGTTTATTCGCATTTTAAAGTAATAACTTCTTCAATAAGCACTTACATTATTCAGATTTTACCCACTATTTTATTTCTTACTCATAATTTAAAGCGTCCTACAAGCAGTAATTAATTATTACATTAAAGTCATCAATAAGTGAATTAAAATAGAAATGCACTGACAAAAATGATACTTTTTGAGAGGTAGTGAGCCTCAAATAAAAATTTTCTTTAACAGCAGATTTTATCTCGACGCTCGTAGCTGAATAACACATTATTCAGCTAATTAACAGGTTACGAAGTTTTTAAAAATTTTATTTAAAAAAAATGTAAATTATCATAACTAATTTAAACTGCAATATTTTTGTTTGCACCTTTTTCTACACTGCTGGCCACTGTAAATGCAACACCCTGAAGGAAACATGCAAATAACGTGAAATTTACAACATGCATTAGCGGAGGTAAGATATGCAAATGATTAGAATTTCAGCGCAGACGCACATCACGCGCGCATGTGGCGCCACTTCAAAGCGCTATTTAAGGCTTGGAGATTTTGACGATTTCAAGTTCGGCAATTGTGTTTTTCTTGTGTTTTTTTCAAAAAAACGATCAATTATGCCTCGTAGAAAACAGCGATCATCTTTTGATCAAGTATCCGAGTTCGACAGAGGAAGGATAGTGGCCTACCGAGATTGTGGATTATCTTTCAGGGAAATCGGTAGTCGTGTTGGACGAAACCAAACAACTGTAATGCGGATATGTGATCGTTGGATGCAGGAGGATACGACGGACCGGCGTGTTCGATCGCATCCACCTCAGCGCACCACTTCACGTGATGACAGGCAAATTGTGCACATGGCAGTGACGGATCGCTCAGTCACATCACGAACCATAGCACAGCACATTCAGTTTGTAACGCATCATCTAGTGTCTGCGCGTACCATTCGACGCCGTTTACAGCAGAGTGGTCTGTCCGCAAGACGTCCATTCCTTTTTCTACCCTTGACGAAGAACCACAAACGTCTCCGCCGTCAATGGTGAGATGACAGAAGGATGTGGACGGCAGAATGGAATGAAATTGTCTTTACTGGCGAGTCACGCTTCTGTCTGCAACACCACGATGGTCGCATTCGAGTCTGGAGACACCGTGAAGAGAGGATGCTGAACAGCTGCGTTATGCACAGCCACACTGGTCCTGCACCGGGTATTATGGTATGGGGCGGTATTGGATATCACTCTCGCACACCTGTAGTACGCATTGCCGGTACTTTAAACAGCCCTTTTTACATCTCCGAGGTGTTGGAGCCAGTTGTCCTTCCTTACCTTCAGGGCTTGCCCACAGCCATATTTCAACAGGATAATGCGCGACCACACGTGGCACGCATTGTCCAACGGTTCTTCGTCAATCGCCAGATTGAATTGTTTCCCTGGCCGCCTCGCTCTCCGGATCTTTCGCCGATAGAAAACATGTGGTCCATGGTTGCTCTACGATTGACCCAGATTCCATCCCCAGCTGCCACAGCAGAGCAACTTTGGCAACGTGTGGAAGCTGCTTGGTCTGCTGTACCCCAAGAACTCATCCAAAGTCTCTTTGAATCAATGCCGAGGCGTGTGGCAGCGGTGATCTCCAACAATGGCGGCTACTCTGGCTACTGATTTTGGCAGGAACCACACTTCACTGAAGTCTATAAATTTAATCATTTGATACTTGGTCAACATGTTATCTACAAAATAAATTTTGTTGTGATATCTCTTGTCTTTCTTGGTGTTGCAATTTGGGTGGCCAGCAGTGTATTTCGTAATGTATGTTAGAAATGAGTCAAAATTGTGCATTATACATGAGTGAAATTTTAAACCGTTTTTAATTAAATTAAAAATCAGGGGAATGAATTATTAAATTAGGTGTAATTATATTCCATTATTCATTTTATAAACAATAATAGGTTGTATAGAGGATATCTTTTTCGAAATCTTGCGCGAAATATTTTCTATTTCATAAAATATTTCTTACAGTTCTTTGTTTAAAAAAATTATTTATATATGCTGTGAAGTTTGAACACTATACAGATTAAAATTATATAGGTTCATATATATATAATTATACAAAATCAATTTCTCTTGTAACTATGGTATGAATCAGAAAGAAACTGTTGTGAAATCTATGCAATTTTGATTTTCAGATTTTCTACAACCCTTTAAAATTATTCTCGCTTTATTAGAAAAAGGGATTACTCTTGTACACAAAATATAGTTTTTGTTTAGTGCTTGCTTCCACGTTACAAACGCACAGTAAGAAGTCACTGTCTTTCCGAAGTTATACTCATTATGATCATTTTTACCATGTTTTTATTAATTTGCTTTCTTGTTTGTTTGTGTGTGTTTGTCCCTTATAAATCTTGCGATCGATTTTTAACTAACTTCCCGACTAGCTAGACATTTGAAACTTTCAGAATAGCTCAGAACACGATGGCAATACATTATTTTAATACTTTTAACCATCTTTAAGCAGAATTAAATTAATTTTCAGTTAATTTCAGTTCATTTTGTTTTGTAGATTGGTGCAGCCATCTATCGACGGGGACGGGAACGAAAAGTTAAACACAAGTTAACTTACAATTGACTTCATTTTCTTTCAAGTTGATAGGATAATTCATCAAAAAAAATTTTTTTAAGTATTTATTAATACATATAATTGTCAAGTTTATATGATTCAACAGAAAATTTAAAAACATGGTATATAAAAATTCTTTTTATCTTGTAATTATTATCTTGTTTATTATATTAAACAACAATACAGAAAATATGTTACAGGCACTGAAGAATTGAATTATGAGTTTTTTTAATGAAACAAATAAATGAATGTAAAAAAAACATTAACAAAATATGTGCAAGGTTTATATAAGATTCGATCCACAACAATCGAACTTTTAGGTGAATAAAGTTAAGAAGCCTCTTAAGATATGCTAATTGCGGCATACGTGGTTGGTGTAAATTCTAAGCAGCTAAATTAAAGAGACGAAGGGCCGGGAGAGCTAACGAAGTAAAGGAAGTGAAAGGAAGTATCGAAGGAGGTGAAAGGAAGTGAAAGGAGGAGTAGAGCTGACGAAACGAAGTATCGAGCTGGAGCTAGGAGCTTGGAGTCTGGTTTAATAATAGTTGAGTTTTGCGAGCAGCCGCTGGAGGCATTGCTAGGGTTGCTTCAAACCGACGCGAGTTCTTGTTAGGCTCAAAGTTTACGTGGCAGCACTTCTGGTTGACTTTCAAAGTATCTGTGAGTATTGCAAACTGTATTTTTCTTGAATGAGTAGTTATACAAGTGAATATATTGAACTGTATTTCCCTTGCATGAATGCTATTTATATCTCGAACTAGTAGTACGTATGCTTTATGTTGAAAAGCAAATTTACATATGCAAATATTTGAATAAACATTGTTGTTATGTAAGAACTGTGTTTGAATGAAATTATTTAGAGTGCCACTTCCACATATACATGCCCAAAGGTAGGGTAGAAGTGAATATACTCTATATATGTTTTACAAATCTTATTTCTTAGAAAATGGGTGGCCGTTTTTGTGAAATGGTAGATATATACACTTGATAAAATGAGTTCATAGTATTTATGGCTTCAAACTAAAGAAATTTCCTTTAAAAACTATCCTTATAGTGCCCTTTGCACGTACGCTCTTTCCCGCGTGAAACCACGATCCCGCGCTATTGAGTGCACGTGTGAAGGTGTCGGAGAGGAAGGGAAAGCTGCTTTTGAGAGTACTGCAAGTTTTCCCACGCTCAATCCCGTACGCTCTTTTGCGAATTGAATTGAATCATTTTCAGTTAATTTTGTTTTGTAGACTGGTGCAGCCATCTATCGATCGGGACGGGAATTAAAAGTTAAACGCAAGTTAACTTCCAGTTAACTACATTTTCTTTCAAGTTGATGGGATAATTCATCAAAAAAATTTAAAAACAGATTTATTAATACAGAGAATTGTCAAGGTTATATGATTCAACAGAAAATTTAAAAACATTGTTTATAAAAAGTTCTTTGTATCTTGTAATTATTGTATATTATTTCAGATGAAATTTCGTAATATGTATTCTCCGTTTCCTTTTTACTTTTCTTTTTACGTGCAAGACTTTGTATATTGAAGGCATTTAGCTGGGTTCGTTAGTTTTGGGAACTTTTCATACAACATGGAGTTCCTTTTCATTATTCGAAAGATTTTTTTCATCGATGGAAAAAGCATTTTTTTTAATTTTGAAACATTTGCGGGAAATGTTTAAACAATGTGACATATCAGCCACGCGTAGCATTACCATAAATTTTCCAGTGATAAGCTCGTTATCACTGTTGGATATGAATGTCCTAAATCTTGTATAGTTGTTTGCAGATTATATATAGTCATTCCTAACATGCTAGACAACAAGTTAATTATACAGTAACACTGTTTATCTTCTATATCAGAGTTTCCCAAAGTGGGCGATACCGCCCCCAGGAACGATCCGGGGGCGGTAGTATCCTCGAGTGACTATTGGGGGCGGTGAAAGCATAAAGAAAGAAGACGAGACAATGTTAAAACATTCCGCAAAAACTGGAAACAGAGTGTACGGGAAAGATCTAGACGGGAAACAATCATGTATTGTGATAGTTGTTACGTATCCAGTGATTTAATTATCCATTTTTGGTCTACTGAGCATCTTGGGAAGTACCCCTCATTCTGTATTTTGAACCATTTGTACTTCCATTCCCTCCGTGCTGTTGTATTAAACATCATTACTCGACACATATTGACATATTCTATCACTGACAGCGTTTCCTTGGGGCAAGTGTTGATATTTGGTGAAGATTAAAGGATGATTGGTGACAATCCTAACCATTGGCCAGCAGATGGAGTTGAAATCTCGTTGACCCTTGCTATCGTTACTTTCTACCCCCGAAGTGACTGGTTGTTGAGAAATCAAATCTTGATAAATTGCAGTAAACTTGTATCTAGATTTTGTTGAACTTGAAAGCATAACTGCAAAAGGTATTTATAATTCCCTTTTTCTTGAGACACAAGGAAGGCTATAAAATTTCTTATATGATAACTTAGTAAGTATTGCATGTGACGGTGTAGCAGTTCTAATGGGTAAGATGGAGTAATGAATGGAGGAATGAATGAGAGACCGATTTTCATCTATGATAGTTTGGCACTGCGCTAATCACAGTCTCGAACTATCAGTTAAGGATACTGTTAACTATGTTGTCGGGGGCACGGTGGCCGCGTCGGCAAGCAGCGGGCCAGTGATCTGAACGTCCCTGGTTCGATGCTCGTCGCTGCAAATCTATCGCCGTGTTCACTAATGGTGGCTAGGGCACTTAAAATAGGTCGTGGCTACAATGTCCTCCAAGTTCTCAAATTTATCTCTGGAGGTGCGGGGTCAAGTGTTCCGGTCTCGTCACTTGACTCGGTTCGAAATTGCGGGACCGATGTTCTTTGAGGTCACGTCAGACTTCAGCCCGAATGGCACCTCGCCTTAAAGTGATGCTTCTTACTACCCTTCGCCAAGGACCTAGGATTTGAGGACCTAGGTCCTTTGGACTCGGTGTAGGCTTTTCTACAACAGGGAGATTGGAAACAACAACAAATCTGTTTCCGGTACTGATAGATTCAAATCATTTATTGATAAGTTTATATTGTACAAAGTTTCTGGGAAAAATGCTAGATAACTTAAAAGAGTGTGCGTGTCAGCTGGATTGAACTAGAACTAGTTGTATTTTAAGCACGTGACGGGTTGCATCAAGTTTTCGAACAGTTTCTGCAGTTTGGAATAACTGTGTATTTGGTAAAACAGTTTCAATATGCGAAAACTGATTTCCCGAGAGATGTTAAAGAAAGATGTACATAGAAGGATTAGACAAAAAATTACAACAACATAATTTATCCTAGAATTAGGACTAATACGTGATGTGCTTCAAGAAATGAGATAATTAAGCTTGGATTTACAAGACCTCGATATTGATTTGTATGAGGCGAATGAAAATTAAAAACTGTAGTACAAGTTTTGAAGAAAGACAAAAGACTCCTGGATCATACTACAGATATTCTATTAGAGCGGTCAAATTTTGAAGCTTTCATGGAGTTGAATTTTGTGAAAGAGATTGTAAAAATGACTCTCCCATCAACCCAGAAGAATTTTATGAAACTTTAAAAAATTCATAGGAAAATAGATTGCTAGATAGTGAAACTCCTAAATTAGTACGAGCGGCTAAAATACTTGATATGAAATTATGGCCTGGTGATATTGCATCGCAATTAACATTTGGAGAGAACGAAATGCGATAACTGTCTACAAAGTTTAAATTAAATGAGAGAGAAATTATGCGTTGATTTTGGGGTTACACTGCTGGCCATTAAAATTGCAACACCAGGAAGGAAAGCAAATAGCAAAACTTTTCTTATTCTACGTCTACAGCATAGTAGAAAGAAAACATGATTAAATTTGTAAGCAGTTTGGGAGTATACAGGGTCCGAAATTAACACACATAGCTACCATCTCTGGCAGCTAAAACGGCTCTAACCTGGTTAGGCATCGAGTCGAACTGGACTTGGATGACAGATACGGCAGGTCATTCCATGCTGCTTCAAGTCTATGCCACGTTCCATCATTCTGTTTTTCGGCCTGTTTTTGTATGTATGTATGTATGTCTGGTTTTGTATGTATGTCTGTTTACTCGCACAGGAAGGTAAATTTCCATGGGAGCGGTGAGTAATTTTTTCTCTGAAAAGGGGGCAGTAGACCAAATAAGTTTGGGAACCCCTGTTCTAGATCATGGGAATAGCTGGGTCAATAAAGCATATCAGATTATAATTTATGAAGTTTCACAATTAACTTAGAGTCCTTTAATACGTCATAATAGTTGGCATTTAAAATAAATCCTGATATCATCATAGAATGTGAAAACGGATATGACGCTGGATGCAACTTTTTTTCCCCTGGAACAGTTAAAAGACTCAAAAAAATAATGTCCCCAAAAATTTTTCAAGATCTTATAGCTTTGCAAATAACAAAGGAAGAAAATACAAAAAAAAAATAAAGTTTTGAATAAAGTCAATATACAATGACGTGATCTAAACTTTTCAATAAAATATTAATAATTACAAGATAAAAAGAACTTTTTATATACCATGTTTTTAAATTTTCTGTTGAATCATATAAACTTGACAATTCTATGTATTAATAAATACTTTTTTACAATTTTTTTGATGAATTATCCCATCAACTTGAAGAAAATGAAGTTAATTGGAAATTAACTTGCGTTTAACTTTTCATTCCCGTTCCGGCCGATAGATGGTTGCACCAGTCTACAAAACAAAATTAACTGAAAATAACTGAAAATTAATTTAATTCTGCTTAAATATGGCTAAAAGTATTAAAATAATGCATTGTCATCGTGTTCTGAGCTATTCTAAATGTTTCAAATGTCTAGCTAGTCAGTAAGTTAGTTAAAAATCGATTGCAAGATTTGGAGTGGACAAACAAACAAACACACATACACATACACAAGCAAACAAACAAACAAACAAACAAGAAAGCGAGTTAATAAAAAGATGGTAAAAATTATTTCTAAATAAAATACAATTATTACAGATATCTGATATCTCCTCTTAAACTGTATCAGAAATAATGAATTGTACCGATTACTCTGTGGTTTAATTATGTGTTACAATATCAAAGTTTTATCATACGAATTTTAATATATCTCCGAAAATTTTCTATTTCACTGTATTTAATACCGTCTTTACCTTACTTTATAAGCCTGAGGATATGAAACTGGTTTCAGGGGCAATATAATACCAGATATTCAGTCTACATACAATATTTTTAAGTATTGTATGAGACAGATTTTTAGTTCATATGTTAAACTTGAACTACACGGTATATTATGATAGTTTTTTTATTTATACAAATTTTAAAGGTAATTAATGAAATAACATTTTTATTTAAAAATCGGAAAATGGGCTGAATAATAATACACAGGGAGGCAGAAAGAAAAATAAATAAATAGGGAAAAAATACTTAGTTAAGAATGTTTCTAAAATTTAATAATTACTAACATTAACGATCCACAGTTACTCAGATTAGCATATGGGTATTTATGGAAATGCACGAATCAAACAATAACATATTATAATTAGTTCTTAATGGCATAAAATTTACAAATTTTTATTGTGCATCACTATGCAGTCACTAAAATTATTACTTGTTGTAAAATTGAAAAAAAAATTGATGGATTTTTAACAGCGAATTTTCTGATCATTCTTGAAATGTATTCCGGATTTCAAGATTTTAATTTTTTTAAATACATAATAGATAGGCCATAAACTGTAGAGTAATGTATTTAAAATATATTTCTATATAGATGAACATCTTGTAAACAGTAAAAAAATTAGAAGCCTCTTGCAGCGATAAAAAGATTGGTAATTCTACCTCTCCATGACTTCGCTCAGCGTAATCTGTCATCATGGGAAAATAAATGCTATCTGAAAACCTGGGCTTTATAGCTCCAAGTGCAATTTCACAGAATTTTAAGTACACTTTTCTATCTTCTTTCAGGTCTCATCCCTGTTTTGTCAAGAATTATTCAAATGTGCTATCTCCCTGAAAAAGAAGGTCAGGAACTTTTAGTCTTTTGCCCAATGGTGTTCTTGTTTAGCAACCAAACAGAACAATTAATATGGAAAACACTATTTCATTGGTGCCGGTATAAAGAGCTTAACTCAAAAACAGTTATTTAAATATACCAAGTTATTAGCTTTATACCAATCGTAGAACAATAATTTCGACTTCAGTCTTTTGTACAAAGAAATGTGCTTTTGTATACAAATATGTACTTTTGTATACAAAATATGCACAAAGAAATGTACTTTTGTAAACAACTTAGCCTTTTATACAAGTCAAAATATTTGTTTTTTTATCAATACTAACAAATATCTAAAAATCCCTTTTTTTAACTCAAGCCTTTTATACCGGACAACATAGATTTATTCTGTAATAAAACTATTTTCACGAATAATATGTTGTTGTGCATCTTAAATCAGAGCATTCCCATTCCTCGTGGTATGAACTACACGTATTTCGATATGAGAGGTAAAGGTATTACAGTGTTTACTGTGATTCACGTTTTTAAGTATAACAAATTTGTCTTATGGTCTAACTTTCATTCTTCTACATCTATTTTTTTTATTTGCTTTACTATCAAATCAAATCAGTCCCAATTTCAAATATTATTTAAAAGTTTCTACTATGAGAGAATACTCTTTCTGCAAGAAACTTTCCTTTTTGTAATATTTTGAGTGTCCTACAGTATGTCACGTTTTCAGATGAACTTCAATGTTTGTATGCAAATGTTTGAAATCCGTCTTCAAATACGTAGCGTTTAAAAAAAGTGGAAACGTGTTTTTCCCCTAGAAATAGAGGGATTGCTATGGGTAATATTCAAGAATTGCTAATTTCCACCGATGTGAAATATATTATTTACATGATGAAGGCAACAATAGCTAAAGTTCCATTGTTTATTACAATTAAGATAGTTTTGCTCAGCGACTTTGATTGTTTTATGTCTATACATAAAAATGTGGGGCAACCTGTCTATTCAGGGCGTATGTTCTTTACGCATAAACAAGGGTGAAAGTTCTAAATAAAATCTGCATTTAATAGGAAATAGGCTCAAATTTTGATAAATTATGAACTACGATTCTAATAATAGCAAATAAATGGTAAAAACAAGACAAAATCTTTAATCAGATAATCTAAATGCAGTAGTTAAGCTTCCTAAACCATTCTTGGTTCAATTTGGTTTGTTGGTTTGGTTTGTTTGAAGTGCTACAGTCACCTTTTGCTATACGAGGGCTAGTTTGACCGGGTTGGTTGGGGTTTAATGGCGCGAGGTCGAGAGAGGACATGCTGCGCTAAACACATGGTAAAACCTGAAAAACATTACATAAAACAGCATTTTAAATAGTAAAAACCAGTAAAAGTCAAAAAGGTAACAGTAAGACCATTTAAAACATAGATAAAAGGTGATAGGAACAGTGATTAAAATAGGTGTAAAACCAAGGATATATGAAGCGAAAAAGCAAAGGTGACAATTTGATGATAACAATGAATAAATCAGAGTAAAATAGAGTGTAAATATAGCAAGAAAAAATATACAAGAAAGATAAAAGCTGAAAAACGCCAAAAAATAGGAGAAATGAAAAAGGAGGAGTTAAGACTCCTCAAACACGACACCATTGTCCGAGTCAGACGCGTACAAATTTAATTCAATAGGATTCTCCACGAGCCTGCGGACATACATGTTATTTTTTAACATATAATTTGGATCTTTCGCCTTTCTCGAAAGGCCAACGCACTTTCGAGGAATGGCTACTTTCTTTCTATTTCGGTTAGGAGGTATTGGTATATCTGCGCTTATGTGATACGAGAACGATTGTTTGGGTTCGACAACATTTTGATCAACAGAAGGTTGGGCAGTTTTAAAATTATTGGTTTTAGATGAAGTTGTCTGTTTGGGTGCCTCTTTTTAATGTTGTGTCGTCAGTTGTGCCTTTCTAGATTCGGAATTTTGATGAGCGGGCGGTGGTGGAGATTGTTTGAGTTTTTTGCTATGTGCAGAAGGAGAAGTGATAGCAGAGCGGTTGGGTGAATTATTATCTGTTTGTGTACTTGTAGATATCATGACTTTTTTAACAGCGGCAGCGTATGATACACCGATTCTAGGTGTTTTTGACTCCACAAATTTCCTGGCCTCCGGGAATGAGATCTTGTTAGTTACTTTAATGGTCTGTATTTCCTTTTCCACTAACCATTTCGGACACGAACGAGAATAAGCAACATGATCAACTCCACAATTTATACAACGCGGAGATGCTTCGCAAGTTTCACTGTCGTGTCCAACTTCTGCACAACGGGCGCAGGTAATGGAACCACGACAAGAAACCTTGGAGTGTCCGAAGCGTTGGCATTTAAAGCATCCAAGTGGATTTGGAATATATGGTTGCACAGAAATACGCAGCCAAGCCATTTTCACTTAACTGGGAAGGTCCGGCGAGTCGAAAGTCAGAATTAGGTGCTTTGTTGGAAGCACCTATCCGTCCCGACGTATTGTAATACGTTTTACTGCTGATACCTGCTGGTCACGTAAATTTTCTAAAATCTCGTCCTCCGGAGTATCCATGAAAACAGATTCCGACACGACGCCACGCGACATGTTCAAAGACTATGGGCAGATACTAAAACGGGAATTTGGCTTAAACAGTGACATGACGAAATAACGGCGGCTTGTTGTGGTTACGATACCTGAATTAATAAGTCTCCCGATCTAAGTTTCTAATTGCTTTGGCTTGTCCTGAACTGGTCTGAACATTTGTTTGTGGTGACTTATCCCTCAACGTGGGATTTTGCTCTAAAGTACCCATAAGCAAAGGGGATAAAATTTAGATAACGGCCGCACCACCCACCATGGAGCCCAACAAGGGGATTCAGGATCCTGCACCAGTGCTAGCCGAGAACAGCCCAGTAATCGTAACGATTGCTTGGTTCCTAGCCGACGACAATGTCAGCGACCAGCCGATTGATACCTTAAGGAACAACTCAAGTACCTCCCGTTTACCCAAAGCGGGGGCCGAAACAGTGTGTTGGGCAACTAAAACTGACCCTCAACTACCAGGATTCCCTTTTCCGCGGACACGGGTCTCCAAGCACGGCAAACACGTGGGTGATAAAGACCCCAATAGCAGCAAGAAGCAACAGAATGGCAACAGCTACTAAAGAGGTGCCCTCGCCTCCGAAGAGGAACCACACCGAGGGAGAAAAAAAAAGAAAAAGGAAAGGAAGTGAGAAGAGGAAAAAGGAAAGGAGAGATAGTTCACTGGAATACCTCGGGATTGCGACACCCGTGTTTACGTAAAGAAGGTAAACCCCCTGAGGGGGTAATTAGATCGGGACCTGCTTAAAGCCGATTCTAACGGCTACAAACATCCATGCCAGAGGGGGAGTCGAACTCATAGTCTCTGAAACCGAATACCAGCGCCTCTTGGTTCAATATTTCTCCTTCTTACTACATGTTTCACTAAACCAGAAATAGTTCTTAGTATTTAGCTTTACTTCTTTTTGAACACCTATGATGTGTAGACAACCCAACGATGGGTTTGAATCTGTCAGTATCTTCTAGAGGTAGTTCCATTGCTTAAGGTAACCGTACAACCTGGGAGGTGATTTTTTGAAATTTTTAAATATTGTCTTTCAATCTGTTTTTCGTAATGTCATGTAAGTTAAAAGTTGTAAAAATGTATAAATAATTCAGCTATTACACCAAAATAATTTTTTCAGGCAAGTAAACTGGAAAAAATTGGTGGAAATTTGACATTTCCGCAAAACATGATCACTCAAAAACAAACAAATACACTCATGGACAAAAAAATTAGCGCACCAAGAAATAATTGCGAAATCGTAACGAAACTTGCAATGAAAGTACATGTCGGGGAGATATGCAAATGATTAGAAATGCAGCGTGATTGCGCATTACGTATAGCCGGTAGACGGCGTTGAACATCGTACTCTGTGGAGTATAAAACAGTGTTTGAGTGTGCTGAATCATTTACAAAGGAAGAGCTGAGATAGACATGCCATTACGCCGTGTTCGAAAACAATATAAGAAGTTGTCGCAGTTTGAGAGGGGGAGAATCATCAGGGTGATGGAAGCTGGGTGGTCAGCTAGGCGAGTAGCTCGTCAATTAGGCCGCTCTGATTGTGTTGTGAGGAGGTGTTGGGACCAGTGGACCCGAGAGATGTCATGTACACGAAGACCAGGCTCAGGACGCCCTCGACAGACCAGTCGTCGAGAAGACCGCCACATCGTAAGAAATGCACGCGTACAGCCAACTGCTTCATCGGCCGCCATCCAGGCAAAAGTAGCACCTTCACTAGGGGCCTCTGTGTCTTCTCGAACCATACGAAGGCGCCTGGCTGAAGGACAGTTGGTATCGCGGAGCGCATTACATGTGCTGCCCTTGACGCCCACCCATCGACGCCTCCGTTTGCAGTTTTGCCGCGCACGAGGAAACTGGACTGCAGTGGAATGGAACCAGGTCGTCTTTAGCGACGAATCCAGATTCAATCTCGGCAGTGATGACAATCGTGTTCGTGTGTGAAGAGCCCGTAGTGAACGCTTCAATCCTGCCTTTGCTGTATTGCGACACATCGCTCCCACAGCTGGTGTGATGGTATGGGGTGCCATTGCCTACAATACACGGTCACGCCTAGTATTGTTCCGTGGCACCATGACAGCCCAGCGGTATGTTCATGAAATCCTGCAACCACATGTGTTGCCACTCATGCAACGGCTCCCAGGAGCCATTTTTCAACAAGACAATGCTCGGCCTCATACGGCAAGGGTGTCACAAGACTGTCTCCGCACTGTTACTACCCTTCCTTGGCCTGCCCGATCCCCAGATTTGCCTCCAATCGAGCATATCTGGGATCATTTGGGACGACGAGTTGGGCATCCCACGAGTTTGAACGAACTAGAGGTAAGGTTACAGCAAATATGGAACGAAATGTCTCAAGACATCATACAGAACTTGTATGACTCAATGCCCGATCGTATCGCATCGTGCATTCGCGCTAGAGGGGTCCAACGAAGTATTAACTCCTCCGTTCTTTTGCCTTTTTCTCTGAAATAAATTATCATTTTCCTTTGATTTTCTTATCATTTACTTATATCAAAGTAGTCATTACGTATGTAAAATTTCGTTTCATTTTGACGACACCTTCTTGGTGCGCTAATTTTTTTGTCCATGAGTGTATATCAACATTTTATTGGGGAATGAAAAAAAGAACTTTCTCTAGGGAATGCCGTATTCTCAAGATTATACTCTGTTTATCTCAGAGTCTGTAGCAGTTAAAGTACTAATATACAGAAAAACCACTTAAAATTCATTGTCACTTGCAATTCATACCTATGTAAACCAAAAATAATTTATGTGCAATCATGAGCATAGTCTATTACCTTTATATATATTTGTAGATAAAGCATGCAAAATGTTAAGATATTTTAAGCTTTACGTTTTTTATAGGAAGTTTTATGTAACGAGATAGAATGAAAAAATTAATATTGAAAAATCACTTTAATTAAATTTTTAACACATTTCTTACTTCAAAAACAGCTATTTTTGCACTAAAATCCACTAGAAAAATTCAAACAGATTTAGAAAGATAAAAGATTAGATATTAATGCCATTGCAAAAAAAATTGACCGAGAATGTTCTTTTAAAGGTGCACGGATACCCTAATATGTGAATTTAAGGGGTCTCGGGCTTCAAAAAATCGAAAAAAAAATTATTATGAATTATTTTTCTGTAATTAATTCTGAGCATATTAAAAAAACCGCATTAAAAAATTCTTAATAGAACGCGAGTTACAGACTAAATAATCAACCTATACATGACATATCCGGTGTTTGTTTACGTTTTGGTACGCCAGCTGACCCAGCACATGCAGTCAGCTGATCCAGAAACGCCTACTTGCGTTGCATTTAAAGTACTTGAATAAAGCAACAAACTTCTACCAATTTAACCCCATGGTTTATCATTTTCCACTTTCCGCTGAAGAACCGTAATAAAATTACTGTAGCTTTCGCTCTGTTGTTTTTCTAAAACGAAGTTCAAAACAACGTGTTGTTATTGTCAATCTTGTAAGGGATTCACCGCTATTTTCTGTTTATTTAAATATAAATGCTTTTTATTTCTCATTAAATCTTCATAATTTAAGTTTAAAAATAGAACTTATATTAGTGTTTTGCAATGGGGAAAGCGTATAACCGATATGTCAGTTATAGAAGCAGAAAGCGTACCTTCCATGAAAAGAAAAGTGATTCTGTTTATACAGGTAAATCAGCGTCTGCTAAGAAGCTGAAAATTGATAATACATCCTTTTCAAGCATAAAAGATGACTCAAATTCTGATATATTACAAGGATATCGTTTCATCGATATAAATATATTATTTAATGAGCTAAGAAAATTTATTTGTTGCAGTTTGTGTCATTCAAATATCAACTTTTACGAAGAGTCAGTTCGTGGCTGCTCTTCAGTTTGTACTATAAAATGTGAACAATGCAATGATACTAATACAATAAACAGCTGTAGAATGCTTGGTTCAAGAAAAAATATCCCATAAATTAATCAACGTGTCATTTATAGCATGCAGTGTATTGATCAAGGGTTGTCTAGCCTTCAAACTTTTTGTGCTGTCATAAACATACCACCCCCAGTTACTCAAAAATGTTATGACAATATTGTGAAAAAAATTGTTTGTGCCATTAAACTGTTTTTGAAGAATCCATGAAGGCAGCAGCAGTGGAAGAACAAAAAATAACTGGATGTTCTGATCTTTGCATCTGTGGCGATGGCTCATGGAAAACCCATGGCCATACGTCAAAAATATGAGTGTGTAGTATTATTGGGACAGAAAGTGGGAAAGTTATCAATGTCGAAGTACTGTCTTCTTTCTGCAAAGACTGTGAGATTTCTACATCTAATTTGGACCACAACTGTAAAAAAAAACCATTCGGGAAGTGCAGGAATTATGGAAGTCATTGGAATGACAAGAATATTTCAACGTTCTGAATTTTGCAGAAAAGTTCGGTACACCAAGTATCTTGGTGATGGTGATACCAGAACTTTTAATGAACTTTTGAAAGCTAGGCCCTATGATTGTGAAATTGAAAAACTTGAGTGCATAGCACACGTACAAAAAAGAATGGGGAATCGCCTACGAAAACTAAAACAACAGATGCGGGGGGAGAAATTGTGTGCTGGGAAACCACTGAGTGGAAAGGGGCGGCTAACGGACAAACTAATATATAAATTAACGGTATACTATGGGAATGCAATGGGATCAAATAGTCATTCTCTTCGAAGTATGAGAGAAGCTGTATGGGCAACATATTGTCATTTGAGCTCAACAAATGATGAACGAATGATTATGTACTGCCCTAAGGGTGCGACTTCCTGGTGCAAGTTTCAAAAGCATGCTGCATGTGTTGATGATAAAAAGGGAATTTATAATCATACCCCTTCTGTACCCTTGGAAGTAATGAAGTGTATAAAAAATATATATACATATTTATCAGCTCCAGATTTGTTAAAAGGATGTCTAAGTGGGAAGACACAGAATTCAAATGAATCATTTAATTCTGTGATTTGGAAATTTTGTCCGAAGACCTCTGGTTATGGTAAAAATGTTGCTGAAGCTGCTGTCTATGAAGCCGTGATTGCTTTTAATGAAGGTAGTGAGGGTCGCTTGAATTCTCTTAAAAAAATTGGTATGATTCCTGGGGTGTATGCAACAACAGCAGCTTTGAAATTTGATGTAAAGCGAGTAAAAATCGCAGAAAAACGAGCTGATCTTCAAGCATTACAGGCTAGACGGGCTAAACGAAGGCTTGTTCTTGCTAAAAATGAAAAGCTTGAGCAAGCTGAAGGGTGTTCTTACACATCTGGAGGATTTTAAATTACGTGAGTGTGTTTTATGTCTAACTTCATCAAAATTTTAACTTTAAACGCTTTTTTCTCAGAACTATGATTTTCACCACTATCCGTAAAATTAAAAAAAATGTACTCAATATATCTGTTTAAAATTTTGCATACTTGTATACGTGATTATGTTCTATAGAATGAATCAATATAATGAGGGAATTTTGTTATTTTCAATATTTTTATTAATTAAAGAGAAATTTAAAAAAATTATTTTTTATTTTTTCAAATTTGTATGAATTTTTATAAATGTTGTTGATGTAATATTTTTACATAGTTAATTCATTCTATAGAGAAAACATTTCTGATTATTTTAACATAGAATTAAAGTGTATATGTTAATTCTAACTTGAGTTACTTTACGGATAGTAACTGGCCATTTAAAAAAAATCTGAAAATATCGTTGTAATAAATGTATCATATTTAAAAAAATTTAATATCAAAAGTGTTTATTTTATGAAAATATTAATTTTGAATTAGTTCTGAACAGTATCAACAGATTTTGTCTATTTGTAATAAGAATATAATTAGTTATTGGATGTCGAAACCAGAACACATTTATGCTTTAACATAACAGTTTAAAACCCCTTAGACCCCTTAATATGATCACAATATATGTGGCCGAACGGAACGCGAGGTCGCTGTCATAGGGATATGACAATAGTGTCAAGGCCAAGGGCAGGAGAATCGAAAATTACGGGACGAAGTAAAATAATTACAAAATGTAAGAAAGAAACAGGGCAAGGAAGCAAATGACAGGCAATAAAAGAGAATGGGAGAAAAGTCAACAATAAATCGAAACTACTAAAGATAGATGATTGGGCTTGTAAGAGGGAATAAAAGTATAAGATAAAAGTTCTGTAGAATGAGTTGCAACGAAAAGAAGAAAAGAAGAAGGAGAAGACGAAATGTATGATGGTTATAAAACAGACTACCCTGCTCGGTAATGTCGGAGCATGGGAAAAGTTAAGAAAGGTGGGAAAATTTTTTAAATCCCGCCCTCGATGCGCATTGGTGAAAGAGGGATTGAGAAGAGACAACCACGGACGAATTGTGACGACATGAGAATAATATGGCCAATGGAATCGGAAGAGGTGGAGCCAGAATTAATAAGAGAAAAATAATATGAAATAAGATGAAGAGGCAAAAAAAAAGAAGGAGAGTTAGTTAGGAGTTGAGACAGAAGTAGTATGAGCCTAACGAGTATGTACGAAGCACGTCTGAGAAGGAGAGTTAATTAGGAGTTAGAGACAGAAAGTGTATCAACCTGACGAGTATCTACGAATCACGCCCGATGAGAGTAATGTAAGCCGTGGCCCATTCAAAAGAGCCCGAAGAAGAGAGCGCCCAAGTTTCCTGTACCGAGGGTCTCCAATGTGCCCCAATTTCCTGTACAGTGTCTACAATGATTGAAGGAGCCCTGTACCCTACGAAGAGAGTGCCCCAGTTCCACTGCGATGAAAGTGCGACGAAATTCGTCATTACGAAGTGCCAGATGCCCGTAACAGTGGTCGAGTAGTCATCTGTAGAGGTACCGTCATTTTGTTTCCTCTTCATATTTTACCGTCATTGCTTCTCATAGCGTAGTCGTCAATAATTTAATATAGAGCGCGATGATGAAGTAATTTGAGTATAGAATGTTTAATGAGATAAATGATAATTCGTAAAAAACAATTTAGTTAACATGATGCGACGCTTGAATATGAGTAAATATTAGTAGTAAATTGAACAAAGTTAATAGGAGTGATTATGCATATAAAATGATATCATAATAATTGATAATGAATTAAATATATGTGTTGTAGAGAATTAATTTAGTAGGAATGATTTTGTAATTAATATGTGTATGATGTGTATGATGTGTATGTGTAATATGTGTTTAATGAAGTATGAAATATTTAGTAGGAGTGTATCATATTATGTGTGTTATTCAATAAATTAATTTGTCATATTAAACCAGAGTTGTTTTCCATCATTTGGAATCATAATGAGTGCAATGCACTAACCCCATCTTGAGCCAATCACTAAATTCAAAATCGTTAATTGTATTATAATACATCAACCGTATTACTTTCACTGTCACAACTGTTAGCATGCGGCATCCAGATACACTGAATATAGATAAAGGTAGTCTCTTGCGATATTCGCTTTCGAAGTTATTTGAATAGGAATAGAGGAAAAGGAAAGGGCATAAGATAGTAATTAAGAGCGTATTTGCATAGTAATTAAAACTGGTTTTGTACAGAGAAGAGGAATGATTGTGTAGAGATGTTATCTACAGAAGGAGGAGAACGTGATAAAGTATGTAGTTAATTTAGGATATAGATGAAGAATTAGATCGTTCTTATGACGGGCAACCTCATTTCGCTTCCACGAGGAATAAACATCTGTATTTTTTTTCTGAGCAATTCTTTTCTCCTTTTACTATCCCCCAACCTTCTTAATTATCCGTCGGCATTTTAATCTGCCGTGTACTTATTAACCTATAAGAAAGTTTTTTCTTTCAAATCAGATTAGCATCATATTTTAATTCTGTTATTATTATTTTTATTTTTATTTTTTTGCATATGAAGCAGATATTCAAATCAAAACCTCATGGCTTTTAAAACTTACAAAATTATCTGCCATTAACAAAGCCGTTTATACAGAGCATTAAGTTATTGATGTCTGTTGATAAAAAAATGCAAGATTTTTTTTAAAACTATAATAAATTTAAAAATTGATAACACCAACGTGATTAAAAAATATTCCTTTTTTCATCCTGAAATATTGGAATTTTAAAAATATGCTTGCGTTAATCTGTGTACGGAAAAATACTGATAAAGAAAATTCTCCATGGCTTAAAATTTGGTTTGAAGATTTAGAGAGAAGAAGTGGCTAATGATTAAAAAAAACCTACCCATTACATACAGGTGAAAATTCTGAGAAACAAAATGCTTTCTTGGTCTTATATTAGTCAGGCGAAGATATCCGTGAGGAAATGAACGCAGCTAGATAAAAGAACGTTAACAAATTTATTTTTCGGCAATGTTTTAGAGATGACTGTGTTTTGCTTTTGAGAAAAAAATTCTGGTAGTCTCTTCTATCAAAAATACCGCGGGTTATTAACGTAGGATTACTTATCGATGCTTACCTCTTTTGTATGCATATATGTATGTGTTATGTATTTATATATATATATATATATATACACTCATGGACAAAAAAATTAGCGCACCAAGAAGGAGTCATCAAAATGAAACGAAATTTTACATACGTAATGACTACTTTGATATAAGTAAATGATAAGAAAATCAAAGAAAAAGGCAAAAGAACGGAGGAGTTAATACTCCGTTGCACCCCCTCTAGCGCGAATGCACGATGCGATACGATCGGGCATTGAGTCATACAAGTTCTGTATGATGTCTTGAGACATTTCGTTCCATATTTGCTGTAACCTTACCTCTAGTTCGTTCAAACTCGTGGGATGCCCAACTCGTCGTCCCAAATGATCCCAGATATGCTCGATTGGAGACAAATCTGGGGATCGGGCAGGCCAAGGAAGGGTAGTAACAGTGCGGAGACAGTCTTGTGACACCCTTGATGTATGAGGCCGAGCATTGTCTTGTTGAAAAATGGCTCATCGGAGCCGTTGCATGAGTGGCAACACATGTGGTTGCAGGATTTCATGAACATACCGCTGGGCTGACATGGTGCCTCAGAACAATACTAGGGGTGACCGTGTATTGTAGGCAATGGCACCCCATACCATCACACCAGCTGTGGGAGCGATGTGTCGCTGTACAGCAAAGGCAGGAGTGAAGCGTTCCCCACGGGCTCTTCACACACGAACACAATTGTCATCACTGCCGAGATTGAATCTGGATTCGTCGCTAAAGACGACCTGGTTCCATTCCGCTGCAGTCCAGTTTCCTCGTGCGCGGCAAAACTGCAAACGGAGGCGTCGATGGGTGGGCGTCAAGGGCAGCACATGTAATGGGCTCCGCGATACCAACTGTCCTTCAGCCAGGCGCCTTCGTATGGTTCGAGAAGACACAGAGGCCCCTAGTGAAGGTGCTACCTGTGCCTGGATGGCGGCCGATGAAACAGTTGGATGTACGCGTGCATTTCTTACGATGTGGCGGTCTTCTCGACGACCTGGTCTGTCGAGGGCGTCCTGAGCCTGGTCTTCGTGTACATGACATCTCTCGGGTCCACTGGTCCCAACACCTCCTCACAACACAATCAGAGCGGCCTAATTGACGAGCTACTCGCCTAGCTGACCACCTAGCTTCCATCATTCCGACGATTCTTCCCCACTCAAACTGTGACAACTACTTATATTGTTTTCGAACACGGCGTAATGGCATGTCTATCTCATCTCTTCCTTTGTAAATGATTCAGCACACTCAAACAAGCCTTGGTTACCTGTTTTATACTCCACAGAGTACGATGTTCAACGCCCTCTACCGGCTATACGTAATGCGCAATCACGCTGCATTTCTAATCATTTGCATATCTCCCCGACATGTACCTTCATTGCAAGTTTCGTTACGATCCCGCAATTATTTCTTGGTTCGCTAATTTTTTTGTCCATGAGTGTATATATATATATATATATATATGTATGTATGTATGTATGTATGTATCAAAATTTTGACGCATTTTGGTACTTTTCTGTTTAACTGTTTACTGCTTGCCCAATCGATACAGACTGAGTTTGGCGAGCTGCCAAAATTATAACTCGCAACGACGGATGATTTTTGCGTCTGAAATTTTGCTTTCCGAAGGACCGTTATGGAGGAACGTAATCTTATGGTAAATTTTTTTCTGCCAGTCTCTATAAAATATAGCCAACGTAGGCAACTACCTATATAGTTTTAAGATATAGTCCATTTTTTTCAGAGAGTCCGGTTTAAACAATGACCGAATCTTATTCTGATATTTATTTCTCGTATTTCATTAACACTCTTTAAAAACCTGGCATATCGGAGCCACAAGAATCTTGTTTTAAATTGTGCCCAAAAGTATGCTTTGTACGCTGTATAATTATTTTATTCCGACGAAAATGCCTCTTTTGATGACACAAGACAAGAGCATCGTTAAATTTCGAAACACTTAAAAGCAAAACAAAAAAGGCCTACATGAATGAAATGGTTGATTATTCGGTAATTATATAGAAACTAACGAAGATGTTATTTGCATATTAAACTTGATAAATTTCATTCCATGCCGTGATTACATTAAATTTTTTGATACAGCAATTACTATAAACCAGACTATGACAATGCATTTACTGCTAGGAAATTTTACTGTGCAGAAATGTGTAAATAATTATAAAATAATATGTGTTGCAGAAAATTTAACATAATTGCAAGTATAATAGTCATGTTGCAACGTTATTTCAAAATGAGAAATAATTTCAATTTGAAATATGACCAAAAAAAAATTCTTCATTGGTAATACGTAATTAATTATTTCAGCTTTGAGTGAGATAGATGGATTAAAAGAAGGGGAGAAAGCCAACAATAAAGCGAAACTAAATATAAAGATTGTGCTAGTAGCAAGAAGTATAAGATAAAAGTTCAAGAGAGTGAGTTGCGACGAATAGAAGAAAAGATGAAGGGGAAGACTAAATTTATGATGGCTATAAAACAGGCCACCCTGCTTGATGCCGAAGCATGGGAAAAAGTTAAGTTAGAGGGAGGATTTTATAAATCCCGCCCTCGATGCGCATTGGTGAAAAGAGGATTGAGAAGAGGCAGCCGCGGACGAATGGCGATGGCATGGTAATAATATGACCAATGGAAATTGTAAGAGGCGGTGTCAGCATTAATAAGAGAAAATAATATGAAATTATATAGAAAGGTACATAAGAAGGAGAATTAGTAAGAAGTTTAAAAAATAGGTAGTAGTGTCAATCCGATGAATATGTTTGAAGAACCCCCGATGATATAAATATAAGTCGTGGCCCATGCAAAGGAGCCCTATTACCTAGGAAGAGAGCACCCCAGTGTCCCGTGTCGAGGGTTTGCAATGAGTGAAGGAGCCATATAACCTATGATGAGAGTGCCCCAGTTTACTGTGTAGAGTGTCTGCCATGATTGAAGGAGCCTTGTACCAGACGAACAGAATGCCCTAGTTCCAGTGCGATGATAATACAACGGAGTTCGTCCTTACGAGTGCCAGCTGCCCATCATAGTGATCCAACAGTCATCTTTCGAGGTACCGATTTTGCGTTTCCTTTTTATATTACCGTCATTGCTTCTCAGTGTGTAACCTTAATAACTAACATAGAGCTTGATGAGGATGTGATTCGTGTATAGAATGTTAAGGAGATGATTGATAATTCGTAAAAACAATTTAATTTACATGCTGCGATGCTTGTATATGAGTAAATATTGGTAGTAATGGAACATGGTTATATGAGTGATTATGCTTATAAAATGTTATCATAATAAGTGAATGAATTAAATATATGAGTCGTAGAGAATTAATTTAGTAGCAATGAAGTTGAGAGTAATGTGTTGATGAAGTACGAAATATTGTCAAAATAATTGTATGAATTAAATATATGTATCGTATATAATTAACGTAGTAGTAATGAATTTGCAAGTAATATGTGTAGACGAAGTATGAAATATTTAGTAGTATTGTATCGTATTGTTTATGTGTTCAATATTCAATAAATTAATTTGTCAGTGTAAACCAGAGTTGTTTCCATCATTTGGGAATCACAATTAATCAATGTACTAACCAGAATTTTGACCAATCTAAGTCAATGAATTCAAAATCCTTATTATCATTATTTATTATATAATACCCATTTACTTCATGCTATAATTTTCACTGCCACAAGTGTCAAGTCCAAAATCGCAGTTTTAAGAAAAACGGGATTGAATAAAAAAAGGCTTTTGTAAAGTCAGTTTTTTAAGTTTAATTTTTAATTTTTTTATTTTAAAGTAAAGTTTTTCAATTTTATTTTTGTTGAGTATAGAGTGTTAAGTCCTTGATAGGGACATAACTCCTTTAACACTAAAATGTTTCTGTTTTGTTTCACATATCCCAAATTTTCCCTCATGAATAAAAATATTTAGGAGTGGAATTGGACTTAGCTTTCTATATCCTGCAGTAGCCCTTGATTTTTTAAACTTGCCTGGTTTGATAACTCATTTTAGCCCGTTTTCGAACACCCTTTCCACATCAAACACAGATATATCCTTCGCCTCACAGCATTATAGTATCCTTGAAAAAATCCTCCAAAATCGTCCAAAAAACCTGAACAATGAAGCGATAACAGTTATCCATTATATGGAATAACATAACAGTTTATAAGGAGACAGCAGTATTTCAAATTTTTTTCTTATATTCAGTGGATCGAAGCTTGTTTATGTAACATGAAGTAAGCACTAATTGCCATGATTAAAACTTGGTGAAAATATACTAAGAATATTTTAAGTTATTTTTTTTCTAACACGGCAGGTAATTGTCTTTTCGACATTCACCTATTCACCTCCGTGAATTTTCTCGATTCTTTTGTTATAGGAGCATCATATAGGGGAACCAACATCACTATGAAGGGAAATCATAAGAATGTCTAGTTATTAAAACTTCAAAATTTTATAATAAAATACAATCAATTTAATTTAAAATGTGCCATATTCAATTATTTTCCTTGCAATACAAAAATATTTATTTATAAGATACTTTCCATATCATAGAATCAAAAATGGCATTTATTATAAACATTAACTACATTAAATAAGCAAAAAGCCTTTACAAATGAAGGAGCATTTTTTTCTTTCCAAAATACGCCCTCCACCTGCGAGTACAATTTTATAAATACCATCTGTACTATTTTACAAATACTAGCTGTATTACATTCATATTTTTAAAATTAATTTAATTTTCTATATAGCAATGCGTGTACCAATGTTGGACGTGTAGTAATATTGAAAGCATAGTACCAAATTAGAAATCCTTTGATTAGCGATGCGCAAGGAAAATTCAAACTTTGAATGCGAGAGAAATTTTCAAAGAATTTAAATAAATATGAGTTTATACTTCATTTATTAATGTAAAATATAAAATACGAAAACTAGTCATTATGAGTGCGTGTATGAATGTCAGTAATTTTAACTTAGGTACACACATACTGATTTTAACTTCGTGCAAATATACTTAAGATATACGTTTTGAACTGTCTTCTTGAATTATTTATTCAAGAAGCAACAAAGCAATTAGAAGCAGAAGAGCTGAATATAAAATTACTTAACAATTGCCTATTATACTTTTACTTCAGCATATTCTCTAAAATATTGAAAAATGTTTGCAAATACTCGGATCAGTAGAATTAGATGTTCTGACAAGTTTGTAGGCATATGCAGCATAATAATTTGATAATTTCACCTACACAATGACAGAGGGGAAACCACTTTTAACTTCAAAATATGGTAAATTATTCAACTATATAAACGAAACAATAACGATAGAATGATATATAAATATTTAGCGATTTGGGCTACAGTCTATACGCTACTATATAGTAATCGTCCAAACGTTTTAGACATCCAATATAACAGGCGGGCTACGGGTGTTCCGGCACCCCTGGCCCGCCTTTTAAGCCGGTGGTGCGGATCTGAACATCATCATAACATCGACAACGACAGAAACTGAACTGAGCGATTGTCGAGAGAACTTGCGAGAGAACGACTTTGTGCGTAATTATTAGTTTTAGTTTATAATTGTAACGTGTTCGTGTAATTAAATGTTTGTTTAAGTGTTAGAT
Organism: Dolomedes plantarius; assembly: GCA_907164885.2. Lineage (NCBI taxonomy): Eukaryota > Metazoa > Arthropoda > Arachnida > Araneae > Dolomedidae > Dolomedes > Dolomedes plantarius. Next base: position 81,488,152 of record OU015492.1, read on the forward strand.
ATAGATTTTTTTCGAGTCTGAATTAAATGTATGAACTACGGAATTGGAAGTGAGAGCCAGCGGCTCTTAACAAGAACTCAGATGGTAAGTGGATTTTCCTCTCTAATAATAAAGCAGGTTCAGAAGTAGGTTACAAGGGGTAGCCTATCGGTAGCGTGTCGGTTTTCGGTAGTGAGGTTGCTCGGATCGAATCAGGCAAGCGCCGTTAAATACCTTCGTGTCTAGACCGGATATGGGAGCGTTTAATCCGTAGACCGGAAAGTCCTTCTATGAGGTCAGTGGGTAGGGAAGGTATGATCCCCCATATGTCATCCCTAGCGGTGTTCGGTCAAATTTGGGTGGCACCTAGCCAAGAAGGACTCCGACCCTTGTGGTGCTATTATAAACAGGAGCCGCACTCCTCAGCCCGAAGCCAACCTGGTCTGGTGCTTCCGGCCTGGGGGCATTAGGAACAACAACAACATAAAGTAGACAGTTTTAATAAAGGAATGCTACAATAAATATTGTAGAATTCCTCTTTTAAAAATAAGACAAGTTACAAATCACTATGTTCTTTGACTTTTCATCAGTTATGTAAGTTTGAAAAAACTTTTATTACCATGTTTTTATTAACTCGCTTTCTTGTTTGTTTGTTTGTTTGTTTGTGTGTATGTGTGTGTGTGTGTGTTTGTCCGGTACAATTCTTGCAATCGATTTTTAACTAACTTCCCGACTAGCTAGACATTTGAAACTTTTAGAATAGCTCAGAACACGATGACATTGCATTATTATAATACTTTTAGCCATATTTAAGTAGAATTGAATTCTTTTTCACTTAATTTTGTTTTGTAGACTGGTGCAGCCATCTATCGGCCGGGATGGGAACGAAAAATTAAACGCAAGTTAACTTCCAATTAAGTTCATTTTCTTTCACGTTGATGGGATAATTCATCAAAAAATTTTAAAAAGTATTTATTAATACATAGAATTGTCAAGTTTATATGATTCAACAGAAAAAATTCTTTTTACCTTGAAATTATTTTCCTTCATTCTGTTCATGGAATAAGTATTACATTTCTTAAAGAAACAAAAAAATATTTCATGTGGTATAAAATATTTTATTGTTTTATGTCTAAGGAAGATAAAAACTCACATGTTATGGATAGTTATTAGTCGTATAGAAAAGCAGTTTTTGCGTACTTCTTTGTTTAAAACTCAAAGATACTCTTAACATAAAAATAAAACATCTTTATATTTATATACCTGAAGTATTATATAAATACTCGTATTGTGCGTGAAAATATATATGTATAGTAAAATCATATTGGTATAACATACTTATTAGTAATTGCATCTGGTATAAATTTTGTTTGAAACTAACATTATTTAATAACGTATTACCAATAGTAGTCACTCGATAATAGACGATGAATTTTAAAAATAGATTATATATGTTTAAATTAATTAAATAGGTATATGTACAATCTTCAAAAGTTACTCTTTTCTCACTTACCTCTTAAGTTCATTAACTTAGGTAAAACCGTTATTCTCCGTCTTGTATTTCATATGGTCATGATAAACATTAATGAATTAAATATATCTGAATATGGCATTAACTTGTGTTTAGACTAAAATAAAAATGTCTGGATGACTCAATAAAGAAGCCCCACCCTACCAGATTTTTTTTTTCTGACAACGTTTCATTGCTTTAATAAGTCTTACGTCTAAATCGTCATAACAATGCTACTTTAGAGGATGAAACACTTCCTTTTAGGATTTTCTGAAGCAAACGTTTCTTTTTTATGAACTCTTTTTTTTTAAGAGTAGGAAAAGATATCGTGCAAGCATATGTAGCGAAGGTATTTTACACTCTTCTCGGTATCACGAAAACTATTTTAAATATTTTCCTCATTGGTTTAATAGATTTCTGTGGCATTAATAATTAAAAAAAAAAATAACAACTCAAAATTTAAATAATAATTCTTCAGATTCCCAAGCATAAAATATTTAACCACTTAAATCAACAAAATAACAGCTATTATTTTAAGAATTTACGTTTGCTGATTCGTTTCTGGATTCTTACCATTTTCTTATTATTATTTTTTTTGCTATACTGCGTATGGTATATTTTCCTTCTTTTGGCAAAATTTTGGAAACATTGATCCAAAGTTATAGACTACCATCAAAAACCTTTCAACAAATGTCTAGTTGCTCAAAGCCAGTGTACCTGCTCTAAAACAAAACATTATTTTAACGTTTCCATAAATTCTCTTAATTGTTGTAGCAGTAAAAGGTATCAGTTTTAGTACATTTTAGCCCCATTATGTAGTAGTGAAAGTATTTAAATGGTTAGATTTAATAAAATAGCACCATATGTAACATTGAATTCGTAAAGTACATTGCAAATCTTGTTGTGACCTTTTAGACATGAACTATTCTGATTTGAAATGACAAACAGATTTATTGAACACCAATACACATATGCAATACAATTTAAGTAGACATTATTTAAGCAATTATGGAATACGAATATGCCTTACTTATCATATCAAACTACAGTTAATCTAATTATATTTATTTCCTTCGCATCATATCTACATTCAGTACGCAATGTTAACTCTATATAACCCTTCTCTCCCAAATTATTATACATTACACAATCGCGCTCTCCGTATTTTAACTAATTAGATTTCCTTGTTATTAGATGCAACGAATATGTGGTGACAGTGAGAAAAGCGGGGACAGTACCCTCTGCACTCAATGGCACATTCTAGGCAGAATACACGTCAGTAGCTCAGCTCTGCTGGCACTCTAGCAAGGCGGTCAATATGGACACAGGTAGATGGTCTCAAACGTCCTTCAATAGTTCATTAATCCGCCAGAACGCGTGCAGACAGCACTGACGCGAGGACGCGCGTCGGGTTGAAGAGGCCCGGTCAATCGATTTTGCACTTTTTATCATTAAAAATGGATTTTACTTAGGTTTTGAACATTACAAATGAAAATGAATAAAAATAATAAAATTTTAGACAAGAATTTCAGAAAAAAAATATTGACTTACCATTTAATTGCATAATTTACATATAGTAAAATTATGTCCGTTGCAGATATTTTTTTCACATTTGGCACAAATGGTTTTTGATTTTCTATCTTTGATTTCAGCCACAGTAGTTTTTTTAGCATCGCGATCGCTTTGAAAATTACTGGCTATGCTATCAGCTATCAGCGTACATACTCGTGCAATTTACAACGTTGCTCAAAATTGTGTCATCAACTAAAATCTGCCAAAAAACTAGTGGAGAAGACAGATTTATGGCTATACGAACATTTCCTGGAAGCTTGGTGATAATATTGCAAGATGGGGCTCTTAAATTTTGTCGGAATTTTTGCTTATTCCATTTTGTGATCCCATCTTTACGAATGAAATATTCTTGGGGGGAATCGTCTTCATCACTGGAATCAGTTTCTTCTTCAGATGACGATTGATGGTCACTATGTTGCTCATTGTCACCTATTTCTTCAGATTCTTCAGCTAAAGACTCCTTATCCGTTGAAACTTCGGCCAACATAGCCCGTAAGCGCTTTGTCTCTTCCTCGAAACTGAAATATCACGACATGACAGCCAATGAATCTATTATGGTGTTGCAACGAACCTATAACACCAGCACGCTCGCCAGGCCTGAGAGGCCCGGGGAACCAGTTTTCGACCTGAATAGGGGTAGAAAAATGTTTGAAATTCCATAATCTGAAAGAATGTGACTTAAGGGACAGCTACACAAGGAATTGCTCATTTCTGAAAAACAGGGGTGTTTTTATTCCATTCCATTCTGTGTCATTCCATTGTGGGTCATTCCATTTTGTGGTCAGTCCTTAGAGGCCCGACGCGCGTTTTCGGGGGTTAAAATAGTTCATAGTGGTGCGGGCTCAGTCATAGGCATCTAATACTGATTAACATTTAGGGACGCTTGGGTTCGTTCTGCTGGGCTCATCAATCCTCGGATCTGCAGGGCATATAGTATTGGAATGCAGGCGGGGTCACTCATCTGAATTTATAGGGCTCCGTCTCGGCTGCAGGATGCATTACTCATCGGAACTTCTCCTCGTATATCAGACTGCCGGGGCTCGTCACTGATCTGAACACGTATACATAGAGGCTATAACTCGGCCTCGGCTAATTTCGTGCAGTCGCATCTGCTTCATCTACCATTCATTCACGGCGACTCTTTCCTTACTGAATAATGATTTCGAACTATATGTTTAACACCAAATCTTAGACTCATTTCTTCATTTTTTCTTTCTCTATTATTACTTTCTAGTTGCGTCTCTTCCAATCTCTCATTGGCCATATTATCCCCCATCTTTTTTTCCTTCATTTCTTTGTGGTTTCTAGCTATATTTGTTTTAACCAGTAACCTGCGTGGGCGTTATTTTTCAAATTCTCCTCTTTCTGGCCCTTTCCCACGCATCCCCTTTTCTGGGTCCTCTCCTCGAGCACCCCCTGCTTTATTGTCGTCATATATTTTGCCTCATTGTCTTCTTGTACTTTTACACCTAACTTTATATTATCCTTCTTTTCAATTTGCCTCCTGCTTTCAATTACATTCTAGTCTCTGTTTCCATCTTTCTTTATCTCTTCCTTTCTGAACCTGCACTGTATACTCTTTCTTCTCGTTTCCACCGATTCGGTTTTATTTCTTATTATTCGTATCCACTATTATTTACTACTATCTCTTTCAATTAATGTGCCTTTTGCATCGGTTCCTTTTTGCGCTTTTATGGTGTCACGAAATCCGGTGACAATTGTGATAATGAATTAGCAACTTCTGCAGAGTTGTTACCTTGCAGAGCCTGACAATCCAAAAGCAGAGCGTTGGTCAGCCTCATATGTACCATGTAACTGTTAAAAACACCTAGTATATTTGTTCAAACTCCAATTTTTCAGAAATGTTTTCAGCTGTTTTCTGCATTTTTTTATATATACTAAAACAATTTTAGTGATTAATAAAGCCTGCTGACGACTTATTTCGCGTAATAAAATTTTTAGATCAGTGCTTAAACATTCAGGACTGGAGTTTGCAGTTTTCGGCTTGTAACTAAATATCAGACACTTCTTTGTTCCATAAAATGGATTTATCAGAGATTCTCTGTGTAGTAGTTGGATTATTTATCAATCATCCCATAAAAAAATGTTCTCAGCGTTTATCCTTAGACAAAGAATGAAAATAATTAATTTTTAGAATTAATAATAAGTAGAAATTTAAAAATGATTTCTATCGTAAACTTTTAAATAAATAATTTGAAATATTTGCAGAGTATTGTTGATAAAAATGATTACATATTTTAATACTTATTTAAACAAAGTGTACAGTAATACAGTATTTGCACTTAAGGTCGGGAAAAAGAATATCCGCGTAATTTAACATCTGTAAAACATTTTTTCTGTGAATATGACAACTTGTATTAATCCATGATAGTAGATTTCTTAAAATGATTCGAACATGCTTAAGTTCTGAAAAATAATTTTTTTCGTTAGTTTTTTTTTTTTTTTTGGGGGGGGGGGGCAGTTTAAAATAAAATGTGAACAGCTTTTATATCCAGGTAAGTCTGTTAAAATACACGATGAAGAAATAATCAATGAATTTCAAATCACCATTTGAATCTTGATAACATACAATTTGATATAATTTAAAAAAAAAACTAATTTTGAAATTCCCTGTAATTATTGGACATCCCAAACTTTTAGTACCAGTATCTGAAAGGGAAATCCAAACTGAACAAAAACTAACTAGTTGTAAACTAAAACTGTGGAGATGCATGTCCTAATTTCAAATATGTGTTTATCTTGCCTTCTTTTGATACCTGCTTTTCTGATTTTAAAATAAAAATATTAAACATTAACACCTTGTCTCGAAAGAGGGCAAATTGTCTCACAAAAGTGTTCGAACTTTATTGAGAATGTGAATAGATTCGGCGACAACAAGTGAAAAGTGTCAGGTTATTTTAATATTTTAGGTCAAGTCGCTTGTTTGGAATTATTTATATATTTTTTTCTATATATATATATTATATATTTTTTTCTAAGAATATGAAAAATGTGTAGGAAATTAGTACGTTATAGTTCTTCGGTTGCATTCAGAAAAAAAAACTAAATACTTTAATAGATTGTAATGCTATAATACATCATAGATCTAAAAAAGAAGAAAAATAACCGAAACTATTCAAAACAATAATAAGCATGTTATATATATATATATATATATATATATATATATATATATATATATATATATAAAAGCATGCAAAAATAATGGTGGGGTTTTAAATGGTTATAGCTGTTATTGCTCTTCGCTGACGCCCCCTGGTTGGAGGTTCTAAACCAGGTTCATATAGGCTATTGGAATGAAGGGGACGGCTTCGGTTTTTAATACCACCACAAAGTTCGGATTCCGACTTGGCTATGAACCGGTCCCGTTATTTTTTACCCGAATCAAGTGACGAGACTGGAACACTTGCCGCCACATCTCCAGGCGTACTTTGGGAGCTTGGAGGACATCGCAGCTATGACAGATTTTTTTCCGTGCACCAGCCGCCAATATTGTATACGTCGAGGGTTTTGCGAGAGACGGGCATCGAACCAGCAACTTGCAGGTTACTGGTTCGCTGCCTTTATCAACTGGGCCACCGCGCCCATGGTTATAGCTTCGGAATAAAGCATGTAGAGAGATGAAATACACACCAAATGGAAGAGAAAATTTCCAAGTTCCTTATCTGTTCTGCAGACTTCGATGTGTGCTACTTTAGTTGTCCTGCAGACGTGAAGACGATAATCAGTCTCTCCCCATACCCAGTACAGAACATCCAGCATGATAGACGAAACAGCTTCAGTGATCCTTTCATTAAATGGTCCAGATATTGGACATGAATGGAATACACGAAGGTTTGGTGCTAGGCGTTTAGGATTCTTGTAATTGGCTACCGGCGAACATCTGACCTCAACCATATGGTATATGAGTCAAAGTCGTATGATTTTTCCAAAGGTGATCGAGAACACGCGCCTCTGAATCATCTCTAAAAATAACTTTGATGTTCAACACGTGACAGTTAAGGGAATAGAATAGTTGGTTAATTCATTTATTCCGAGGTCGCAATTTGGAATAGGGTCTGTCCGTTATTGAAGCGATGAAAAGAAAATTTAGAATACACGTTAATAAAGATGGGGCGTTAACGTTACACACACACACACACACACATATATATATATATATATATATATATATATATATATATATATATATAAACGTCAAACTGGGGTTTGAACTTGCCCCAAAGAACGAAAATTCCTTAGCGCAGAAAATTCTTCAGGCTTCCTTATTATATTGGTGCGATAAACAATCCTTAAAAATTGGTACAAAAAATCTATTTAAGTGATGTATATAAATTGTGTACGCATAGGAAGATAATATGTAATTAGACTCTGCGGGGCTCGAATTTTCGAAAACTAAAATTTTCTCCATAGGTTAACATTGAGGTCATAGAATCCAATAGGTTTAGTACACAGCAGCCTTAAGTCATATTCCTAGTTGTATATACTATATCTATACAGTATCTTACGGTCGCACTATAACTCACGAGTGGGAATTACAGCCATGGATGTTGTTTTGCTTTGCAATCATTTTGTGATGATGTGATATGTGTTGTTTAAATGAAAATAAAAGGGGGCAGTCGTATAAATTTATAACATTGCGATTATGAGAACAATATACGAGAGATAGAATTTCTTGAAAACAGAGGTTATACATAATAAAATGCGATGATATCTTCATAGCAGAAAGTAGATGGTTATTTCAGATAAAAAATGCTTAATTGTTTGAATTAGAAGCTGTTATATTGTGACACTATGACAAATTTATATTTGCAGATCACTCTAGGAATTTATCATGGGACAAAGTACTTGTTTCGTGGATATACTCCCAAAATTCGATATATTTTCTCTCTCTTTCGAAAAAGAAGTAATGATTTAATCACCAAAGATAAATTACGATTATTATTCCAAAAGTTATAGAATGGGTGACGGATGTTGAAAAAAATATGGATTCATTTCCTATTTTAAATTACTTATTACGGGAAACGGACTTTGAAAATAATGAGGAAATCCGAAAAGAAACTATTTGTAACCTAAAATCAATAACTGTAGCATTAACTCTTCTAAAAGGTCGCAATAACTGCTGAGTAGTCAATGTTTGAAAAAAAGGGAAACAAAACAATGTATAAGAGAATACAAAAATCTAATAAACCTCATAACAAGCAGTCAAGTTAATGTTTCTTATAATTAGGTCTCATTAAATAAGCTTTGGTGTGACTCAAAATTTCATCCAAAGTTTATACAAAGCGCCCCTTTTTAGTTATCCGCTGTTAAGATGCTTCCCTTGCCGAAGCAATTCAGTAATAGTCGTTCCTGAAACCTTATTATCATTTTGAAAAACTTGAGAAAATTGAGGAAGTCCGCAAATTTCTCTACAAAAATTTTTTCTTCCACTGATTACTGCATTTCAAATGATGTGTTTCAAATGATGTGTTTGTTGATAGGTAATAATACCTATAAAAAGGTTAAATAATACCTATAAAATACCCCTCAAATAATACCCCTCAAATAATAATACCCCTCAAATAATACCTATAAAAAGGTTAATTTTTTATAGGTATTATTTGAGTTGTATTCCCTAGAAATTAACTGCTTAAAATAATCTTTACACATAAAACCGAAGTTATTTGCAGCCTTATCAACAACCGTAATAATAAACTTATTTTTTAAACCTTTAATTTTACTGTATAGAACTTTGTTTAGAAAGAAACCCCTCTTGTCCTTCATACCATACTCTTCATAATTCCTTTTCATATCCTGTAAAATATGCACCTTCCACTCCAAAAAACCTTCGATAGACCAATTGTACTTCCTTGCTAATAAGGTAAATTTAAAACAAATTATAAGTTCTATCACTAAAGACTTAGATTACTGCATAATTAATTTAGCAAGGAAGAACAATTGGCCTATCGAAGGTTTTATGGAGTGGAAGGTGCATATTTTACAGGATATGAAAAGGAATTATGAAGAGTATGGTATGAAGGACAAGAGGGGTTTCTTTCTAAACAAAGTTCTATACAGTAAAATTAAAGGTTTAAAAAATAGGTTTATTATTACGGTTGTTGATAAGGCTGCAAATAACTTCGGTTTTATGTGTAAAGATTATTTTAAGCAGTTAATTTCTAGGGAATACAACTCAAATAATACCTATAAAAAATTAACCTTACTAAAAAAGAAATAGATAATAGGATTTTAGCTTTTAACAAAAAATTTAAGTTTAAGATTAATAGCATAAAATACCCTTACCTGTTTCCTACCATAAAATTCCATAGAGTACCTACTAAATTTAGGTTTGTTACTTGTAGTAAAAATTGTTATAATACTTTGTTCAGTAAAAAGTTCTTTAGCTATTTAAAAATTATTCTAAATAAAATTAAAGTTACCGAAAATAGCTTTATTATAAATAATAACAAGGATGTTCTACATTTTTTAAAAAGTAAGAATATAGATAGCATATACACGTTTGATTTTGAAAACCTGTTTACCAGTATTCCGCATGATAATTTAATGTTTATCTGTTCAGAAATTTATGATGCTTATATAGATAGTACTTTAATATTAAAATGTGACTGGATTGATTTATGTAAATTTAATATTTTTGAAAACTACCTCTTTAATGGCTTATGTTTCTTTAAACAGATAAAGGGTATACCTATGGGAAATAGCTATTCTAGTGCATTTCCCAACCTATTCTTACATTTTTACGAAAATATTTTTCTTAACTCAAATAATGTTACCGGATTTAGATATATTGATGATCTTATAATTTTTAACTGCAACGATTTGGAATTTCTTAATCAAATCTACCCAAAGGAACTAACTTTAAACCGGACTAACGATAATAATCTTTGTGCGACTTATCTGGATTTAAAAATTAAAATTCAAAATAGAGAAATAAAAATAGGGATATATGATAAAAGGTTAGATTTTAACTTCGAGTTATTACGTTTACTAATTTCCATAGGAACTTAAACTACAGTCGAACCCCGTTATAACGAACTTCAAGGGACCAAAGGTTTTGTTCGCTATATCCGGTGATTCGCTATATCCGAACTATTAAGAAAAATGTTGAGAGTTCACAAAATGTATAACTCATTAGTTGCCATGTGTATTCAATAATGATGTATTGAAAGAATGATAAAATTTATTAAAAATAATCATTAATGAATTATATTGACTAAAATTGATTACATTAAACAGACACAATACTAATTAAATTAACTAAAAATGAAAACAAATGGAAATAAACTGATTTTATCCTTAATAGTTGCTCACTGTTTTGATACAGAAATAATCGGTAATCTTCTGCTGACGTGATGCCGATTTCAAAAACATTTTACCCAAATACATTACTCTTTCTTCCATTGTTTGTGTTGACAAAAATTAATTACACTCATCGCTGCTGTAGCATCTGAGATGGTGGAGATTTCGTCATTTATATGCTCCTCTTCATCAGCATCAGAAGCAGAATCTTCGATTTCAGAATGATTCATTTTAATTTCTTCCACCATATCTTCATCAGTCAGATTTTCACACGTAATGACTTCATCATCACGTTTCGAACAATTGCACGCCACAGTCTGAGAATGATGAAATTTTGTGCTTTTCTATCCACATCGCGATAGGTAAATCTTCATCAACTTCTTCAATATTCTTTGCTTCTTCAACATTCGTTGTATGTTCAAAATTCTTAAAAAGTTTAAAAAATTAAAAAAAAAAAATTCAGTTGTCGACTGAAAAAAATGTTCGTTATAGCCGATTCTTAAGATTTCGGAGGTTCGCTATAAAAGGATAAATTTGCTTTAAACACAGTAGGAAAACGGCGGGACCAAAATTTTCGTTCGTTATATCCGGGAGTTCGTTATATACCAGGTTCGCTATAACGGGGTTCGACTGTATAAAATTTATTATAATATTTTTTACTCACAACTTTACAGAATAAAGAACATATGTAACAACGCTGGGGATTTTTTGGAGGCATGTAGCATTTTCGAGGAAAACTTAAGAAAAAACGATTTCCCTAAAAATTTCGGCAATTTAAAAGTTTTAAAAAAATGGCATTTAGACTCAGGAATTTTTAAAGATGTTTAGAATAGTATTTGTGTTTCCATTTGGTTAGGCTGTAATGTGGGGTGGCGCTATAGTAATGTTACAATGACGTAATTTTTAGGATAGAATTGGCTGCTGTTTCGCCATAACCGTCACTTACGGAATTGGGGTGTGTACGCTTCTTTTATTTTGCATTAGGATTTTATGTGCTTGCATGTAAGGTGCGTTAAGCCCATACTGTAAGTTGTGTTTGTCTTTTCATTTTCTTTTTGACTTTTTGCTTCCTTGGGGGACTCGAGGCCTTGGGATGTCTTTTGGGCTTACCTGCATCCTATTCAGAAAGTTCCCCTTGAGATAACTGACATGGTTAGGCTCCCTGACGAAGAGACCTGTCGGTTACCTCTATTGTTTTATGGTTCAGTTCCGGCACTTATACAGAATCTTGCCGTTGGTGCGTGGATGCCCAGAGTGCTTGATTTCTGTTTGTTTCTTGTCTATTTTTGTATTATTTTTATCTATCTCTGTTGGATTATATATTTGTTTTCATTATGGGGATATGAAGCTTCTGCGCTATCCTCTATTGAAAATGTTTTCTTTGCAGGATATGTTTTATGTTAAAGTGATTTAGCAGTCTATGCTTGATTTTTAATTTTTGTTTATTTATATTGTTTATATTTTACATTGTATAAAATCAACTATCATTTAATATTGTTCTTATACTGTTGTTACTTTAACAAAAAAACTTTGTTTTGCTGTAGGGGGAACATTCAATGCTACCTAGATAATTATTTCTTTTAATTTGAATAGTACAAACTAAAACATAGATTTTAAAATACAATTATATTTTTCTCTAGATGCTAGAGGTTTACACTACAGGTTCTGATGCTAAAAATGACATCTGAATCACCCCAAAGCATGGATGAACTGAGAATTTGAACTTTATAATTAGCATCATCCTGGTATAATACCATTAATGAATTTCGTGTTTAGGCCGGATGAGGGCACGTCACATCCGTAGACCGGAAAGTCCCTCTATGAAGTCGAAGAGGGTGGAAGAGGGTACGACCCGCCCTGATGACACCCCTAAAGGTGCTCGGTCATTGAGGTGGTAACTGTCTAAGTCGGACTTCATCGTTGTGGTGCCATTATAAATCGGAGACGCACGCCTTAACCCACAAGCCTACATGAAGGCCTTCTTTGAATAGTGGTCCAACTCCATTCTTGTTCATTTTGAGATACAGAGCCTTAAGGTGACTGCCTACGTTGAAAATGCCATTTTTTTACTATTTTGGTCAATTTCCTTTTTTGCAAGAATCGTGTAATTCAATCTTTTCTCTTTTAAAAACTGTTTTATTTTTATTCTACCTCAATTAGAAGCAGAGTTATAGCTATTTTAAAAAACATCTGCTACAAAATTGAAGTAAGAAACAACTTTAAATGCGTTTTTCTCAGAATTATGTTTTTCAGCACAAACCTCTACGGTTACCATGGTATCTCGCATAATAATGTATATAATTTGATAAAATTTTCAGGAATGCTTTAGATGCTGTTGTTAATGAAATGACACACAATAATTGGTGTATAATAAATAGTTTTTTTATTTGGGACTGTTTTTATAAGGAAAGGAATGATGAATCGGGGAAAATTTTCGTATTGGAACATAAAATTGCGTGTATTTTTTTTGCATTTAAAATTTCTCTTAGATTTTAGGTCATTTTGAAGATAACTGTCATATGTATCATGTGTGAGTAGGAAATTATAATAGTAGCCCTAGGATTTTATGCAGAGTGATAGGCGTTTTAGCTAAATTTCATTAAAAATTACTTCAAACTGACCAATTTATAAAAAAGTATGCTATTTACAGGTAAGTTTTTGGTTCCTTTTTTTATTTTTACGTGCTATTTTACCATAAAAGACCAAAAAATCCTTTAAAAAATTATTTTTTTAAACAATTGACTCCGAACGTAGGCAGTCACCTTAAAGTCTAATGAATGCTGAGAAAAAACTGCTGAAGTCTGCTTTGTAATGCCCTCTGTTGGTAGCAGAGATAAGCTGGAAGTGTACCAGTTTAAAAATAAGATAGAAAGACTTGTATGAACATAAAAGTGGAGCTAACTCCATTTTTTTTAAAAGTGGAGTTGAACCACTATTCAAATCAGGCATTTATATGGACCTGTCCCGGAATACTTCCTGCCAGAGGGCAGAAGAAACAACAATACCATCGATCATTCTTGAGTTTTTCCTCATAGAAGTTCTGAATATATTAGAATACGCTAAAAACGTAGATGGCTAGTTTTCTAACTTTTCTATTGCGATTTTAAGTATGATCTCAAAGCAAATAACATAAAACTATACTGTGTAGTGCCGTATACTAATATAGATTATGTCCTGAATAAATTCAAAGTAAAATCGGTTTAACATTTACTTTTTTCTCTCTTCAGAAAAGTATATTTGCCAGTTTAAGATTTTATCAAAATATTCAGAATTTCATTTTTAATGTCATTCCCATCATTATTTTTTGTTCCTACAAAGAATTTAAATTATTCCAAAACACTCTATACCTGTTTACTTAGTGCAATTAAAGGATAGAACAAAAATTTGAAATGAAGGCGTTTTAAGGAAAAGAGTACATAACATTTAAATTACTCTCTTCTCTGGTAAAATAAATGTTGCAAATACATTAAAAGAATATCAGAAGCTTTATGTTAATGCAGTTTCTAATTGTAATTTTATACAAAGCATATATATCCCTACACGCACAATATTGCTGTGAAAACTCAATTTCAATAAATGAATTTACCTGTATGAAAGGTTAGCGAATAATATGAGTATATGCAGGTTATTACCAAACTTAATTTAGATAGCAAATTAGTTGCCCTTTCACGTCAATATCATACAAAATTCCCCTTTACCTTAGCCTTAAGAGCACAATATTTATGCAAAATTTTTGGTCCTGCTATTTTCCTTGCTAATCAAAATTTACCTTTTGTAACAATATTGTAATCCCTGATAAAATTGCAGTTAACAATACACGGTTATTTTCAAAAATTGAAAAAGATAAAAACAAACAGTATGTGTAATTTTATGCCTTTCCTTACCTTTCATTGCTGGTTGTTGTTGCCTGAACAAGTCCAACATTAAATAAGAACTTTAGTCCAATCGCACCGTGGAAACACGCAGCAATAACCACAATCACAATCTTGAAACATAAATGTGCATGCGCTAACAAGAATTTAACTGCAGAAGTACTCAACAATTCTTATATGAGTGAAAAATGAAAGTGATCTTACATGCACTGATATAATTCAAACAGTTAAAGAAAAATTAGCCTTAAGAAAAAGCAGAAAAAAAGCGGTCAAAGTTAGCATTTTGCGGACAGGAAAAAATCTTGCCGATTTGTTTTCTATTCTACCGTTTTCCAAATGGGAGTAAAAACATCGAAAATTATTTCGCGTTATTAAATGCATGTTCCTTGAACTGAGTCAGTCAGCAGAACTAGCTTTTTCGGTAGAAAATGATCTAAAGGGAATTGAAAATGGCGGGGGACTTAAAGTGCAGCTCATTTCAACATACGAGGCTTGTCCGAAAAGCAAAGATACATCGAATTTAGGCAGGGCGAAAATGTTTTAGTGCGTAGTTTGTCAACACTGTCTTCGACCTTCACTCTTTCGTGTTGCAATATTAACGAAATAAAGTGATAGCTAGTTGAATTCAGGATTTAATAAGTAAGATGAGAAGAAAGTACTTCTTACTGTTTACATAAATTTTGATTGAATACAGAAAAAAAGGTGATGCCAGATGCATAAAATGTAATAACACAAAATAAACGAAGAGATGCCACTAAATTGCACGTAATATTAATTGAATGCTCGATTCTCAAAATTTAGAATTCCAATTGCGGTCATTAAACAGTGACCGCAACAATTCTGTTTCGAGTAGGACATGTTTACAAATGGCTGCGCCGATTCAGAATCCCGACAAATGTGAAGTGCGCTCCGTCATACGTTTTCTCAATGCAAAGGGAGAAAGGCCAGTGGAATTTCACAAATAAATTGTTTCCGTTTATGGGAACATTTGAATCGTCAAAGTGTAACGAATTGGTGCCGTGAATTCTCTGGAGACAGGACCGATGTTCATGATGAACACAGAAGCAGTAGACCTTCTGTGATTTCTGATGAGCATATTCAAAGAATTGAGGAAGAAATTCGCTGGAATCGACGTCTCACAATAAGAGAACTGCATACAATCATTCCCGAAGTTTCTAAAACAACACTTCATGAAGTCGGGACTGTAATATTTGGGTACAAGAAATTGTGTACACGCTGGGTGTCGAAATTGTTAACGGAAGAACACAAAAGGAAACGGATGGGCTACGCACAAGCAGATAAGCCACTCAACCACATTGTAACTGGTGAGGAAACCTGGGTTTATCACCATACGCCTGAATCGAAGCAGAAATCACAGCAATGTCGCCATTTACATTCCCCGAATTCAAAGAAATTCAAAACTTCAGCAAAATAAATTATGACATCTATTTTCTGGGACAGAAAAGGCATTTCTTTGGCTGACTTCATGACTCCCGAAACCAACATTAATTCTGCTGCATACTGCGAAACATTGAAACGCCTTCGACGCGCTATTCGAAACAAACGGAGTGGAATGTTGACAAGTGGTGTCTGCTTACTTCATGACAACGCTCGGGCTTACACAGCGAATGTGACCGAAGCGCTTTTCAAGAGATTCAATTGGGAAGTTTTCGATCTTCCACCATACAGTCCAGACCTTGCACCCAGGAACTTCCACTTGTTTCTTCCCTTGAAGACCCATCTTGCAGGACAGCATTTCCATGACAACGATGAGATAAAAAATGAAGTTGAAATGCGTTATTCCGGCAGCAGGCGGTAGAATTCTATGACAGTGGCATACAGAAGTTAGTACCTAGACTTAACAAATGTTGGACATTGGCAGCAATTATGTAGAAGAATGATATAAACATAAGGTAATTATTTATAGTGGATGCTTTTCAAATAAAAATGTATTGAATGAATACTAGTCGTTGTATCTTTACTTTTCTGACACGCCTCGAACAAGACTCATCTGGACGTCTCTCCTTCAAAAGAATTTCTTCATCATAATGATGACCTTCAAACAATCTCTTGTTTTTTAACATCGGGTTCTGCTTTGAACACGATATGAATAAGTACAGGTCGCAGTTATAAACATTGAGTACGCTTGCTAAACATCCAATTCTGTTTAGATGGGGCATCTGGTTATGGTGAGACATCACAAATCAGAAGTGTTTTTTATATATTAAGATTAAAGTATTTACTTGCATTACATTCAAAAAGTGATTAATAAAAATATGCGTTATTGCGCTTTTAATGCTACTTCAATCTTTGTTTCCTTTGTATAAATCCCAAATGTAATTGCTAAAAGTCTATACTTGCTATTTAACCGCTTTAATTTGTATGCCATGAGTTGAAAAAAAATCTTAAAATTCGCTGTTTGAGGATTGTGTGTTAAATTGAATTTGGCTGTTAACCAAGCTAGAAACTTTTGCAACCAATTCTTAAAATTTTAAAGGGATGATAAAAGTCCAATTAGATTTCCTTAACATTAAATAAAACATAATAAGACATTTTCCCCAATGAAATGGAATGCGAAAAAAATAATTGGATTTGTGTAAATTGGGTTACCGATATTAATTCATTTCATATGATAGCATGGGATTCCCCATCATTTATTACTGAAATGCCTTTACAACTTCTGCCAAAATTAGAGAAAATTATAAATTAAAAAAATTCATAATACTCGTGGGAGTTAATTTTATGCATCAGAAAACTTATAACATCGGAAAGCTATTGACCTACTTTCGTAATTACTTCTTAAAATAGAACTCTGCATTATACATCTATGTTTACAGAAGTTTCCGAGGTAGATTAATATTTATTTAACCTTGTTTCTAACAAAAAAAATGGTTTTTCAAGTGTAATGGACATTAGACTTGACAAAGGATTATTTTTTCTAATGTAGATTTATAGACATTAGACTTGACAAAGGATTATTTTTTCTACTGTAGATTTATAGACATTAGACTTGACAAAGGATTATTTTTTCTAATGTAGATTTTCAGAAGACAATTTTTTTCTTCTCATAAACCATAGACTAAGATAAATGAATGTAATTTCAGACATTATTTAATTAAATATAGTGATCCGGAAAAATAAACATAGAGTTTTTCATTCAATAAAATGCTGACATTAGCATAGCATTTTTATTACAGAGCGTCGGAAGATTAATGATTATTACCCATCATAAAAGCATTAATAATGGCCACAGTGTAACAAGAATATTCTAAGTAAATTACGTCCCCTCAAGGTATGTTTAAATCGTTGGATTTAATTCTGTATTCCCTTCTGTATATTTATGTATCACAAAAAAATCTAAGAACTGCGTCACAAAAAAATGTGAATTTCGTGTCTGCCGTGTCAACCCCTTTGCCTTGTCCCTGCTACTTTCCTCTCAAGGAGGCAGGGGGAGTAGGGTGATGACCCGTCTCGATAAGAGTTCGAGAGAGTGGGGTGTTCGGAGACGATACCCCGAGCAGAAGTCAGGGGACGTCAGATACTGCTTGTGCCCACGCGAAAGAAGGCGTGCGGTGTTAGGTGGTCTGCTGTAGTTGATGGCTCGGGGAAGCTGTGCATTAGGGCGGAGCGTAAAAAAAAAGTTTTCGATTTTGTTTTTGCCCTAGTGCGGAAAAGTTGTGTACTGGTGGGTAGGTCACGTAATCAAAATTTTGGGAAATACAAAAAATATCTTCCGTCTCCATTTCGGCCGTGATTTTTAGCAGAATTTTACCATACAGTTAAAAATGTGTATTTCCATTGTTTGCATGCAGATTTTCGCTTTTTCTAAAATAAAATTCAGAAAAAAACCGAGAACTCACCACGGGGAGGTGGCTGCATTGCAAGTTCCACCCGTGCCCACCTATCCACCCAACCATACCTTTGCCCTTGCAGTTATTCAGGTTTTACTCGGTACTCGCATTTGGTTTCAAATGGTGGCATAGCTTTTCTCGACTCTGATCGGGTTCTAACTAAACCGTCACTCTTATTTTCTCCACACACAGCCGCAGAAACCTCTGTTACTAGTTTCACGATACGTTCAACACTGGGTGTGGCAAGGAAATTTTAGGCTTCCCAGGTATTGAGCTCTTCTCAAATCATCTTCTGTCAATTGGGGGTTCCGTCAAATTGCATTTCTGCCAATCAATGAGGTCTATATATGAAACTGCCCCGAAGTTGAGTGACGGAATGTTGTAGTGTCTGATTCTTTCCTTTTTTTCCTTTCTTGCTCGTAAAATCCTACGTAGTCCAAGTTCTGCAATGGAATGTCTGTCGTCTGTGATCATTGACAAGATTATTGCTTCCGGGTGGCCGAAATAGCCATTTCTCTTGATAATGGGATCGACCACAGTCTTTAAATCATTTTTAAGATAGCGTCAGACGTTTATTGTCTGCCACAAATTTCGTGGACCATACGTGCAATATGGATTTAATTTGACTGTAAACCGCATAGGTGGGCACACTTTCTTGATGAACTCTGTCAAACTTTGAAGTTGGTTTGAAGGCTCTGACGAGCTAATGTATAAACACTTTATTCGATTTGCAGTTGTTAGCCAACGTGCATGAGTCATTTTCCCAGGGTGCTTTTGTGACAAACTTGATGAGCAGTTTCTATTTGTGTCAGCTTGACAAATATCCCAAAGCTATCGCTTGTGTGTGCTAAGATCATTTATGTCGATTTTTGGAAATTCGCTCTTAAAGTCTACAAATTTCACAACTGGGAGGTTTTTACAATTTGCCAATGCTTTCCCAGTAGGACCAGAAAATGCATTAGGGTCACTCGTTCCACCATCCAAATGCTGCACTAAATGTCGGAGTGGCAACTCATTTGCGTGTAACTGGCAGATAAACCAGTGCAAGGGTTTCCCAATGGCTTTCCCCAGAAAGGCGAGTCACGCCAATTTTATAGCCAGTATTAACGATTGTTCAATCGCACCCTATTGCTACTAGTTGATGAATGTCAATATTCTTATTCTTCATGAATTGCAGCATCATTTGAGAAATACTCAAAGTTGATGATGAAGTTAGTGCTATGTCTCCAAGGTACTTGCTTCCAGGTTCCTTAATCATTGTAACGTGTTCTTCCAGGACTATTTTTTTGGTACATCTTTCCCCCTACGCTCTCTTGCATTAGAGTTTTGTACTTCCTTCCGTCAAAATAAAGGCCCTTCAGTGGTTCCAGCTGTCTTTCATTTCCTTCCTGATATTCTTTCCGAATTTTTTTTCCTCTCTCTTCTTATTTTGTGTCTATGAATTACATTTAAAGTGTCTTTTTTGGTAATCATCCCCAAATCTTCCAAAACAGCGCTTGCAATGATGGCTCCAGCCCGATCTGAAACTCCGGTTCTGTCACAAGCTGTAGCTACTGCTGGGTATCGGCTTGATCTTAACGTCTTTTTCCCTTCAGATTGAGTCATCCTGGATGTGGATGGGGAAGGCTTCAAGTGATCTGTGTCACTATCGAAGTTATGTGGATCCACGTTAGAATCTGGATCAGGAAATGTGAGCCTAGATGGCGTAACAGATGACGAAACGTTTATTTTAAGACTTACTGCTTCTGTCTCTTTCTGCTTCCTATCCGCTCGTTTCCTCAGCTTTCAGTTTCTTTTAAGTCAACTGCGCCTATGGACATTTGCCTAAGTGCCCGTTGGTCTATAAGAAAAGTTCTTTCCATTTTAGGGATCTTTTTATGCTTTGGGAAAGAACATTTGTTAAAAGAAACAAACTTACATGAAAAAATGTCGAAAAATTTCCGTGAGTCTTTCACGAAGGTTTTAAGCTTCGTTTCTAAAGTTGTTGTTGACAATGTTTATATGCCAAAATATTTCTTTACCTTTCTGCACGCAGTGTGTCCGCTGCTGCCTTTCTGTATTAAGTTTCGAACTACCTCTGTATCTTATTTAAGAACAAAATAACGAGTTGCATACAAAACAATGGAAATACACATTTTTAACTGTGTGGTAAAAATCTGCTAAAAATCACGGCCGAAATGGAGACGGAAGACATTTTTTGTTTTTCCCAAAACTTGGCATACGTGACCTACCCACCATTACCCAACTTTTCCGCACTAGGGTAAAAACGAAATCGAAAACTTTTTTTTTTCGCTCCGCCCTACTGTGCATACCAGAGTAAATTGCGTGGGTGTATTGAGACCCCGAAGACGCACTAGGCCTTTGTTAGATAGCAGTCATAATGCGATGACTGACGTAGTTAGCTAGTTGTACATAATACTGTAAAATAAGTTTATAGATAGATAAGTGTTGTGATTGTGTTGTGAAACAAAATAAAAATTTTTGGATGTTCACTGGTTTGGTAATGAAATTTATGATGTGAAACTTTACTTGTGTACCACCGCAAACGTCCTGAACAGCGAAACGAACCAAAGCGAACCTGTACAAATGTGGGGTTTGACACTGTCGCAGCATATCTGGATTTACGGATATGCACCTGCATATCTGGATTTACGGATAATTCATCGAGTCATCAGTGCACGTGACGAGTTTTTAATATTTATATTTTTGGGGTGATCAGTTAAATAATTTCAAATAAAATGTGGAATTTCAAAGGACTTAAAAAAGACGATCTAAAAGTAGTTGCCGGTGGATGTGCAGCAGAAGTAACTCCTAATTTAACGATTACCGAACTGAAAAACTTAATTTTAGACTCTGAAGAATACAAGAATGATTCAGAATTTGTTAAACAGCTCCTTATTACCATGGTAGATGATAGAAAAAAACACGACGACCGGCAACATGAATTAGACATAATAAGGGCCCAGAGCGCGAACATTAATGCAGTGAATACACAAAACGATACCGAGGATAGATGTCTAGTAAATATTATTAAAAGTATTAAAGCATTGACCATTCCCTGTCCTAATAACCTGAGTAGTGGAATCTATTTTTCGCCTCACTAGAACGTGCTTTTACAACAAAAAAAGTAGCGGAAGAACATAAAGCAAAAGTTCTAATAAATTTATTGGGTGAGAAAGCAGCAAACATCTTAATTTACATTAATGACGAAGAAATTAAAAATTATGAAGCGTTAAAGCCAATAGTGTTACGAGAGTTCGAACCAACCGCACAAATTTGTTTGGAAAATTTTAAACGGGCAAAACGGTCTTCAATGGAGACCCATGTAGAATTTACGTCGCGGCTCAGAAATACCTTTCAATATTATTTAAATCTAAGAAACTGCGAAGATTACAAATGCGTACGCGATTTGATGGTTGCGGATAAATTGTTTTACACACTCGATCAAGAAACACAAACTCACATAGGTGTGCGACAAGGTAACGGGTGTTTCCCGCTGATTGAACTCGGAAAGGAATGTGTGTGTGTGGTTAATGTCCCTGGGGGATGACAACATTACACCCCAGTCCGGTGTACATATGAATATAAGACATAGAAACAGACAAATGACACAATCACAGAAGAATTTTATTAACAGACGATGACACCGGCGATGGACGATGGGTTGCAGCTCCCCTTTCTAGACGGGGTTCCAATTGCAGGCGGAAGACTGACCGGTTCCCCAGAATACAGCCAAGTCTTATGCGGGAATCGAACCCACACCCCCGACGTGGCAGGCTGATGCCTTATCCACTTAGCCACTGGGCGACGGAAAGGAATGTGATACGATTTAAGTATCTCGAGGAAAAACGTTACATAAACAAACCTACCCAGATTTAAATTACCCGCGAAATAATACAGAACATGTCGGTATGGCACCTAAGAAGGGGAAATACATACTACCTCATATGCGAAATGAAAATGTTAGAAGGGCTGAAATCTTTTCGAAATATAGAAGCAAAGATTGTTATGTGTGTGGCTCGAATACACATCTAGCGCGAAATTGTGGGAAGGAATAACAAGATTCGGGAATATTGCATAAGACCAAAACTGTACCAGATAAACATCGAAATAATTGCGACGAGCCATTAGCAGCAAAGGTGGAAACTAAATATTTTCAAACAAAAATCCCGATTCAACCTTTGGAGTATGTAGACCTTCTGATCAACGATCACCAAATTAAAGCGATATTGGATAGCGAATCACAAATTCCTCTCTTGTATGCATCATATGTGCCGAATACTGAAACGAATGGAAGAATAGTTCTCGCCTCAGCTTTTGGAGAGGAAATCGAAACAAAAATCTGCAAGGTGCCAATTAGTCTACCCGCAAACAAGCATGGGAATAGGATCTTCCATCCCATACAAATATTAAATGCCGTTAAAGATAAATTCAACGTCGCATGTCTCCTACCCCCCTCCCCCCCCCCCCAGTATTTATCAGTCGCTTGTGAATGCCGGCGAACACAGCTGAGTCGAAGATTGTGAAACAAGAACACCTCTTGCTGAGGAACGCGCAGTGCCCTGAGAGGGGGGAAATAGAGACCCTTCACCCAGGGAGGAAAGGGGTCATCGGAATACGGAGGAGGATTCTCGCACTGTATGTTTTGAGATAGAGTCAGGCGATAATGACCAAGAAATTCCAAACTGCATACTAGCGAGGGATGATGGAGAAACAAAAATGCCCGCCACAGAATCAGTAAAACTGAGAGAAGAACAAGGAAAATGCGGCTCTTTAGAACCCGTGAGAGGGAATTTGAAACTACAGAAAGGGAATTTTGTGTTGACTGTCGGACTCATTTTCCATCGAGATAGAATATTAGGAGAAACAGTTATGCAGCTGGTATTGCCTTACAACAGAAGAAGTGAAGTGTTGCGTTTAGCACATGAATCGGTTTTCGGAAGTCACATGGAGGTACGAAAAACGAAGTAAAGAATAAGATACAATTTCTTTTGGCCAGAGATGGCAAAAGATATAGCTGAATATTGTAAGACCTGTAAAGATTGTCAGCTTAGGAAAGTTAGCAAGGTCACAGATAGGGCTCCGATCACTGCTGTGGCAAGGCTGTCTTTACTCTTCGAAGTCGTGAATATTGATATCATCGGACTCATTCAACCACCTTCGGGTAGGGGTCACAGATATATATTATGTTTAATGGACCAACATACTCGCTGGCCTGAGGCGATTTTTCTGAGGTCACTAACAGCGAAAGCGCTACTGAAACTAAAGCGCTACTGGAAATTTTTACACGCACAGGAATTCCCAACATTATCGTTAGTGACTGCGTGGTACGAACTTTGTATTGAGTTTAACACAGGAATTTATGAAAAGAATCGGTAGTTCTCCATGCTTATCGACCCCGGGATATCCGGCTAGAAACGGTTTAGTGGAAAGGTTGAACGGTGTTCTCAAAAATATGCTACATCACGTGATAAGAGAAGATCCTACTACTTGGGATAGACAATTTCCCTTTTTATTTTGGGTCTATAGAGAGGTACCCAACTATACAACGGGACTATCACTATTTCGACTCATGTATAGAAGAGAAGCTAATGGCCCGTTAGCTATATTAAAATCGACGTGGGCTGGGGAAGTTCATATTCCTATAAATGTTACTGAGTCTGCAGTAGATTATTTACAACGGCTCAAAATCAATCTGGAGACCGCTGCTGAGCAAGCATCATTGATTGCAGGAGAAAGAAAAAGTCTTATGAAGATTATTTCAACCGACGCTCGTCGTGTAAGAAATTTGAGGTATGTGATTAAGTGATCCTATTGATTTCAGACTCCTCAAATAAGCTGTATTGCAAGTTGGACTGGTCCGGGTGAGGTTGTAGAGCATAGCTCACAACATTCGTACAAAGTAAAACTTGTCGATGGAAGTGTACGACACATATATGTTAATAAAATGAGAAAGTATTACCCGCGTTCTCAATCCGTAGGAGTTATCTTTGAAGAAGACCAGGAATTTGAAGAAATTTATGCCACTCCAGGGCGGGAGGGAGGCGAGTGTGACTTCATCCCCGATTTAAATATAGAACACTTAGATATCCGGAAGAGAAAAGAGCTGATAAATATGCTTAGCAAACATTCCAGAGTATTGTTAGGGACGATTCAAATCGCTAAGGTTGGAGAGCACAAAATAAGATTAATTGAAGGAGCGATGAGGAAGAAACCATAAATTGATCGCATACCAGAGACTTTGAAATCGAAAGTTGATGATCAGATTAAAGAGCTAGAACGCTTAGACCTGATTGAACCTAGTGATGAAGAGATAGCTTATCCGGTTGTGTGCGTCAATAAGAAGGATGATACCATGAGGCTATGCATTGACTTTAGATCCCTGAATGTAGTAACAAAGAAGGACGATTTTCCCATGGAAAATGTCATTGACCTGATTAACAGTATTGGTCAAACTAATGTAATAACATCTTTAGATATTTTGGAAGGTTACTGGTAGATACCTTTGGAAGAGGAGAGCAGGGATTTCATATCATTCAAAACTCACCGATCCTAGTATCGATGGAAAGTCATGCCATTTGGGCTAAAGAATGCTGCAGTGACGTTTCAGCGAGTTATGAACACAGCTTTGTCAGATCACCAACAACATTGTAAAGCTTACATTTATGATATTGCAGTCTATTCCTCTAATTGGGAAGAATATTTGCAACACCTTAGCACAATTCTAGGGAAATTAGTAGAACTAGGATTTACGGTGAACAATAAAAAGTGCGATTTTACACGTGCAAATATAAATTATTTGGGACATTTGATCGGATCTGGGAGGCATCAACCCCATCCAAGCAAACTCGAAGCAATCGAAAAATTGAGATCCCCCCAAACGAAAACACAGCTACGAAGTCTTTTAGGTTTGTGTAATTATTATAGGGATTACATCCACTACTATTCTGATGTAGTACATCCCTTAGCGGAGCTGACAAAGAAACGAGTGCCTGAGAACATTCCGTGATCAGAGGTGCATGAAGCTACCTTTCAAAAACTCAAAGACATATTGCGCAACGCACCAAAACTATACACGCCAGTGATTGATTAACCATACACCGTTCAAGCAGATGCTTCTGCTTACGCTGTGGGATCCTGTTTATCACAGAGAGATGACGATGGAGTATTGCAGCCAATTAGTTTTGCCAGTCAGAAACTGAGTAAAGCGCAACAAGCCTGGCCCACTATAAAACGTGTGGCTTATGCAATCGTGTGGAGCTTACGTAAATGGATATTTGGAGACATGGATATTTGCGGATCCAATAGAACTCATCACCGACCATAACCCTTTGACTTTTATCACCAAAGGAGCACCCCAATCAGCGAAACTCCAGCGGTGGGCTTTGGCACTTCAGAAATATGAACTTTCCATTTATCACTGTCCAGGAGCGAAACTGACAAATGCAGATGCTTTGTCACACCCTCCAGACGAGGACATATTATTGGAAATCCCGAACATTTATAATGGACTTATTTTGGAACTCTTTAAATATCTTTTCTTTATATGTAGTGTTCTAACAATATTTTTTTCTTTCTTAGTTGCAGTATCTTAACGAGTATCGATAGTATGCAGTTTATGTGGTAAATCTAATTTTTTGTGGTGTCCAGTATGGTAAGAAGTTCATTTCCTTTATTTTTAATTGATGTTATTTTGTTACCTTTAATTACACAGGCCTGCGAAATTGAAGTTTTTGAAAAATACAAGAGGAGTTTCAGTTAAGTTTTATGTTATTTGGTGTGCAGATTTCGAAAATGACCTCCATTTTTTTCCATCACATCAGGATTTTTTGTAAAATCTATATCGATATTTTTGCTAAAATCCTATTTGAAAAGTAATTCTCTCAACAATTTTGCAAACACTATCTGGCAACAGTGGTTTTTATCCATTTAAATCTATGTAAAATAACCGATTCTGGGTGAGGCAAATTGATTTTTCAGCAATCGATTATTTTTTATAGGTTTAAATGGATGAAAACCACTGTTGACAGATCGCATGAGCCACCTCTGATCAAGAGATAAACAAAAAGTTCCCTTGAGTTTAAACTTTTTACACCAAATTATAGTGCAATTTCTTGAAGAAAATCACCAACATATTATTTTATTTTGTTTTTATTAAGGTAACTTACATAAAATAGACGATTGGCCAAGAGGAGGGAATATTATGTATGTGTACATGAAAGTTTGAAACAAATTTTAGACTGAGCAAAACATAAAACAAAAAAAAGTTTCTATTTAAGTACACACTCTTTTTCCTTTGTAATTTCTTTTTGGCGTTCTTCTTTTATGTTCAATCTCAGGCCTATCTCGTGTTAGCATCCAACAGTAGTCGGCGAGCATGATCTTGTCCCATCTTCCTTGATATTTGCGCTCCATATCTTTGATGTCTTGGTGGAACCCTTCACCCTGTTCTTCGCTGACTGATCCTAAATTTTCGGGGAAAAGTTCCCATGTGAGTGAAGAAAATGTATTTTGACACTCATGGAACAACCCAACGCTTGAAATTTGTCCAGCATATTCATAACAATTTCTTTATAGTCAGGATCCTTGTAATTACCCATAAATTTACTGACGATATCTTTCGAGGCAACCCAAGATTCTTTTTCCTTTGTTGTCATGCTAGTCTCAAATTCTTTATCCTTCATAAGCTTGCGGATATCTGGACCAACAAAGATTCCCTCTTTCAACTTGGCTTCGGATAAACCTGGAAACTTTTTGCACAAGTATTTGAAACAATCGACATCTTTTGGAATAGACTTGACAAACTGCTTTATTACACCTAATTTTATATGCAGAGGGGGTAACAATACTTTTATGTATCAATTTAGCTGTTCAGAATGACATTCTTGCTGCCTGGTTCAAGATTTTGTCTTTTCGGCCATTCTTTTTTTGACCCAATGTTGAGTCGTATCACGGCTGCCCCACTCACAAATGAAACATAGGAATTTTGTATATCCGCCTTGTTGACCAAGAAGCATGGACATAATTTTCAAATCACAACAAATGGTCCAACCGTGGTCGGCATATTTTATTTAGTTGAGGATGAGAGCCAGGTTTCTATAGCGTTCTTTTAATTGCACCGAGTGTCAAACTGGTACAGATGCATACTGGCTTCCATTATGGAGAAGGATAGCTTTAAGGCTCCTTTTAGATGAATCTATAAACAGCCTCCATTCATCTTTATCGTAGGTGATATTAAATTTGCCCATGAATTCGGGAACATCAGAACAATAGACAAGGCTCTCCTCTTCCTCAAAGTACTTAACAAATTCCTTTTCACGATTCCTGTACCAATAAAAGAGGCTCCTTTGGCCAATAAGTTATTTTCTTTCAATCTGGAGCCCAACAATACAGCTGCCTCTTTCGAAAGGCCCAGATCTCTAATCCGATCACCAAGTTCAACGTGAGAGAAAGGTAAAGGGCCTCCTAAGTTCCCCTCTGGAGGCCTTCGCCTCCAGAGGGTTTATATTCGGTAGAGGAGCCTTGAACTTCCGGATGCTCCGAGTCTCAAGACTCTGAAGAGATGACTGGCAATCCAGTTGGAGGCAAAGGCATTGGCACATCAGGTGTATGAGGCCGATGGAATGTTATCAGGATATGAGTTTAGCTTTTGATTTTTTCGGTTATGCCCTGTTACATCCGTGGTTGAGTGGAAGAAGGTGCATCAAGAAAAACATCTATCTTCTAAAACTTACATTAATTTATTTGTACATATATACATTTTTATTCAAAGAATTATTAAAGATGAGAGCTTACATACGCTCAAACTTTCCTGTTGCCTGCCACGAGAGTATAGACAAAACATAGTAAATATTAAACTTACATTGACATGCAGTGCCGTCTAGGGGAGAAAATTAACAAAAATTTCCAAACACTCCCCACCTGATAATTTGCTAAAATTATCACAAAAAAAAACATAAAATTATATGACATTCATATTCATTACAATGAAAACAAATATTATGAGAATTCAAACTAAGAGTTAAAATTAAAAGTAACTTAGCAATTATAATAGATAATCTAATATTAAAAAAAGAAAGAGAAAGAAATTAAAATAGCAAAAAGTTTTTTTTTTTCAGTTCGGCAGTTCCAGAGGATACAAAAGTTGAATAGGTCTTCTAAGTTCAGTGTTTTTAGTTTTTACTTTGCATGACCTAACGAGTCCATCACGACCCTGAAAGACCTCGGTAATGCGACCTAGGTCCCATAAAAACTTTGATTTGTTTGTACCCTCAATGAGTACAACCTCGCCTTCCTTGAAATTTTCTTTAGAGGTTGAAGTGTTGAACACATGGAAATTCTTTAAATTTAGCAAATATTGTGTTTTCCACTTTGTCCAAAGCTGCTGTAGGAGTTTTGTTTGGTATATCTTGCGTTTAAGCAAAGAAACTCTGGACGAATTAGTATTGAAAAGTTCAACAAAATTGAAAGGATATTTTATGTTGTGTCCCACCAACAAAAAATGAGCTGGTGTCAGAGGTTCAGGTTCATTGGCGTCGTTATAGATGTAGGTTAGGGGTCTCTGATTGAGAACATTTTCGATCTCAGCCAAAATTGTTGTTAGCTCTTCAAAGGTTAATTGAGATCGTCCGAGGATTTTTCTCAAAGGCTCTTTAATTGTTCTCATCAATCTCTCGTAAAAAACCTCCCCACCATGGGGCGAGTTCTACGATAAATTTCCATGCAATTCTTTCCGAAGAAATGAAGTCTTCAAGACTTTTATCTTTAACAATTTTATCAAAATAATCGAAATCTTTATTAGCGCACTTAAAAGTTTTGGCATTATCGGAATAAATTATGCGACAGTTTCCTCGCCTTGACAAAAAACGTCTTAGAGCTAATATAAACTTACTTGTTGACAAGTCAGAGACAAGCTCAAGATGTACTGCTCGTGTTACAGCACACGTGAAGAGAGCAATGTAACTTTTCACGACGTCTTTTCCTTCCTTCACATAAACAGGACCAGTAAAGTCAATTCCAGTAGTATAAAAGGCGGGAGTTTCATTTAATCTATCTTTTGGAATCTGTCCAGTAAGTTGACTTCCAGGTTTCGCAGAATATCTTGTACAGATTAAACAGTTATGGATGACCTTTTTTACTAACTGCCTTCCTTTAATTATCCAGAAATTTTGACGTATTTTTGATAGTGTCGCAGCAACCCCAGTATGAAGCATTTTATTGTGAACATGTAACACTATTAATTCAGTCAATCGGGAATCTCTTGGTAGTAGAATAGGGTGTTTTTCACCTAAAGTAAATTCTGCCTCGTTCATTCTTCCCTTTATTCTAATCACATTATTTTCATCCAGGAATGGGGCCAAGGAAAAAATGTTAGAGTCTGAGGAAATAGATTTTTTAGATTTCAGAGATTTAATTTCCTTTGAAAAATGTTCACTTTGGATTTTCCGGATAAAATACTGTTCGGCTTCTTCGAGATCTCGAGCAGAAAGAGGACCGCTATCAGATGTTACTTTTCTCGCTCTAGCTGCAAATCGTTTTATCCATGCAAAAATTCTCAGACATTTTAAAAAACTACTGTATTTTGTCAAATCTAGAATTGGTTCAGTCAAGGCTACAGTATTCACTGCTACAGTTCGAAGCTCCTTCGAAATTAGCTCTTCATTACAATTGTCATCAGGTCGGTTGGAGGAGCTTTCACCAGACCACAGGTGAACCGGTTGAGACAACCAAGGAGGGCCTGTCCACCACAAAGAATTCGAAAGGATCATTTTTGCAGATTCTCCTCTAGTAGTAAAGTCAGCAGGATTTTCCGATCCACAGCAAAAATTCCAACACTCAGGTAAAGAGAGTGCTTGTACCTGAGCCACCCGATTTGCCACAAAAGGTTTCCAAACTTTAGACGAACCTTTCACCCAGTGCAGCACAATTTTGGAGTCACTCCAAAAAAATATTTTTTGAGTGAAGGCTGGAAATATATTCTGAATATATTTACCTAGACGAGAACCTACGAGTGCTGCGATCAACTCTAATCTTGCTAAAGTTAAAGTTTTTAGAGGAGCAACTTTACTTTTCGAAATCACAAAACTAATTTTAATTTTTCCTTCAGTTGTAAAGTATCGGAGGTATGCCACAGCCCCATAAGCCTTAGGGCTAGCGTCCACAAAAATATGTAGAGAAACTTCACTAACGTCTTCTATTGAAAAAAAGTTTACGTTGAATATTGAAATTTTCCAGTTCAACAAGTTCAGAACACCATGTTCCCCACTTCTTTTCTAAGTCGTTTGGCAAGTTTTCGTCCCAATTTAGACCTCTTTGCCACATTTCTTGCATGAGAATTTTTACTCTTATTACAAAAGGACTAATTAGTCCGCAAGGATCAAATATTTTAGAAATCATGCTTAGCACATGTCGCTTGGTGATTCCAAATTCCAGGGGATCCCTAACATCCTTTAAATCTAACTTAATTTCATCCTTAATATGATCCCACTTTAATCCCAAGAACCCTTCTCCAAGTCCAAAATCCATATTTTCCTCATACCCGTTTTCACGCCAAAGTCTATTTAGTTCCTCACAGTTAGTTTTTAATTTTCTGAATTTGAATCCAGCGACGCGTAATATTTCTATTGCCAAAGATGTTAACTTATAGGTATCCTGAGCATTTTTAGCTCCATCGTACAAATCATCGACATACAGAGAATTTAACATTTCATAACAATCAGGATAATCATCTTTAAATTTCCTAATGTGAAATTTCAAAACACAAGCTAGCGCGAACGGAGACGTCGTTAATCCGAATGGTAAACGATTAAGTTGAAGTGTTTGTACCGAATAATTCGGGTCGTCCGAAAACCACAAAAATTTTAGATACTTTCTATCCTCTTCCGCAATTTCTATCATAAGGAAAGCTTTTTCTACATCTCCGCAAAACTCAACTTGATTTTCCCGAAATTTAAGTATTACATCTAATAAATTTGGATAAAGGTTAACTCCAGATTCAAGTGAATCATTCAAAGAATTTTTATTGTCATTTGCTTTAGAGCTGCAATCATAAACCATACGAACACGAGTAGTCTGCTTATCCTGTCTTACAACTTCCCTGTGCGGCATGTAGTAACCTGAGTTTAAATCCTCATCAATGCATTTTTCCACAATATTACATTCCAATTGATCCGATACAATTTCTTTATATTGGTCAGAAATTTCAAGATTTTTATCCAATTTAATTTTTAATGAATTAAAGCGTCTGCTCGCCACCTCATAATTAGAGTCCAATTCGGGAGGTGGTCCCACATTATCTTTCCACATTAATTTACAAACATAGCGCTCTCCGTTAAATTTTAAAGAATCTTCAAAATTTTTGATTAATTGATTTTCCTTTTCCGATAAATTTTTAGTCTCATTAGGAAATTCTTCAATTTCCCAGAACATTCGCAAATCATTTGAAATCGCATTATTCACAATAATCATGTTCTCAGAGCAACTACTTTCGTTTTTGTCCGCTCCAGTAATTAACCATCCGAATGCACTATTCAAAGCTGATAAATGTTTATTAATCGGAATCTTTTCCTGATAAATTAGTTCCCAGCAAACATCTGCCCCTAAAAGAATATCTATATTATTTGAGCTAGCGGAATCATCAGCTAACCGCAAATTCCTTTTCAGCATTAAGTTTTTTATTTTTTCGTCTGGGTATTTAAAGGTAGCACCTGTAATAGTCCTAGACACAAATAATTCCTGATTTTTTCGAAAAGGAGAATTTGTACTTTCGAGTGTTAATTCAACAACTTGATAAACTTTATCTGTTGGGCTTTTCATTCCGAAAGAATAGACTGACAAAACTTCATTCCGAATAGTTTTTAAATTCAATTTATTCGCTAACTTTTCACTTATAAAAGAACGTGAACTTCCACTGTCAAACATTAATCTTGATAAGCAAGATTTATTTTCCGATTTAGCTACGACAGTGCAAGTTTGCAAATAAACATTTTTAGAACAGTTCGTATTAAGATTACATTGAGAAACAGAACTTATAACTTCAGAAGTAGAGCTTGTCCTTTCATTTTCGGTTTCATTAGAATTTAAGCTACGCGAATTATTACAATTTTCCTTGCTACGCTCTACCGAACCATTAGAAGGTTTACCATTTTTCCTACAAACTGATTTATGGTGAAATTTTGAAAAACATATCTCACGTGAAATACCTAATCGACAGCTTCCGCTGGTATGTTTGGGCTTGAAACACGCCCAGCATCGTCCTTCAGACTTAAGTTTACTAATTTTTTGTTCTACATCAAATTTCCTACAATTTATAGATTCGTGGTTTAATTCGCAAAATATGCATGCATTTTTTACTGGAGCAAGTAATGTTGCAGCGGTTGAAAAATGTTTAGGTTTCGAATAATTTTTATGATACGTTTGTCCCGTTTGATAACTTTGAAAAGAGGTGCGTTTAGATTCGCAAACCTTGGAAGAATTCATTACAGTTTCACAAATTTCCCTTGATTCGACTTCATTTCTCAAAAAAGTCATAATATCCGAAGTTTCACAGTTCTTTTCCTTATTTCGTTTTCGGTGAAATTCCAAAACTAAATCTTGCGGTAACAATTTTAAGAGTAGGGGATTTAATAAATGACCATACGATCCTTCGGTTACATTTAGTGCGCGTAAATTTCTTATGTTTACCTCTATCTCATCATATAATTTGCGCAATCCTTTTACATAAGAGGAATTTCTTACCGGTTCTAAGTTAAGTAATTTGGAGATATACAAAGTAATATTATAATCAGTACGACCATAACGCTGCTTTAAAAGTTCAAGGCAAGAGTCGTAGTTCTTTTCATTTAATTCGAATCCAGCAACCACATTATAGGCGAGGGGAGAAAGCAAGGACTTTAAATACTGAAAATTTTCAATTTTAGTTAGGGAATCGTTCGACCCTATTGCGCTATCAAAGCAGTTAAGGAATTCCATGAAATTAGAATCACCAGAAAAACGCGGAATTTCCAATTTAGGCAATTTTAATGCCGTAAAATTATGTTCAGTAACACTTGAGGTGTTGTTACTACCATGGGAACTTTGATCGTCCTTTTTATTCATTTCTTTAATTTTATTTTTGAGTTTAATTTTAGCCGTAATAATTTTTTCATCATACACTTCCGATTGAGCAATTTCGGTTTTAAATTTAACTGGATCCGATATGAGATCTTCAATTTCTAAATTATATTCCTTAAGTATTTTTTCTTTCGTTTCTAACAACTCAATTAATTCTGTTAGATTTTCAACAGTTTCATCTTCATAATTCAAAGTTTGAATCTTTTTTATCAACTTCGTTATATTAGCTCTTACTGTGCTCCTTTTTTCTATGATTTTTGCAATCTTATCCATTTTCAAATAGTATAAAAGACCTTACCTTTAATTAAGGTATCCGTAATAGTAAGAACAGCTAATCCGAAGAAAAATTCTTATTTCCATTCAGCATCCAAACGCTGAAAGAATCGGTTGAGCCATTTTTTTTTCAAGCACAGCAGGTGTCCATTCCAATCAAAATAAATTCAGTTCCAGTTTTCCGGCCCGTGCACCATATTACATCCGTGGTTGAGTGGAAGAAGGTGCATCAAGAAAAACATCTATCTTCTAAAACTTACATTAATTTATTTGTACATATATACATTTTTATTCAAAGAATTATTAAAGATGAGAGCTTACATACGCTCAAACTTTCCTGTTGCCTGCCACGAGAGTATAGACAAAACATAGTAAATATTAAACTTACATTGACATGCAGTGCCATCTAGGGGAGAAAATTAACACAAATTTCCAAACATGCCCACGGCACATGCCAAACATGGCAGGCACAAAAGTAACAATCATCAGAGTGGTTTTTCGGCTCCCTCCATGTTATAGGAATTCCAAATGATAAAGCATTCTTTATCCTTTGAGCCATAAGCGTAGATCATTGAGAAACTGCACACAAACTTTATGAAGAGCCCACGATTTGTCCTGATCTCTGAGTTTCATGCCAAAATACGCTAGATAAAGTTGTCTTACATAGCCTGTAATGCTAGGGGAGGTGTCACAGAGGAATATTCTGTAGGTTTCACCAAGGTAGAATGATGGTCAGGAAGGAGGGAAGAAATTAAACGCCGAAAAAAATTTTTTATGGTAAATGTTCATAAAAATCCAAGTAAAATTGAATTTTTCAAGAAAACGTGACGTGATAGCAATTTTTCATTATTTTTTTTTAAATCAGCACCAAAAAATACATAAAGTTCAGATCTCAATTTTCTTTTATTTTTTTCATCGCAGGCCTGTGTTATTTCATGGTTATGAAGATATGCATTTTGATATTAGTATTTCATTTTATTCTACCTGTATCTTTAGCTATTGATGGTTTTGGAAATGTAGCTCCAAATAGTGGTAATTATGATTATGTTTACGCTAGGAGTGTTTATTCTGTTTATTATTATCGGGATTTATGTCATTTGTAGTTATTGTTATTATTATTGTAAAATTTTGGTAAATTCAATATTGTGTGTAAAGGGCAGCTTGCAGGTAATTGTCAGATGTGTGTTTGCAGATTGCATCTGCAACCACCAATTTTGGGGGAAGGTGTCGTGTCTGTAGTGTCAACCCCTTTGTCTTGTCCCTGCTACTTTCCTCTCAGGGAGGCAGGGGGAGTAGGGCGATGACCCGTCTTGATAAGAGTTCAAGAGAGTGGGGTGTTCGGAGACGATGCCCCGAGCAGAAGTCAGGGGACGTCATATACTGCTTGTGCCCACGCGAGAGAAGGCGTGCGGTATTGGGCGGTCTGTTGTAGTTGTTGGCTCGAGGGAGCTGTGCAGACCAGAGTAAATTGCGTGAGTGTATTGAGACCCCAAAGACTATGTATAATGAAATTTCATTGTGAGTGAAAGGTGCATACAACAATAGGCATTTCCGTTCAGTTGGTCAAATTGTGAAGGCCATATGCAATGAATTCTGCCAGATCATGCAAGTAGAAACACGCTTTTGATCAACACATTCAAATGGACTTAGATAAGCGATTTTTTTTTTATTTCAACTGCATAAGTAGCTCAATAGGGAATAAAATTATAAGATTCGAGTACAAATTATTTTAAAAAATAATAATAACTGGATGTACTTGGTAGGCGCCACCATTTTATTACCTTTTAGCTTTCAGATGTTCTTCCACACGAATTATAGGACCCAAACAATGCTAGGAAAAATCTCCCAAGCCATAACATTTCCTCAACCAACTGGAAGCAATGCACTTAGGGTCCATTAATTCGTGCTATTTTCTCCATATTCACACCCTTAATGCACGAGACGGGACCCGACGCGGCTACATTGTAGCCATCCGGGTTTGGATTCCCGTCCGTGGATATAGACTGCAGATGGCGGCTACTCCGCACACGATCCCAGACCAGTCCCCTACCCCCGAGCGGTACACACACAGGACGTTAAGTCGGATACGTGACCCGCGCAAAGGTATTCGCTGAATCGCCTGGAAGAGGCGAGAGGGGCCAATTAGTTTGGCTTGGAAAACTACAATTTGGAAGAAACGGAGGAGGGCATTGTGCCAAAATGGATGCTCACGGTCAAGGAAACTGGGAGTTCCCAACGAACCACAAATTGTGTAGGGTGGAGCGAAACGCGAGGCCAGGGAGAAGACAAAGCAAATGTGAATTTTGCGGTATCGCTGCTTAGACTATTCGGTTAACGGCTTGGCCGAAAGGGAAGTTCTGGTCAATTTTGGAGGTTACAGAGCTTTCCCCCGGCCCGTTTCTCGCGTACTCACATATGTCATCGACACGAGATGTGGCCCGCCCCTGTCATTTGCATAGGGTAAATGAAAACGTGATTCATCGGACCACATTACCATTTTCCATTCCTTTTCTGTTTGAACTTGTGATCCTGAACAAATTGAAGACGTTTCATCTTGTTATCTGCTGGCAGAAAATGATTTTAAACAGGCTTACGACTACTAGGCCCTATATCCCTTTGAGGGGCTCCGTTTGCACAGTGCAAACGCCTAAATCTAGCCTTTTTTTCACTTGCATTCAACGTATTCCAGTTAAATAAGGAGAAAATTGGTTAGTGCTTCCATCTGTTATCAGTTTAAAGAAGTAGAAACATTTTGCAACATTTAATTGGAAATTTTTTCAAGATTCTTTAGGTTAAAAAAATAGGAGGAAAATCTGCACCGTGCAAATGGTGTAGATTGCTGCCCCTGAAAGGGATTATAGCGTAATGTGTGTTAGGGTGGGTCGATTTTAACTTTTTTTTAAAATTGAAATCGCCTGTTGTGAGAAAAGCTGTGTATTGCTATCAAATGTTTGTGATTTTTTTTAAAATTAAAATATATTTAGGCCCCCCCCCGCCTGGCCCTTGAAGTTTTTCCAAAAACTTAAAAAGAAGTATTTTTTATTTATTTTTAAAATTTTTTAGTACCAAAAATTTTAACCGCCTGTAGTGGGAATTGTTGCATAGTAAGACCCTTTGTTTGTGAATTTTTTTTTTAAGTTAAAATATATTTAGGCCCCCGCCCCGCCCTTGAAGTTTCTCCTGAAACGTAAAAAGAGCACTTTTTATTTATTTTTTAATTTTTTACGTACCAAAAATTTTAGCCGCCTGTAGTGAAAATTGTTACATAAGAAGTCCCTTTGTTTGTGAAAAAAATTATTGTGATATTGTATCATATTTAAAGCTCCCGCTAGGCCAGCGAAATTTGTTTTGAATTTCCCTGATAGATGGTGTTATTGTACTGCACGGTTTCATAAAAAATTTCATAAAAAAAGTTTCATAAATAAGTTTTATTAAAAAATTCATGAATATAAAGAAGTCTATTGGAAAAACAAGTGAAGCTGCGAAAATTAAATTAAGAAGGTTTCAAAATGATGCAAAATCTACACTGTTTGATATCTCAACATGTAAGTGTCATGAATTTTCATTGTGTTCATATGAGAAGTCAAGAAAAAAGCCGATTTTGGAACAAGAATTTTTGAAGGACCAGAGATCTTGGACGAAAATGTTTATGTGGAATTTGGATGCTAAAATCACTAGGGTGCTAAAACTTAGAGTGGCAAGGAAAGCAATGGATGCTGAACGTGTGAATAAGCAAAAATCTGAAACTGATATAAATAGCCAATCTCAACAATGTGAAAGTATTATGGATAGTAGCTCTACTTCTGAAAGTTAAGAGGATTTTTATTTTGATGAGGATTTTAAGCAAGTTGCTACATCTTCAAAAGAAGTGGGCAGCTCCAAAAGTGTATGCAAAAGTTTGGTTTCTCACTAAAAGTGAACCTTCATGCTGGTACACAGAATCTTTGGGAAGTTATACACTACTCAATATAGCTGAGCGATGAGCTGAAATTAGTAGTGTATCCTGTAATGAAAATGAATGATTTTATGGTCACCCAGAAAACCTGCTGATTGCCATAGTCAACGAAAAATATCCTATGTGAGTAAATTAGGCCTCAGAAGAATCATGAAGGCCCGAACACTTCCCAATGAAACAACTTGTGATTTTGTCATTCTGCATCTCAAATTTCATGCAAACGACTGTGCAGAACTTATCAATTGGAAGAAATGTTCACTTACAGAACCTCCTCTTACTAAACATATACCCAGTGCAGAAATTGAGAAAATGGCTGAAATAGGTGGCTTTATTGAAAGTAAGCTGTGGCCTCTCCCATGCCGTACACAAGATGTCGAAAGGGCAGTCAAGATAGTGTCAGAGGCATCCTCATTTGTCTGTGAAACAAAAAGTCGCGATGGCTTTATACATACAACTTTGGCGTCTCGAAAGCTGATGCCAAACTTCGAAAATCAGGCAAAATATAAAGTGTAAGATTGCTATATCACTAAACAGGGAAAATATGCTCCCATATTTTGTTGGGAGGGTGGGTGGGTGCGGGAGGAATTTGAATGCAGCCACCTCCTCGTGGTGAATTCTGGATTATTCTGCCATAAATTTGGCAAAATAAGCAAAGAGCTGTTTTAACCCTTTGACACAGATGGGACATTTAGTTTAATAATGACTTTAATTTTTAAAATACGTTTATTAAAAATTCTGCTTCAAAGGGTTAAAATATCAAAATTTCGCCGGCGTAGCGGGGGCTTTAAATATGATACAATATCAAAATAATCTTTTTCACAAACAAAGGGTCTTGCTATGCAACAATTTCCACTACAGGCGGTTAAAATTTTTTATACTAAAAAAATTTAAAAATAAATAAAAAATGCATTTTTTTTCATTTTTGGAGAAACTTTAAGGGCCGGGTGGGGGGCCTAAATATATTTTAATTTCAAAAAAAAGTTTTTACAAACATGATAGCAATACACACCTCTTCCCACCACAGGCGATTTCGATTTTTAAAAAAAGTAAAAAACGACCCACCCTAATGTGCGTACTGTGGAAAGGCCCCTGATTAAGAGCAGCTGATTAAGATCCATATCCGGCCTAGACACTGAGGTATTTAATGGCACTCGTTGGGATTCAACCCGAGCACCCTCATCACTGACAGCCAGGGCACTATCATAAGGCTACCTCGAGCCCAAGATCAGGTGTAATTTGACGCACTGTTGTCATTCTAGACAACTTTGGAAACTCTCCTTTCATCTCGAGAATCCAGTAGCCGGGGACGACCATACTCCTTACGTTGAGACCTGGTTTATGATTTGTAGTTTACTCTTTGTAAATACGAACAGCAGTTACTCTTGGAACACTTCACAAACGAAGCAGTTTCGATGATACTCGTTCTACTACTTCTACCACTCGTCATCATGCCACGGCCAAATGTCTACTAAATCGAATTTTCAACCCTTCCTTCTTAAGAAATACACTTCACCTGTCTTTACAATCATCCAGTCCGTTTACAGTTCATCAATCCCTTTTTATACCAATCTCCCCCTCTAGCAGCAACAGTGTAACGACAGGTTAATTGCATAAAATTGTCAGATGATCATAATAAAGTGGCCACTCAGTGTATGTACAGGTTTCTGTCTACCATTATTACGTACATTATTAATTAAATATTATGCTTACTCATACACTTTAAAGGATATTTAATATGCATTTAACTCAAATTTTTATCGTGCAGATAAGTTACGGATATTTTTCTGAGGGTTATGTACCTCAGTGCCTGATGGGAATTCCCGATATTTAAATCTGTAAACAAGGTTAGCAAGAGTATGTAAACACAGACATTAATTATTTAATGAAAACTGCTAGATTTAAATAAATATATTGTAAAGTTCTCTGTCTCAGAACAGATATTTATAAATATATCGATTTTAGGAAAAATCCCTGCTGAGACGTATATGATACGTATCTTTTCACAGAAATAACAGCATCTTTTTTTAAAAGTAATCATTTTTTAGAAAAATTAAAATGCTGCAGTTAGTAAAGGGTGTACGCTTCAAATGTAAATAGTTTTTAATATATTTTATAGAAGCTTTCAGAAAATAAACAAGAATAAGACCATGGAAGTAACCATAGAAAGTAATTTTTATTATTTCAGTAAACTTATTTGCAATCTTTCGTAGCATCATATGTCAATTTTCCTATACAGTGAAAATTCATTGTTTACTTTTTCATGAATTTTTAATAGATAAATTGTAGTAGGTTAATATAAAACAAGATAAGAACTAGGAATTATTTTTCTCTTTTTTATTGACAATACATTAACAATAGTTTACTCTTTACGTCTCGTAAACACTAAGGTCCTAGTCACAATATGTGACTGAACACTAGTTTTCTGTACACATTAATTTTCAAACTTCGAGCATTTTTAATTAAAACTTTCCTGAGCAGTTTCCTTTACAAAGTATTTTCTCGTACCTTTCTCGTATTGACAAGCGTGACGTTATTACTTCCATGCGATTATCGGAAATTACGTAATGTTCTTGTACATTTTAAACATCTTAAAGCAACTATTTTGAAAAATAAATTTCTAAATGCATATGGAATTGTTTAATACGTGCAGTGAGTTAATAAAACTATTTCGATAGCATACAAATGCACTTTAATTAACTGTTACATAGATATTTAATTAACATTGCTTATTCTGTTGTCTTACCTTTCAAGTTTAGTTTGCTTTGCAGTTTTATTATTTTCTTTCCCTAAACATTGGAGTTATCCCTATGTTATAAAAAAGTTAACAACCTGTTATCTGATACATAAAGGGTGACAATTATTGAGCTATATGAAATAAAAAAATCAAATTTTAAAAACTACTGAGTTCAAAAATTTTATTGAAATTTGAAAAGTAACTACAGATAATCGGATTTAGTGTATGACATGTTCGATATGCTTACCATCAATGGCTACGATCCGGCGCAGACGAAGAGCAAAATTCTGCAAAACTCGCTGAAGTGTCAAGACATCGATGCTTTTCAATGACCTCCTGAATTTGAGCTCAGCGATGGCTTCTGGATTATTTGCGTAAACTGTGTCTTTAATATTACCCCACAAAAATGAGTCACAAGGCTTGAGATCAGGGGAATATGGCAGCCAAGCGATTCCCATTTGCTCAGAAACGCTGTATTTCGACATTTTCAACGAAAAATGAACAACAACAACAATACGAGTGCGCTTGCTCAAAAAATCCCAATATGCCCTGCATTCAACCGCCAAGTTTTCATCGAATCTCGCCAATGGTTCAAAAGTTATCAAGTTTTTTTTCATATAGCTCAATAATTGTCACACAGTATACGTTTCAAATATGATCTTGGAGAAAATCAGAAATCATTCTGATGTCCATCTACTAGGATCGGTATAGAAACCCAGATCGCTAAACTCTCGAGATCAGAACTTATCCTCAAACTCTCCTTATGTCTTTTTTATGCCAATGTTACAGAATGTAGATTTAAGTCTTTTTCCCAATTTTTTTCATTTCGCTTATTATTATTCTAAGATTATAAATTTATTTTAAATTAATTCAATTATAAATTAATCTAATTTTTGGATTATTAAAGTTTCTTAATGATAGATAGTCAATCTTTTCAGTGGTCAGGGGCCTGTCATAACCATCTGCCAGTGCCAGGTTTGGAACTCGGGTTTCTAATTCTAGATGCAGTATATATACAATTCGGATGGTGTAAGAAACCTCAATTTCATGAATCGCATTCATCACAGCATCAACATGCTTTCGTGTTTGTATTTAATTTATCACTTGCGTAATGATATGATCTAAAACACCTTACAAATTTATATCCGAAAGTGACATGATCCATTCAGTACTAGGATGCACTCAACAGGATGTACGTTCACGAAGCTAGAGAAGAATTGTAGTACTCAAAGGAAGTATAAAGCAACTCCGAAGATTGTACAAACATAAAATGTTAAAATTCGCTGTCTGTCATATTTTCAAAAAGTTATTTAAATCTCATATGATTAAAAAAATCATTCATTTTACGTCATTTCACACTATAAATTCTTCTTAATATAATTAAAAGAAAAGATTTACTTTTTAGACATTTGAGATGTTAAAAAAATATATGTTGGAAGCTTGTGACTACAGTGGGCTCACGGCCTAGATCAAACTTTCAAATTTCAGCTTAGAGACCAATATTCTACCAACTGAAATTCTAAGCCCTTGTCAGGAAATTTTACTTTCATTGGCTTACTTCCTGTGTTTTAGTAATCTTAACTCTACAATGAAACACATAATTTGTCTTTCAACATAGCTATTTTTGTTCCTAGTAGTTTTAAATTATATTTTCGAAACAAAAGACATAAATTTATCAATTTTTAAAAACGAGTTTAACAAGACATAATCCAAGGACATGATTGGGAAATCAATTGGAGATTAATAATATTAACACAATAGTTACAATTTTTTTGCTGATCATTACACACTGAAGTTACTCCTAATGACCTCAGAGCTGCCAAATAGATGCTCTTAAAGTATCTTCAAAATACTCAAAATCGAGCGTTGAACACCTGAAAAAAAGATAAATCTCGATACTAACTCAACATGAGGTTCATATATTGACAACTAACACAACTAGAAGTCTGCAGTTCTTTACTTATATAAAAATTTTCTGTACTTTTCTTCGTTAGAAGGATATAATATAAATTATGTACGAACTATATAATTTTTGTCCTTGTGTTAGTTTTATGTGTTAAATTAGTGGATATTGTTATATATCAGTAAATAATGTTGTAACAATACATGAGATAATCAGTCACTCTCGAAAACGATATATACTTACATTTTTTAATAATTCTCAAATGTTATATTTCTATATAAAGTTATCTAGATGAATACAGTCTATAAAAAATATTAAAAGCTAGTTATACAAAATTTTTTTGGATGTTACTTACATTAATATTAAAAAAAACCTATACGATAAGTTTATAGAAAGCTCAACTAACACGAAATGTTTACTTTGTTAATAAAAACGTTTCTTTAATAACAAATTAAACTAAAATTAGAAAGCTCAATTTATTACAACAAATCAACTTTCAATGTAAATTTAAAATTACTGGCAGCTTAAAAAATTGTATGATTAATTGAGAGCGGTGTGGTAAATATTTGTTTAAAATATCTTATGCCTTTATCTCTTACGGGTTAATTTAAATACTCTTACTGAGCATGAAAAACTGTTGCATCTTTGTTTCTAAGATTTATCCTAAGCGTTTCTTTAAAGAATATTTAAAGTTTTTTAAATAAATCAAATAATCCTGAGGGTATTAACATTATGTAAATAAGATATTACAGAAATAATTTTTCGTGAAAGTGAAGGAAAATAATTGCTAATAAATACTAAAAGGCTTTAAATCGGATTGTAATCCCCCAAAATACTGAGTAATTTTTAGTTATTAAAAGCTTAATTTTCTCGTTTGCGCCAAAATTCGAGCGTACTTTGAATTTTATTAAATGAATTATTTCTAAGAAAGTTAGTTTTGTTTGATATTTACTGCGCTTTTGAGACTTTAATGCTAGTTTGTTTTTTCATAATTTGAAGGAGTAAGAATAAATGCCCTCAAAGACAACAAAGTCGAAGAATAGTCTTTGTTTTTACGATCATAAGTATGGGGTGTTTTTCTAAGGCCTTTTCTACTAAAGATTTCTTTTTTTAATTAATTAGCTTAAAGCAAAATGTTTTTCAGTAACAAGTTTAACTTTAATAAATAAAAAGCTTTTTACTTTTTTATGTTAACATTTTTAACAGAATTAATTTAAGGATTTCAACTATTCTAATATGTGCCATTGGAGATTGTTTGGTTGACCGAAGTTTATTAAATTTCGGGGAGGGAGTTGGAATATTCTGCATAAAGAACTTATTTAATGCCTCGCGGGGGTTTTCTGAGAAGGGGAAAGTTTACCTAAGCCGTGGAGAAATCTTCAGTAATATTTCACTTGGTGGAACTTACGGGTAACAAAATTCGATAAAAGTTAGTGCTAATGCGTATCGTTTAATCGAAATTTTTAAGAGCACTCATCAAGTAACAAGTTTGACTGTATTTAGTTTATTTATGTATGCATTTTTTATAGGAATATCTTTTCAAGGACAATATTAAGTCCCTTGACTGTAAATGGACTATAATTTACCTGAGAAATCTTTTTTGAGCTAGATATTTTGGATAAAGTCTAATTTGCATTGTCCTAAATAATTTGAATATATCATACTTTACCAGGTGGTCTTGTTGGTTCTGATAAGTGGGTATTTTGAAGCTATAAAACTTTATGTAAAAACATATGCACTCTAATAAACGAAATAATCACAATTAAATATTAAAGTTTATAATTTACGTTCATAAAATTATTTATTACATCTTTGTATCATAAATATCTCTTTCGGCGATTAACTATTAATATGTATAGTAGTTAATGTGTTTTAGTCTGAACTATCAACACGCAGTGTCTATGTATATACATATATATGTGTGGGGGGGGTGGGAGGAATCAGCAGTTCCAGAATCGCCGATAGGAATTGTTAAGGATTCTAGCAACCCCTGCTTTCTGACAGAGAAGAATTTTTCTGGATTCGAACTCTAGCGTGCCGCTTTCGAAAGATAGTGAGAAGACGGGAAATATATATGACGTGTGGCAATGACGGTCACGTTTTCTCTTGTTTTGTTATCTGTTTTTGTAGACGTAATTTAAATGTTAATTAATTAAATCTGTTCTTGTTATCAAACCTCTAGTACCATTTACTTTAACTTTGCCCTTCACCGACGAATTCCTGCAGCTACCAAGACGTTTATCTCCCAAATATCGGGCGTCCCGCCCGGATCAACTCTGTGAACATGTATTTTCGTTCGTTGTGCAGCTTTAGTTTGGATTTCATGTTCAGAATTTGAGTTAGATGTGTAGAACTTTAGCTTCGCTTCGTGGAGCTAGGACGACACGATGGTCACTAATGGTAGTAGGTAGTGATCGCGTATTACTTTTTTTTTCAGTATTATCATCAGTATATATATACACTGGTGAAATAAATTAAGAGAATTTGCATATTTATCGAATTTCATGAAAAGAACTGAACTGAATGTAAAACCACTGCTTCTAGACGAAAATGCAAATCTTGTACG
Source organism: Dolomedes plantarius (assembly GCA_907164885.2). Classification (NCBI taxonomy): domain Eukaryota; kingdom Metazoa; phylum Arthropoda; class Arachnida; order Araneae; family Dolomedidae; genus Dolomedes; species Dolomedes plantarius. The sequence continues at coordinate 81,532,801 of OU015492.1, forward strand.
TCAAATACGTAAGCGTACACGTGTGTGTAGGCGGAGCCAGTAGAGAAACAGGCTTTATAAGCGCGCGTAAGTTAAGACGCATTTCGTTCGCTAAGACACCTCGGCGAATTTCTTGGTGTTATTTTGCAGCAATCAGTTAATTTCAAATTGTAACAGTAAAAATGAGTAACCACCAAAGTTTAGATGATGGAATGAGGTGGCGAATTGTGGGGAGGCTAGAAGCAGGCCAATTTCAAGTCCAAATTTGTAGAGAGCTCAATTTTAAGCCCAGCGTCGTGTGTAACTTATGGAAACAGTTCCTTAGTGTTCCTTATGGAAACTTGTGGAACACGTTCATATGGAGAGAACCAGGGACCCGCTACCTACCCTCCAATTTCCGCGAAATCGGACATTATGGTGGAGGATGTATAATTGTCTGGGCAGGCATCATGTTGGATGGCCGCACACCTCTCCATTAGGGTGGAACGAAAAAAACTTTTTTTTGAATTTCAATATGCTCTAGTTTTCAAAAGTTGCCTTTTAACAAAATGAAGACGGAAAATAAATATTAGCGTAATTAGTGCATGTTTTCAGTTAGCGCAAGAAGGGCAAACTTTTGGTTTTTATTAAATTTTTGACAAATTTCGCAATTATTTTGAAATTGAATACACTTGTAGTACAAAAAAGTAGCAAAATATGTAATTTAAACATTCTTTTTAGTCAGGAGACCTGCTAAACTGATTATATAATACGTTTTACTTCATAAAAATAGTACACATAAAGGCACTTAAGGACGAGGCACTTAAAAGACACTCGGACATCACGGTGGAACGAAAATTGTTTTTTCGGAATTTCAATATGCTCTAGTTTTCAAAAGTTGTATTTTAAAATTAAAATTAAGAATATAAAATCTTTTTGCTCTACTAAAATAATTTTAAGTGCCGCAAAGGCCTTCAAAATGGATATTTTTATGAAAAAGTGATTATATTTGTATTTTTTTGTTAATTTCTTTTATAGTATATTAAAATAATGTATATTTTCTGTAAATAAAATATTCAAAATATGATATTTTGACAGAAAACTCGCATATTCTAAGTATTTCTAATTTTTAGATGCCATAACAAAACAACTGATTTTGTGGAATTTCGTGATTTTCATCATATTGATTTTACAGTAGCATATTCTTATAATACACACTGGAATGAAAGAAAAACAATTTTTAATTGACGGAGCTTAGTTAAAATAAGCAAATCACACTTATTTAGAAAAATATTAATGTAATGTCTATAAAGGCAAAACGGTACTTTGAAAAAAATATTCATGCCTTTCAAAAGTCCATAGTAATCACACATGGTTTCCATTACTTATTTCACTGACACATTGAATTGTTTTATTGTTTCAAATTTTGGCTTTATCTTTTGAGAATGTATTTTTGTTTTTATCAATGCATCTCTTGCAGAAGTACCACGAACGGACAAGGATGACCCAATAACTAATTTAACAATCCTTTCTACTACTTGTGTGTGACATGGAATGTTGTTGAAGTCAGTAATTTGTTTCTCGTGATCAGATTCTTTTGCTTCCTTTATAAACTGTTTTAGTTTGTGATCAGAAACATGCCCTGTTATAGGAGGTTCTGTTACTTTAATATCATTCCATTCAGTCATATCAATATAATCTTTGGCATCAAAATTTATACGTGGAACTAAATTCTTTCTGATGCCTCCTTCATTTTCCGCCCTTGCTTTTAGAATCCGGCGTAATCCAAGCTCTCTTACTTGACTGCGATCGTCTAATATCATACAAAGGAGGAGATTTTCAGAAGCGGCAAAGTACGCATTTCTTTGAATGACAGGGTCAATTACATTTTTAAGTGTCTGATTGAGGTAACGTGAATAGCTTACAAGTTTCCACAAGTGCTTCGATCCACGGATACAAGATGGTTTCAGCTTTATGTTAAACCAAATTGGTGCATAAACTTTCAAAATGTACTCAATATTCGGAGATTTTTTGCAGGAAATTATGTTCCCACATACAAGCGAAGTATTCGGTTTGCTAATGTAAGCTATCGTGAATGACAAAATTTTCCTGGTTTTCTATGTCTGGACAAATCAGAAGAGCACTTTCCAACAGAGATTGCATTATGCATTTCTAACAAATATTTTGGGTCCACACTTAAATCATCCTTAATTTCTAGTAATGGAATGTTATTTTCAATAGGTGAAAATTCAATCACTGGAAGTTCATAGCAGTTTTCTAGTTGTTTACCTATTTCTCCTCCAAATTCATTTGGACCTTTAGTTTTTCCATCTAGGAAACAAAATAGGTGACGTAGGGACAGTTCATTTAAATTATTGACTTCAACAACATTCCATGTCACACACAAGTAGTAGAAAGGATTGTTAAATTAGTTATTGGGTCATCCTTGTCCGTTCGTGGTACTTCTGCAAGAGATGCATTGATAAAAACAAAAATACATTCTCAAAAGATAAAGCCAAAATTTGAAACAATAAAACAATTCAATGTGTCAGTGAAATAAGTAATGGAAACCATGTGTGATTACTATGGACTTTTGAAAGGCATGAATATTTTTTTCCAAGTAACGTTTTGCCTTTATAGACATTACATTAATATTTTTCTAAATAAGTGTGATTTGCTTATTTTAACTAAGCTCCGTCAATTAAAAATTGTTTTTCTTTCATTCCAGTGTGTATTATAAGAATATGCTACTGTAAAATCAATATGATGAAAATCACGAAATTCCACAAAATCAGTTGTTTTGTTATGGCATCTAAAAATTAGAAATACTTAGAATATGCGAGTTTTCTGTCAAAATATCATATTTTGAATATTTTTGAACTTTTGAAACCTAGAGCATATTGAAATTCAAAAAAAAGTTTTTTTCGTTCCACCCTACTCTCCATGTCTTTGAAAGAGGCACTGTGACTGGTGTGAGGTAGAGTTATGAGGTCTTGGAGCCCTATGTCCGCCTTTTCAAGGGTGCAGTTGGCCCTGAGTTCATTTTAATGGACGATAACACGAGGCCACATAGAGCTCTTCTGGTCGACGAATTTCTAGAGAGTGAGGATATTCGCCGGATGGATTGGCCAGCCAGATCTCCAGACCTTAACCCTATAGTGCAGGGGTGGCCAACCTGCGGCTCTTTGAAGGATTATTTGTGGCTCTCGATAAATGTACCCGAGTTCCCTTTTCATTTTTGTGTTATTATATTTTAAAAAATTATTATCGTTCCGTATGTGTTTCAAAATGTCTTTTGTGGCGGGAACGAGGGTTTCTTCAACGTTCATCGCCAACCAAAACCAAAACTAAATAGATATTAAAAGCAAAACAGCAGCTGACGGCGACGACAACTCTTGATAGCAGCATGAAGTGGAAACTTCACGACTTTATCCAGTGTTCGGCGTCCAACGGTCATCACTTATGGCGGGAAAGAACGCCACTAGTCAGGCTCAGCGTCGAAAATAAATCAGCTAACTGGAATCAGGTCTAACGCCATCTCAGAAGGTGACTGTATTGCATTCAGCTTAGCCCTTGACGAATCGACAGATATCACAGATCTTCCGCAGTTGGCAGTTTTCGTACGTTTTGTTTCACCTGACTTCGTTGTTAAAGAAGATTTATTAGATTTAGTAGCAATTGAAGAGTCAACCTGCGGTGTCGATTTAAAAAAATGCATTAAATTCCATAATGAAAACTTTTTATGTGCCTCTTAATAAACTTGTAAGCATTGCAACTGATGGAGCTCCGGCAATGCTGGGTAAAAAAATCGGTCTTATTGGGCTCTTAAGAGATGATTCTCAAATTCCACAATTCATACCGATTCATTGCATAATTCACCGAGAACATCTCGTTACAAAATATTTAAAATATCCTGTTATGAAAACTGTGTTACTCATTGTAAATTACATTCGCACCGATGCAAAATTTCATTGACAATTCAAAAATTTCCTTGAAGAATTAAAGGAGGAAGAACTTCCAAATGACATTAATTTCTTTTGCATTGTTAGATGGTTATCTAGTTACAACGTATTAAATCGATTTGTAGATTTGTTTGATCCGATAACTGCATTTCCAAAAGAAAAGGAAATAACCTATTTAGAATTAGACGATGACGAGTGGTTACAAGACTTAATGTTTTTGACTGATGTCATGGAACATTTGCAAACACTGAATTTACAATTGCAGGGGAAAGATAAAATAATATCTGACCTCTCACAGTATATATTTAATTTTCAAACTAAATTACAACTTTTTCAAAAGGATATTAAAAATAAAACATTTTGTCATTTTCCTCGAATTAAAAAAAATTGTTCTAATATTAAGCAAGAAAAACTCAACGAGTATATAAAAAAGCTAGAAGGAATATTGACGGTATTCAAAAATAGATTTCAAGACTTGAAATATTTTAAATCGTCTCTTGATTTTTTTCTGAATCCATTTGAAATTAACATAATTCAAGGTGAGTTTTCCATTTCCAATATAATTATGACCCAAAAACCATCTGGAGAATAAGAATTAATAGAGATGCAAGAAGATCAAGATCTACAATTAAAATATAAGTCGACGCGGATTACTGAATTTTGGAAATTTGTACCAGAATCGAAGTATCCTGAATTAAAAAAGGCTGCTTGTCGAATTATTTCAATATTCGGAACAACGTACTTATGTGAATCATTTTATTCCACTTTAAAATTCGTGAAATCCAAACACCGATCAGTATTAACTAACCAGCATCTCAAAGAATTACTAAGAAGTGCTGTCACCAATTATTCACCAAATTGTAAAGAATTATCAAGAGAAGTAAAATAAATGTGTTTAATTTTCAATATTTAAATTCAATACACATATTTTGTACTTTTATTTATATGTTCTTAATAAATATAATTTCTGTAAAAATAAATTTTTAATACCTTTTTTGCATACCTTTTTAATACGTAATTAATTGCGGCTCGCGAAAAATCTCAAATTTTGAAAAATGGCTCGGACTATCAAGGAGCTTGTCCACCCCTGCTATAGAGCATGTCTGGGACGCTCTGGGGGGGGGGGCAATTGCAACTCGCAACCCCCCCCCCCCCCCGAGAACCATCCAGGGAATTAAAACAGCGTTGCTGAACGAGTGGGACCAATTGCCACAGGAAATGATAAACTGCTGTATTTCAAGTATGAAATCACGCTGCGAGACCTGTATATCTGTAAGAGGGGACCATACCCCCTATTAACCCATCTATTAACGCATTTTTTTGTTTATTCTGCAACCGCTGTTTCATACCTTCCGAGTCCAACGAGTGTTACGCACGATCATGCTTGTGTAGTACAATTATTGAATGGTTATTTGTTTTGTATTGTATCAATGTATGTACATATCAAATTTCATTAAAATCGGTACAGTTGTTCTAGAGATAATCGACCAGGTCTGCGAATTCTCTTAATTTCTTACACCAGGTATATATATACTAGCTGAGTGGCAACCCGATGTGTTGCCTTTTCGATTTAAAATGAAATAGTTTCATTTCTTAAAGATTAAAAGCCGTTTAATCACTTTAAAAAATATATTAGAATTTTTAAAAAAAGAAATAATAATTTTAAATTTTCTTTCACAAATTTCGGTTTTTGGCTTTTGAAATAATTCTTTCAAATTTCCGTTTTTAAATTTTGCTTTTTAGACAATAAAGAAATTCATTCAATTAGAAAAAATCCTAAAGGTTTTAACTTCTCATTTCCTAAAACTAAAATTATTTCTGGTACTTTAAAATTATTTCGGGATTTCAATTATTAAATGACTCGTTCTCAGACACGTTCTCAGCTAATAATTTTTCCTTCTGGCAACTGAGCAAAATTTCTTTTGAAGAGTAGAGTTCCTGGGTCTATTGACTTTAAATCCTGTCGCAAGATGCTTATTATCAAAGTATATGCGCTCAATAGAAAAAATTAAGTTACATTAAGTTTAAAGTTACCAGTTACACTAATATAAAAATTAAGTTTAGAACCTTCAAAAAGTAGAAGGGTAAGATAAATTTGAAAATTAGAAATATATTAAGATTAAAATGAAGAATTTAAAAAATTTAAAGAAAAGAAGTTCAAATTAATTATAAAGTTACGGAAAAAAGGCCCTCAGCAAAGAAGATGGAAAGTTCGCATAATAAAAGAAAAAAAGGCCTGTGCAGGGTCAAACAATTCGTAATGAGATGATTGCAGAGTTCCGCGGTGGAAAACAAAAAAAATGAAGGGATATTTTGAAGATGCGACACCACCTGGGACCGAACCTACAACGTAGGGTTTACCAGGTCAAAGCGACGGCACTGCGCCACGGCAGGACACAAGCAGGTGAGCAAGATGGGAGGTATATCGCGATAAGGCCGAATGTGAATATTAAATCTCATGAGTGGAAAAAGTTCTTAAAAATAGAAAGACAGTTCTGCCGAATTCAAAATTGGTGGTGGAAGAATCCACATCAGTTGCTCATTAATTAGAAACAAATTTCACGAACTTCCTGAAATTATTAGTGAGTAAAATAATAAGTCGAAAAGTTATGAACTCGGCATTCAGTTACATTAAGATACTATGGCTATCAGCACAGGATATTTCAAAAGTGAGTTTCGCAAGTACGCTTTTTTAGAATGAAAACATAATTTTTATTAAATGTATTTGGTATATTTTGGAAGCTGAACATCTAGCAAATGCCGATGAATCGTAAAATTGACATTAATAGGTGCAGAAAATCGAAATATTTCTCCATCAAATTTGTCGATTTCGTGAAATTTGGAAAACTGCTTTGGGGAAAAAGCTTCGTTTGCAATGAAAAACATTTATAACTTTATAGAAATGTGTATATCCTTAAAGATGAAGAGTTGTAAAACACATGGAAATAAAAAATTTGTCGATTGGAGGACGAAAAAGTTGAATTTTGCATGCATGAAAATAGTGGAAATTTGCAAAACGGAAAGTAGCTGGCTCACCCGGGGTGTCAGCTGTTTCTGCTGCCCGCTTCTTTTGAGTACGGAGGTTTTAATCTAATAATTAAAAATGTTTAATGTTTTGAAAGTTGAGGATAGCATCAGTGCACGCGTCTCGTCCGCCGTGTATATCGGTACCAGTCGCGATATCCTGCTATGCTCGGTTCGCAAGATTAGTCCGTCCCCGTGTCTGCTCACTAACAAACATACATTTGTTTACTTTCAGTAGTCAATAGTAAGATATATATATATATATATATATATATATATATGTGTGTGTATGTGTGTGTGTGTGTGTATGTGTGTGTGTATGTGTGTGTGTATAATATAAGCGCTTAGGTGTTGGCGAAGCTCAACAGGCCTGAAAATCATAGCCTGTCGGATCCGGGGTGTAGTCGAAGTGGATGGAAGTGACTGGGATGAAGAAGAAATAATTTGAATCCATACCAGAAAGAAGAGGAGGCTGGTTCATGACATAGTCTTTATTTACGAATCAGTTTCGTGGCTGGACATTATTTGGACAGGATTACAGACATCTTAACTCCACAGATACCGAGGTAAAAGGCCCCGACCGCGCCGACAGTGCAAAGCGCTGTGGCAATACGGACATTAAAAAACGCTACATCTTGCCAGGCCAGAGCGAACACACAAGTCCGCCAAAATCCTAGTGCTACGTCCTTGAGTCGGCGTACTGAACTTTTCGGATTGGTCTAAACTCATCACCTGACTATGAGGCGTCATATCGTGTGATGTTTCTCGAGCGTTCGACCCGGTTCGATCTTATATAAGTGTTATATAACGTGACAGCGCGTGCCTTAGTGGAAAAACTAATAGATTACTTTGGTTGGATTTGAGGGATAATGTTTTATTGCAAAAGGGTGAAAGAATTTGGGTTGGTGTTTTAATAATAATGAAAAAGTTTGAAATTTATTTTAATTTCCCCTCCCTCCGGAAAAAACTTGCTTGAGGGGCCGACTCCCTCAGCAAAAGCTCTCTATCAGGCGAGATCCGCGTAACAAAAGCGTAATTGGGACTAAAATTTTGAGGAGTAATTTTGAATAAAATTTTGACTCAGGGGTTGACAAATTTAAATTTTGTGTTACTATCATCCTTGTGTGTCTGCTCAGGTCATGAAATAAACAAAATAGCACAAAATAGCATTAAACAAAAATAAAAAATATTAATACACTTAAATTACATGTCAAGATGAGTATGGTAGTATTTCAAATTCACAACAAAATTGATATACACCTAAAATGGAATGGAAAAAAATATGCTTATCATGGATTACATTACTTCATAACAATTGTTCCTGTAAAGGTGTTAGTGTTTGTGTGTATGTATCCCTCAACTGCCGTAGGTTCAAATTCTTTCATAATTCTACTACTAAGGAGTGAAGGGGGGTGTTGTTGTTTGTGTATAAGTGGCCGTACTGTGGACCAACCGTTATTCTCCCATAGAACATGATAGCCCAAAATAACATCTTGTTTAGGACAAAGATGGGGAAACAGGAAAGGTGGACGTTTGTCATGCGTATGGAAGTATGAATAAGAACTGGGAGGGCAAAGGAGCGGTCATTCCACAGTGTGTCTTTGGTCATTCTATTCAAAGTATTTGTTTGGTTCAGCACCTTAGGGGACAGAAAAGTGGAGAGGGTTTGTTAGGTTTAATAGGCAGCTGGGATGAGTTTCAAAAACGACGCTAGAGGGAGGTGATAGGACAGAGTCTTCAAGAAAGATGAAAGAAGTAGAGTTGTCATGTTTGGTGGTTTCACCCATGAGATCCAGAAATTTACTCATAATAGGTTTTCTAAGAGAAAGTTTAAACGATAGGGTTTTTTTTCAATTTATTTAACTTATGTAGACAATACGCAAAGTTTAACCATAAGAAAGTGGAGTCAAGAGGTGTTAGGCACCCAAAAAGATTAAAATAAAAAAGAAAAAGGATCTCAAGGGTCATGAGGTTTGTCATTATTCAGGTATGATTCAATTCTGTCAGGTGGATTATCAATTTTTATTATAATTCTTCAATTTTGAGGTTTCTAGTTCAATTTAAGAGAATAGTTTATCTGAATTGGATTTAGTTACTGTTGTTGGATTAGGAGCATAATAGTAATTAAAAGTCTGTCAAAACATGGGGTTAGACTTCATGGTGGTTAGTAAATTTAATTATTAAAATTTCTGTTAATATCTTCAAAGATTTAGCTGTAATAATTTTTCAAATGCACCATGGAAACAAATTAATAAGATATTTTTTTTAATTACAGTTCAACACAGTAAACATAAAGGTAATTTGGCAATAGGCATTTCAATTATGAAAATGGTTCAATTAGGAAAAACAGGCTTTATATAATACTTTCAAAAATTGACTTAATTTGATTTCAACCAATAACACTCAACATTATTTTTCTAATTTTGGGAAAAATGGATTTACACCTCTGGAGCGATGAACTTAGCCTAGGTCTCCAAATGTGACAATCTGCGATGTGATAAATTCCACAGACGCCCCACGAAAACGCACTAAATTCAGACCCACTGAGCTACTATTGGGTTTGGTTGGTCGTAGATTGCCTTGCGTTCGGGGTAAAACAGAATCACAAGAAATTATTATTAAAATTGTGGTCGGGGTCGAACCGACTCATTTGGAATTTTATTATATCAAAATTATGGTCGGGGTCTAACCGACTCATTTGGGGAATTAAATTAAAATTGTTGTCGGGATCTAACCGACTCACTTGGGGAATTAAATTAAAATTGTGGTCCGGGTCTAACCGACTCACAAGGAATTAAATTAGAAATGGACCTCTGGGTTCAACAGAGTCATTATAGAATTACATTTCAATTAGGTTGAGGTTATGTTATTGGAAGTAAATTGGTTTGATTTAATTCGGGTTCTAGTTTTTCAATCATTAATTTCTTTCAATATTCAAATTTAGTTAGAAGCGTACACATTCTAGTCTTGTTAGGGTAAAAAGTCATAGTAGTGAAAACATTATCACTTTAACCATATCAGGAATTCACACTTATTTTTGTGCGTTATTTTGAATGGTTGGCTTGATTTCATATTAAGGTATGGTATTGTTTTAATTGTAGAGTATCCGGATACCAAAAATCATCAAACTTTAAATCTTCAAGGCTCATCAAAATTCAAAAATATCAAAATGGTCAGTATAAAATAAAGAATATCAAAAAAATTTTAAGCATACACTTAATAACTTGTTGGCATCTGAGAATATTTGTTTAAAAGTTCAAACAAAGCCTATCTGAGGTTACTAACCACTTTTCAGTCCTAGTTTAACAAAAACTCTCAGGCTTTTGGATTTAGCACAGTCCATCTCTATGCAATATATGTACCACAAAAATACAATATGAAAATTAAAAGCATGTTAATCACTAAAAAATATATTTTACTATCTCCATCAATTATTAAATTCACTCAAAAATCACTAATAAACTGGAAATATTAAAATCACTCAATGGAAAAATGTGAAACTCAAATATATGTCACACTCAAAATCCACATAAAAATCCAGAGTACGCAATCCTTAACACAGCAGAGAAAACGAAAACAAAAATATATCATGATGTAAAAAAAAATAAAACAATTTCAGTCTTTACCGAAAATTATGATGACCAAGTAATGTGCAGCTCCAGCCATGTTTATACTAATGCGTAGTTTGCGCCGATTTGTTTACAAAAGCTAGCTCTCATCAGCGGAGCGGATTCATTTTACTTTATTTTATTTTTTTCTTTCTCCGCGACAATTTAAATTTGGTTGCGGTAAACAGATACTTATAGAATTTATACCCTTCATGAATTTACGACTATATTATCAAATTTTTAATAATTTCACTAAAAACACTCATAACATTTATCAATATATAAATTTCAAAAATCTTTTAAAACCTTTAACTCTAAATCAAACATATATTTCATAACTCAAAAAGAAATTATATTATATAGAAATATTCATATCAATGGAAAAATATTTTATTTGTCATACCTCATACAATATCAATAAGATTTTATTCACTGCACTAACATACCATTATAACTCAATTAAAACAGTTCACCTTCAAAATATTTTCCATAATTATTGTTTACCTGTATGTTACCAATATTATTTATAAATCAAGTGTAGAAAATGAACCTTGTTATATTTTTTTCTTCAAAATGTTCACGTATGCAATTATTTATATGTGGAATCGTACTTGGCGCAATTCCTCGAACTTTCCAGGATGTTCAAGAGTCCCTCGTCTGTTCTGGTGATAATGTGAAAGCCACAATATTTTTTCTCCTTTTTCTAGTTCACACGCATGTTTACACGCAGTCGGGGTTTAACACTTCACAGATTACGAAAGCACTACTAAAATCCCCCCATGGTGACTCGAATACACACGCACAGACGATTAAACTGAACACAATCGCGCACACAGATGAGAATCTTCTTTCACCATTAGCGATAAACAATGGCAGTACACATGCGAGGTCTTGATTGCAAACGCTGGTCAGGTATGCAGAAACTCTTGTCGGCGTCGAAGGCTCGCACAGGAGACACGGGCTTGTTTTCACCGCATCGAGGAGGAGTCTAAGTTGACACAAAATTCGCTCCTTCTGAGTATGGGGTGGGGATTCGTCGCGGTGTTCGTCATTCCTCTGTTCTGGAAATCCAAATTCTCTTTCGCGCGCCGTGGTTCTCTTGCTGCGAGACTCCTTGTAATATAAACGCTAAGACGGTGGCGAAGCTCAACAGGCCAGAAAATCATAGCCTGTCGGATCCGGGGTGTAGTCGAAGTGGCTGGAAGTGGCTGGGATGAAGAAGAACTAATTTGAATCCATACCAGAAAGAAGAGGCGGCTTGTTCATAACATAGTCTTTATTTCCGAAGCAGTTTCGTGGCTGGACATTATTTGGACGGGATTACAGACATCTTAACTCCGCAGATACCGAGGAAAAAGGCCCCGACCACGCCGACAGCACAAAGCGCTTCGGCAATACGAACATTAAAAACGCTACATCTTGCCAGGCCAGAGTGAAACACACAAGTCAGACAAAATCCTAGTGCTACGTCCTTGAGTCGGCGTACTAAACTTTTCGGATTGGTCTATCTAAACTCATCACCTGACTTTGAGGCGTCATATGGTGTGATGTTTCTAGGGCGTTCGACCCGGTTCGATCTTATATAACTGTTACATAACGTGGCAGCGCGGGCCTTAGGGTAAAAACTAAGAGATTAGTTTGGTTGGTTTTGAGGGGTAATGCTTTATTGCAAAAGGGTGAAAGAATTTGGGTTGACGTTTTAATAATAATGAAAAGGTTTGAAATTTACTTCATATATATATATATATATATATATATATATATATATATATATATATATATATATATATATATATATATATATATATATATATATATATATGACAGGACTTAGACGCAGCTGCAGAATAATCGTAAATAAGTCCCCTGTGCGTTCGAAATACATAAAAATAAAGATTTAGATATTACAGAATCTCCTTATCTATGTCATGGCGCTTATTAAAATATTAATTAACCAGTCCGGTCCGTCAATTCAACTGATCCCCTCCAGCGGGAAAAACGCGTGTCCTATCTCTCTCGGAAATCCAAGTCGTGTACTTACTTATTAAATCCCAGAAGCGGAGATCCCTGCAGAAAAGCGCGTGATGGCATGAGTCAGACAATGTGACTCCACTGCAAACCTAATTGAAATCGCGTACAAATAATAAATCTTAGGGCAGCGTGATGCGACTTCCTTGAACCCCTGCTCTTCGATAACAACAACACTTACCGAACGCGGAGTTCAGTATAGTCATGTTAGTGAATCATCCTATCTCTTTAAATCCCAAATGTCTGAAAATTCTCGAATGGTTTTAATTACATTCATTGGGCTTTCTCTAGATTTGACATATATATATATATATATATATATATATATATATATATATATACCGAAGAGCCATTACATTCTGACCACCCTCCTTCTGTAACAATGAGCTCGAACAGAAACAAAACCACTGCGCGTGCGGGGCTGAAGTTGGAAAATATAAAGGGCCCATGCCAAACATAGAGGTATTAGCGACATAATTGGAAAAGCAGCTGATTTATCAAACTTCGATAAAGGCGAAATAGTTATGACTCTGCGCCTGGGAACGTCGATATCAGAAACGGTGCGTTTGGTGAGCTGTTCACGTGACATCGCTGTCAGCCGGTATCGAAAGTGGTGTATGGATGCTGAAACGAAAAGTAGCAGGCCAGCGGTGTGTCGCCAGCGGCACATTGATTCCAGAGGAGAGCGGAGACTGTTAAGCATTATTCGCCGTGACCGAAGAACTACACCAGCTTAACCTCTAGAGACCCGAGCCTAAAATAATGCACTTTATTCACAATTTTTAACTTTATCTAGCATAAATAGCATTAAGTGAAACAAATATAAACAAAAAATTTCAATTCAATATTTATAATTATGTTAATTAAGTGGTACCCAAATGGGTACCTTGGGTTTCAATACAGACAAAAATCAGTTACTTCTCATGGAATTCTAGGAAACGGTTTCTGTTTTGCAAGTTCAAATATAGATTACATTTAATGCATCTAACTCTGGATTTTCCTTTACAGCCTGGATTGCGCCATTTCTTCTGATTTCGCAATTTGGACTGCACTGGGAAATTCCCCATTTTGTCGTACCTCATATGATTGCCTGTTATGGGAATCACTTTTTGGACATATTTTTCGCTGAACTGCCTTCTTCTAATAATTTTGAGGTTTCTTTAAGAATTAAACTTTCTGTAATTACAAGTTTGAATTGTATCAATTGTAGATAGTCTTTTCTTAGCATCTAACTTTGTTTGCAAAGGCATAGTATGCATTACACGTTGCCATGTCAAGGAAATGTGCAAAAATACGCATTGGCCATATTTTGGTGCGTGTTGAAATGCGATAGTATGAAATAAATCTATCCATTTGATCTACTCCACCCATAAAATATTATATGCTTTCACATCAGCAAGTTGCTTGAAATCTACCCTCCTATTTGCTTCTTTGCTCCATCTATTGCAAGTTCCTTCTAGGTTGATGCAAAATGCACTGGACAACATCAATACCGACTTATTGTCCTTCTATTTGACTAGACAGGCTTTTCCACCTTCACGAATTCGGAATTTAAAAGAGCCTCTTTCCATATCTCGATTTTGTGGAAAATTAGCTGCAGTACCATCAGTTCGTTTGCTCATTACGGTACCAGTCCAAAAAAATTCTGGCGCTAAGGTAATCAAGAATTGGTATACCTGTGAAAACCTTGTCCGTAAAAGATGAAAAATTGATGTCTCCGGCACTGTACTAACTAAATGCTTTTATAGCTCCTCCTAAACCATAAGATGTCTTTTCCTCTGTTGGCACTGTATCTGCGCCCGCATAGATAACAAAATCCAAAACTAACCTATCCTGCGTAGTAAGTACAAAATTTTTCAATCCTATAGGGTTAGGCTTTGATGGGACATATTGCCTCATTGCACAACGACCAGAAAATGGGATCATCTGCTCATCAGTGGACAAACATTTTTTCCGAGGCAGATCTTATTCTCTTTTTCCTTTCTGGTTTGGAGCAGCAGGAGCTACCTTTACAGGAGTAATTATTTCTTCTCCATTGTGCACAGTCTTCACTTTCAGGTTCGAAATTCTCAAGGAAATCAGGGTCATCAGTATCTGATAGTTATCTAACACTTTTCACAAGAAGAGCTTGAATTTCCTCTTCTGTCAGATAACGAACTAAAAAAATAAAATAACAATTTTTTTAGCATTCGAGACCCGAGGTCCCCAATTGGGTACCTTCTTTTTGAACATCGTTAATAACACAAATAAATATAAGTAATGTGTATTAATTCATGTTTATATAGTCACTATAGTCTAAACTTTAAATAAATATAACACAAAATGTAAAAGAAAAATTTTAAAGAAAAAACATAAATAGTTTTCTTACCTCTAGTACGTCTAGAAGCCATTTTCAGATTTCCCTCCACTTTAACTGAAGAACCTGACTTCGGATCTGGAACTGGTAGCACCATCTATCAGGAATCGCTTAAAATAGACTTTACCTACTTAGGTCCCGTCGGTTTAGAAGATGATAAAGGTAATTAATGTTTCTGGGAATGTTTTAAAAAAGGTACCCAATTGGGTACCGTGGGACTCAAGAGGTTAAATTACCAGCAGCTTCAACAGTGGTGACCCAGACAGCGTTTCTCAACACCCAGTGAAGGATGCTCTTCTGCGTATAGGCCTACAAAGCCGGCGGCTGAAGCACATCCCTGCTCTGACGGCACATCATCGCCAGCAGCTCAAGCAATGGTCCAAGGAACATCGGAAATGAACCATATAAGAATGGAAGAAAGTTGCATGGTCCTACAAATCACGTTTTCTGGTCCATCACATCAACGGACGAGTGCCAATACGCCGATTTCTAACGGAAATCCTAGCTTTCGGATGCACAGTTGGACGGAGACAAGCTGGTGGCGGTGGTATTATGGTGTGGGTGATGTTTTCATGAAGCACATTAGGATCCATAATCTGCATAGAACAATCCCTGACGTCTGTGCGCTACGTGAACATTGTTGCAGACCAGGTGAACCAATTCATGGCAACTGTGTTTCCGGCTGGTGATGGCGTTTACCAACAGGATAAGGCACCATGTAATAAGGGTCGAATCATCAGGGAGTTGTTCGACGAACATTCTAGTGATTTTCAAGTCATGTCTTGGCCTCCAAATTCACATGAAATTAATTCAATAGAACATTTATGGTTCCACCTGGAAAACCGAATTCGTGCTGCCAAGCTACAACCTCGCAATGTGCGGGAATTGCAGGACCAGCTGGTGAGCGCTTGTTACTAGATACCTCAGACTACCTATAAGCACCTTGTAGAGTCAATGCCACTCCGAGTGTTGGCGGTTTTGAGGGCGAAAGGTGGTCCTATGTCGTATTAAACAGGTGGTCATAATATAATAGCTCTTCGGTGTATATATATATATATATATATACACTGCTGGCCACTGTAAATGCAACACCCTGAAGGAAACATGCAAATAACATGAAATTTGCAACATGCATTAGCGGAGGTGAGATATGCAAATGATTAGAATTTTAGCGCAGACGCACATCACGCGCGCCTGTGGCGCCACTTCAAAGCGCTATTTAAGGCTTGGAGATTTCGAAGATTTCAAGTTCAGCAATTGTGTTTTTCTTGTGTTTTTTTCAAAAAAAACGATCAATTATGCCTCGACGAAAACAGCGATCATCTTTTGATCAAGTATCCGAGTTCGACAGAGGAAGGATAGTGGCTTACCAAGATTGTGGATTATCTTTCAGGGAAATCGGTAGTCGTGTTGGACGAAACCAAACAACTGTATTGCGGATATGTGATCGTTGGATGCAGGAGGGTACGACGGACCGGCGTTTTCGATCGCATCCACCTCAGCGCAACACTTCACGTGATGACAGGCAAATTGTGCGCATGGCAGTGACGGATCACTCAGTCACATCACGAACCATAGCACACCACATGCAGTCTGTAACGCATCATCCAGTGTCTGCGCGTACCATTCGACGCCGTTTACAGCAGAGTGGTCTGTCCGCAAGACGTCCATTGCTTTGTCTACCCTTGACGCAGAACCACAGACGTCTCCGCCGCCAATGGTGCGATGACAGAAGGATGTGGACGGCAGAATGGAATGAAATTGTCTTTACTGACGAGTCACGCTTCTGTCTGCAACACCACGATGGTCGCATTCGAGTCTGGAGACACCATGAAGAGAGGATGCTGAACAGCTGCGTTATGCACCGCCACACTGGTCCTGAACCGGATATTATGGTATGGGGCGGTATTGGATATCACTCTCGCACACCTCTAGTACGCATTGCCGGTACTTTAAACAGCCAGCGCTACATCTCCGAGGTGTTGGAGCCAGTTGTCCTTCCTTACCTTCAGGTCTTGCCCACAGCCATATTTCAACAGGATAATGCGCGACCACACGTGGAGCGACCACACGTGGCCACACGTGGCACGCGTTCCAACGGTTCTTCGTCAATCGCCAGATTGAATTGCTTCCCTGGCCGCCTCGCTCTCCGGATCTTTCGCCGATAGAAAACATGTGGTCCATGGTTGATCTACGATTGATCCAGATTCCATCCCCAGCTGCCACAGCAGATCAACTTTGGCAACGTGTGGAAGCTGCTTGGTCTGCTGTACCCCAAGAACTCATCCAAAGTCTCTTAGAATCAATGCCTAGGCGTGTGGCAGCGGTGATCTCCAACAATGGCGGCTACTCTGGCTACTGATTTTGGCAGGAACCACACTTCACAGAAGTCTATAAATTTAATCATTTGATACTTGGTCAACATGTTATCTACAAAATAAATTTTGTTGTGATATCTCTTGTCTTTCTTGGTGTTGCAATTTGGGTGGCCAGCAGTGTATATATATATATATTTATTTATTTATAAATGAGTGTGTGTATGTATGTGTCCATTTGTACATAAATAATTTTGCTCTTTGAAATTTAAAAGGCAATTAAATGTTTTAAAGATACCTGTTAACGTTTGGTCTTTGGGGTATTCCAAATTTTGTATAGTATAAATATTATTTCGTAACAAATTCAAATACCATTACACTGAAGTAAATGTAAGTCATTCTAATTATTTAACTTTAATATGTAGAAAATTGTTTGCATATTTAATCATTTTCTAAACCTATTATTTGATATGAAATTATTTATTTTATGGTTTATACGAGTAATGGTTAAAACGAGCATTTTCATTAATTCTAAGCATCTCATATTAACCGATGTCCACTTTATATACATGATTTTCATACGTATGAATATCTATAATACTGGAGAGCAAAATGCATTTGAAATAAAACTATTCAATCAATGATACAAACTCTGTTCATGGAAAAGCAATCTTTGTTTAAATATCTACCGATTAAAACAATTTCTATATTTAAGCAGCGTGGTCTGTTTAGCTCACGTGTAGCAGGAAATGATCATAGAACTTCTCAATTCAATCAAACAATATTCAATCTAAAATTTCCTAGATACAGATATAAGTGGTGTACAAGCAAATCGAATATCAAGATTTGGCCGTGAATGTGTTTGGGCGTTTTCAAAAAATCAATTGAAATGGAGATGAACTACAATGCGATCTTTAAAAAAAGGGAATTTCTTTAATAAAAAGTAAAAACTGCCTTAAAATATATTAAAATATAACAAAAAAGATTTTCTAAGCATTATGAAAACTATTATGATAAATACATCATAAATGTATATATGAACTAACTTAACCTTTCAATTAATAAAGAGTTCATAAAAATTAAAATAATTACTTACAATATTTAAGTTATTGTAATAATTACATATGGAATATGATTTAAAATAACTGAAGTAATAAATTAAGTTATTACACGACCTTTAATGCAACAATGATTACTATAAAGTTCGATAATGGTATTACGTATTTACCCTTATAAACTTAATTTAGATGTTTTTTTATAATCATTTTAGATGTTATAAAAAGATGAAAAGATTTTAGATGTATAAAACTTTTTTTAGATGTTTATTTATAATCATTATGCTTTTTGAAGTTACAAAATAAAATTACTCCACACTATTAAATTATTACAGTGTGTTTTATATTCCTGAAATATTTCCCCAGAATAATAATTTTTAACTCACTAGATATATTTTTAATACGTGTAATTAACTAACAATGAAATAAAGTTTAGTAATTAATTTATTTAAACATTATAATTGCTGAGATCATAAGAATTTGGAAATACTGAATCAAAAGTTTTTAATATCTTGCAATTAAAATTTCTTTATCTTAACTTCAATTTTTAGACCGTATACAACGTATTAAATGCAGTTTATTAAAAGTTACTAAAATTTGTTTTTATAGAATAAAAGATTACAAACAAGGATATCATAACATAACAATAGTTTCTATTCTTTATAAAAACCTTCGTTGACACAAAAAGAAGACGTGTAACATAAGTAAAATATTGAATTTAAAATGATTTATTTTCATGAGAAAAGAAAGTTCTGTTAATAAAAGTTACAAAAAAAAGAAATATTTGAAGCAGTGTCATGTTCTCAAATTTTTTTTATTACTAATAATCCAAAAAGTAAAAAAATAATTATATCATAAAAGTTATATTTTTTATTTTTTGTTGTACAGCCAAACAAAATATGCACTGACTACACAATTTTACATTTATTCATTCATACTCTTTCTCCATAGTAAATTTTATTTCATTTTCAGAAGTTATGAATGAGTTCTAAGATCTACATAACACTTCATCCAACATTTATATACATAGCTATTCTGTCAATACAATATCATTATTGATTCCCTGTTTCAGAAGGATATAGACGATTTTTATAAATTATGGAGTCTACACCACGGAACACCTCCTCAAATTATCCACATGCAGCTGAATCAATGTCTTTAAATGTCTTTCCCTTTTATGAATGGGCCCAGATTTTCCTGGCACTCTACCAAATTACTCTCTATTAGGTAAGAGAACTATGATGCATTGTTGTTATAAACATCAATGAGGAATATCATTCATAAATTGAGTTTTTCGCATCACCGAAGTATTTTATTGCATTCATAAATTTTTGAACACTTAGAAGAGGAATATATGGTTCTATTTTTCTTTCCTTTTTTTATCAATCAATGGAAATTGGTATTCTCCTTGAACAGTTTTTGATTTTTAGAAAATTCATTTTTACCATGAATGCAAAAATACTTTTCATAAGATATTCATCGATAATAACCTATTCAATTTTTATTTTAATAATTAACAAAATCACGGCTGTCATGAATATAAAAATTTGTAGCAACTTGTTCATTGGAAAACGTGTACACAGAGGTTGTAAATTTGCTGAAATTCTATTTCAAATCCTTATTACTTCATGTGCTCCTAAGCGCTGAAATGATGATTTTCAGTTATGACGATGATATTCATATCATAATTCTAATTAATAGGGAAATTCCATTAAATCTTATAAATGAAAAATATTTATTTAGAAGGAATATGGCTTAAACCAAACCTTTTCAATGATACATAATTTTGGGTCGCTGGATTAGAACTGCTTATATAAATCCGTCAAAACTGCATAGTTCTCGTTCCGTGTCAGGATTATAGAACTGTGTAAGCTAACAAGGATAGTATTAATTTACATACGAACGCTGCATTAGTTCGTTTATGTAAGGTTATTTAGTTTCTTGAATGGGATTGTTTCATGCATGGCATTTCCCCAGTACCCTCCTCGTTTATTATATGATAACACTTTATAAATGTGTGCATTGCGTGTGCGAGTGAATATATATTCTTAGGTGTGACGCAGTACAGCGCGTGCTTAGTCACAGATAAGTTTTAGGGCCTGTTCACATATAATCCGTTAGCGTTAGCGTTAAAGTTTCCGTTGGCATTGATTGTTGAAATGAGTCAATGATTGGTATATGATTGGTTAAAAAAGGTCTGTTCTCATAGAATCCGTCAGCGTCAGCGTTAAAGATTCCGTTGGCATTGATTGTTGAAATCAGGCAATGAATGGTATATGATTGGTTAATAAAAAGTCTGTTCACGTAGAATCCGTCAGAGTCAGAGTTAAAGATTCCGTTGGTATTGATTGTTGAAATGGATCAATGAATGGTATAGGATTGGTTAAAAAAAGGTCTGTTCACATAGAATCCGTCAGAGTCAATGCTAAAGATTCCGTTGGCGCTGATTGGGTAAATGGGTGAAGGATTGGTTAAAATTTTTTGCTTCACACTGGTGGATTCTATGTCAACAGGCCCTTAAAAATGAAATAAAAATAATATGGTAGACAAGTTTAATGTTAAGAGTTCAACAAAGACAAAAAAAAACCTCGCTCACATAAACGTAACACACGGTGTATATAAGTGGTGTGCGTGCGTGTTTTTTATGTGTACAAACTTTTTTATGTAAGCGAGACGCATAAAAAAAGGCGTATTGAGTTACTATTAAAAATAAAAGAAATCAAGCTGTGGTGTACTTTGGTACGCAACATTTTGCGCATTTGGTACGCATTTTTGGACAACTGGTTTCAGATTAGCAGGTGTAATCCTCCGGAAGGGAAGAATCAAATGCAACTGTCGACAGTTAACTTATGAGAAGATCTTCAGTATTTTGATGGAATCACTAGAAAAAATTTCAGAACTCTTAAGTTCGTCTGTGTACACAACACAACATTTGCAAAAAAATTTGTTTATCGGCCTTGTTTAAGTCAATATCCTGTTTCTAATTGTATTTAATAACCGATTTTTTTTATCCTGAATTTTAGCGCAATTCTGTTTCCAAGTTGATACTGCCTTTGTGAACCTTATGTCAAAAATTTTTTTTACTGTGCTTATGCGTTTGGAACTGATTTCTTTGTACACTGCTGGACACCCAAATTGCAACACCAAGAAAGACAAGAGATATCACAACAAAATTTATTTTGTAGATAACATGTTGACCAAGTATCAAATGATTAAATTTATAGACTTCTGTGAAGTGTGGTTCCTGCCAAAATCAGTAGCCAGAGTAGCCGCCATTGTTGGAGATCACCGCTGCCACACGCCTCGGCATTGATTCCTTTGGATGAGTTCTTGGGGTACAGCAGACCAAGCAGCTTCCACACGTTGCCAAAGTTGATCTGCTGTGGCAGCTGGGGATGGAATCTGGGTCAATCGTAGAGCAACCATGGACCACATGTTTTCTATCGGTGAAAGATCCGGAGAGCGAGGCGGTCAGGGAAGCAATTCAATTGGCGATTGACGAAGAACCGTTGGACAATGCGTGCCACGTGTGGTCGAGCATTATCCTGTTGAAATATGGCTGTGGGCAAGCCCTGAAGGTAAGGAAGGACAACTGGCTCCAACACCTCGGAGATGTAGCGCTGGCTGTTTAAAGTACCGGCAATGCGTACTAGAGGTGTGCGAGAGTGATATCCAATACCGCCCCATACCATAATACCCGGTGCAGGATCAGTGTGGCGGTGCATAACGCAGCTGTTCAGCATCCTCTCTTCACGGTGTCTCCAGACTCGAATGCGACCATCGTGGTGTTGCAGACAGAAGCGTGACTCATCAGTAAAGACAATTTCATTCCATTCTGCCGTCCACATCCTTCTGTCATCGCACCATTGGCGGCGGAGACGTCTGTGGTTCTGCGTCAAGGGTAGACAAAGCAATGGACGTCTTGCGGACAGACCACTCTGCTGTAAACGGCGTCGAATGGTATGTGCAGACACTGGATGATGCGTTACAGACTGCATGTGCTGTGCTGTGCTATGGTTCGTGATGTGACTGAGCGATCCGTCACTGCCATGCGCACAATTTGCCTGTCATCACGTGAAGTGGTGCGCTGAGGTGGATGCGATCGAACACGCCGGTCCTTCGTACCCTCCTGCATCCAACGATCACATATCCGCATTACAGTTGTTTGGTTTCGTCCAACACGACTACCGATTTCCCTGAAAGATAATCCACAATCTCGATAGGCCACTATCCTTCCTCTGTCGAACTCGGATACTTGATCAAAAGATGATCGCTGTTTTCGACGAGGCATAATTGATCGTTTTTTTGAAAAAACCACAAGAAAAACACAATTGCCGAACTTGAAATCGTCGAAATCTCCAAGCCTTAAATAGAGCTTTGAAGTGGCGCCACAGGCGCGCGTGATGTGCGTCTGCGCTGAAATTCTAATCATTTGCATATCTCACCTCCGCTAATGCATGTTGTAAATTTCATGTCATTTGCATGTTTCCTTCAGGGTGTCGCATTTACAGTGGGCAGCAGTGTATAATTATTTTTTGTGTAGTTTCTTTGTGAATTACTTTCAGTGAATACAGAAGACTTTGAAGTATGTAAAAGATCGATGGAAATGGTTTTTACCTCCGAGGAATCGCAGTTGTAAAACTTCGTTTGGATTCATAATCTCAAAAGAAGTTTGCAAAACTTTAAAACTTTATGTTTTTGTAATCTACTACTGTTAGTAGTCTCAAATAACTCAGTTTAACTTAGTTTATTTAATATTTGTGAATAATTCTAGTTATTTTACAAAGCATTTGTTTATAGTTAATATTCAAAGAGGTACTTTTTTTATAAGATCTTAAAATACCCAGTAGAATATCGATCATTCTTCATAGGATATACATAAACTTTAAAAAAAATTCGTAGTGCTTTAATTGTAACAAGACCATAATATTTGTGAATAATTCTAGCGATTTTAAAAAGCATTTATTTATAATTAATATTCAAAGAGGTGCTTTTTTTATAACGTCTTAAAATACCCACTAGAATATCGATCATTCTTCATAGGATATACATAAACTTAAAAAAACTTTTCGGACTTCTTCAATTGTAACAAGTCCGTAATATTTGTGAATAATTTTAGTGATTTTACAAAGCATTTATTAATAGTTAATATTCAAAGAGGTACTTTTTATAACGTCTTAAAATACTTAGTAGAATATTGATTTACCTCACAGGATATGCATAAAAACATTTTCTTGTTGCTTTAATCGTAACAAGGCTGTAACCAGATATGGTACTCAGTGCCCTTGAGATAAAAACAGTGATATGCATGATATAAAAATATAATGAGATAAAATAATAAATTTACATAAATTAATTTTTTTCATTGCATTTTCTTTCCTCCCTTCATATTAAAATTTCTTTGTTAGCAATTAAGCTTTTTCATCTTAAATTCACAGTGATTTGTTTATTGAAGATTGTTAGTTCTTTGATTATAAATCCCACTGTACACTAAAAAATCAGGGAAGATTAAACTCCATTAATTAAATTAGCAGAATATGAGTAGGAAACAAAAACGCAATGAAAAAATAATCCCTGAAATATTCATTATGTTTAAGTTAAGAATTTTCTATTTATTAATAACTATACATCGCGTTTACAAGCCTAACAACATCAACACGTATAAAGGCTGAAATTTAATTATGCACTCGTGTTTAAGAGTATTAAATTTGCTTGATTACGGATAAAATCGTGTTAGCTTTCGTCTTTCCTTTTCCTCGTTGCAAACTGTTTTCTTAAAGACGAGTGCTATTTTTATCCACTTCCAAGGTAACTATTGTATAAATTCATTATTTTGTTTATTAGGTCGCATTTATTTTAAATGAATAAAATGTTTTTTATGTTTCATAGGAATGTCGTCCACATGGTTTAGCGGTTAGCTTTCTCAGCTGCACGCAGTGGGCTTGGGTTCTATTCCCGAATAAGGCTTGGTCGTTTCCGTATCTTCTCCCTCGAGGGGAGCAATGTTGACTCACCTATATGGTGCTCCCATAATAAAGTAGCCAGTAGATCACGGTGAATAACAAAAGGCAAATGTCTCACGAAAAAGTGCCTCCATATTAGATTAAAAAATATTTCATAGTATTAGACGTCTTGAAAACTGCAGATGAACTGTGGTTACACTAGACATAGGCATAGGCTTAGGCATAATTAACTTTAGAGCTCCTGGGAGCTAGAGCTCCATATACTCTGTATTCAGTGTGGAATGTATCATGATTACCGTTATCTAAAATTGATTATAATAGTACTGAGTGTGTATGTGAAAAAAAATAATTGAATTAAATTAAATTACAAAATTTTTAAAAGTTTAGATTGGAAAGTAATGAAGGAATAACTGGGGGTGTAGAGAAAATAGTTATAAACGAGAGAGAGGATTTTGGAAAAAACATTTTAACTGAGACAATAGAGGAAGATTCAAAGCGCAAGGATGGACGGACAGAGATCCAATGAGAGAGAAAAAGTGAATTCTACGAAGAGGGCTAATGGGATATGAGTCAGTGGGCGGAGCAACATGAATGGAGCTGTGGTTGATTGTTCGGAGTGACAGTTCGCTGTGGTTTCACTGTTTTAGCAATATTTATTTAAACATAAAAACATTACATTTTCCCCATTGGTTAGAGTTTGTTAATCTTCTTTGTCATTTAATGCTTAATTCCATTGCAGGATGCGGCAAAATGGACTCCCGCATTTCTGAAGGTCAGTGGTAAGAGGAGGGTGGCGAGGGAGAAGGCAGCAGTTTTGGTGGATGTTCTAGCTGTCAGTACTACACAACATGAGTTGGTCAGGTGAACATCGAGATTTCGTTATCGAGGTGTTCTTTGAAAATAACGATTCTATAACCGCGAGGAAGGCAGTTAGGACACTTTGACGTCACGCCTTTACGGGGGTGCGTTCTCACACCCCACGTACTAGCTTCATATATTTCGAGGATTCCAATTAAAGTTCCCACCGAAATATTGAACAAGTGGGAGATTAAAAAATTATCACATGCGAATTCTAACATTCCTGGTTTCTGCGGCCTAATCCCACAAGTTTCATCTTTACCAAGAAATCTGGGAGTTTCTGGGGGAATTAAAAATCATCAGCCACTATTCTCCTCGTAAAGATGTATCCTCAGGCTCGTTATTCAGGGTTGGCTGACGTGTAGAAGCCATAATTTGCCATAAACGTACCACCAGGATTCACGACTGTCATCCTGGTTAATCCCAAGCCTCTCTCGCTTGAAAACCTCACATTTTCTTGGAAGAAGAAGCTCCAGACAAAGGGGACGCAACGATAGACAATCGAGTGACTTTGTGGTTTCTAGAGACCCCCATGTAACAAACAGGCGAGGCGATCGTGTTTTTTAAGCTCCTGTGAGAGGCTAACCGGGTCTCAGAACGTACTGTTCAATTATTCTTAACTTAAGTTAAAATTCGTATGATTCTGTTGTTCTAATTTAATGTTAATTTGTTTTGTTTCTTTGTTATTAAATCTATTCAGTTTTTCGTTAGCCTCGGGCCTTATCATTTATAACTCGGGCTCTGTTTTCTTGGCTACGATTTTATTAATTTTAAAAAGCCTCAGAGAAAAACCTATGACGCCACAACGCACTATGTAACTGATGCAGTTCCTAGTCGAAAAACAATGCTGCGATGCGTTTCAAACGTAAGAGCAAATGTGTCTGCCTTACCAAGGAAACCAACTGAACCTCAGAACGATATAAGACATGAAAATGTGCAACGAGTCCGTTATTCGTGAGGAAGTTGCTGCCATTCTCCTAAAGATAACCAACAGAGTGATGGTAAACTTTAGAGAACGGCTTTGACATTTCATCGCAAATTACGGGCGCCACCCGAGTGATATTATTTTTAAAAACCTAGTGGAAAAAAAAGCTAGATTTTTCGTAATTTTATAAAATCTAAAGTTTTTTCTGTAAATTGTTTCTTTTGTTTTTTATTACCCTTTGAAATTTGGGAGTCCATTCTGCTGCACCCTGTACAAAACAGTAATTTTGTAACCACAGCTAAAAGATCAAGAACAACCCGTTGTTGTCTTTCACCGGGAATGAAGATGCCTGAATTGAAAATAATTCTAATTTACTTCGGTAGCATGTTACTAAATTCAGCATAAATTTAAATGTTTAAATAACATAATTTCATTATTGTAACGTATCCCTGAAATCGAAAAATTACTAAACTAATCTAGAAAACGCTTCACCAGACCTCCTTTGTTATATTCGTTTATTTCCGTAGATTTTTACAAAGAATCATGTATATATGACTTTTTTATTCGCTTAATTTACATTTCGTTTTAATGTTATCCGCGATTACAGGATTTCTTCCCCTGGCCTCGGTAAAATAACTCTCTATTGCATATTGCAATCTTAGCTTTTTTGTCAGAACCACAATATATTATTTCAAACATAAAACATCTATGGACAGCGATCTTCTCAATCCCACATATGTCTTAGAAATATATCCTGTTATATGAAGTTCTAAAATACAGTTGTCATAAATTTCTATTTTTAGACCAAATATCTTTTATATAATACAAATGTGAGAGTGTTGAAAATAAAAATAAAAATTTTCATTTTTATTTTCTCTCGCTACAAATACCCGCAGGAAATTTTCGGGTGAGAACAATATACAGTGATATGACTTTGGAACATGTAATACGTCTAAAATTAGGTTTTTCTCGATTCTGACAAGCAGTTGTGAAGTTTTGTGGGAAGTCTTCAGTGCATGTTTCTTCCTTAAATTTAGGTATCTGATGAATGCGCAGAGCATGTGACTTAAAACATACAATTTTTTTTAAACTGAAAAGAATGGGCATTGGAACTGAACGAATGGGCATTGGAAAAGAAATTGCTTATTTATGTATGAAAAAAATGACACATTTTGAAGAATGAAACACTATTTTTAATTAATATTACCGTAAATACTAAAATGGTTATTGCATCAGTCATAACATTTTACTGAAAGTTGTGGGGAGTATGCCATAACATTGAAACCTTCGTTGTATCATCGTTAGGGGGGGGATGTTGCAAGATCAAATTGTCGTTATATCAAACATTTCCTTTCCATATTTATTGGGAGTAGAATGGAGATTTTGAAATTTTGCTGTTGCAAAGGAAAAACTTTCGTCTAAATAAGGTCCTCTGCAGGCTAGAGTCTGAAGATTAAAACAGTCAAGGAAGTTATTTTTCTAATATCTAACAAACTGGATTTCTCAGTTTTAGAAGTATCTTTCTTACCAAAGTATTTTATGGTTTTTCAGTCTTAATGGACAGAGCTGTGTTTTAAGTAGCGGAATTACCCATTAAGAGGCAAGATTTATTATCATTTGTCAGACCTGTAGTGAAATAATACACTACAACATGCTGCTATCCAGTGACATTCGGAGAAACCGCCTAATACATAGATGTCGTATTTAGAAGATTTTATGTAGACTAGTAGAATTTTCAAGACCTTGAAGTGCAGTTCATGGATTTTCAGTCCAAATCATATCAAGAATCATCTGTTGAAGTCTAATCTCACTTCAGTGGAAATTTGGCAGCAAATAAGGTAGGTTTTATTGCTTTGGTGTTGCAAACAGGGTTACAGTTTTTTCTTTACGTCTACTGGTCAGTGATTCAAAATGTGACGAGGTTTCCTCCTTTTCTGTGTCAATATATCTGCTATTTTTTTGATTGCGGATATGTTGTATGATTTTTTTTAAAAATGGTTAAAAATTCTGCATTACTACTCTCATATTGATACTTATAACAATAATTAAAATGTAACTCTCAGATGTTGGTCACACACACTGCGAATTTCATTTATATTAATGATCCAAACTAACTGCATAATGGGAGGGAGTTTCAGAAATCCTTGATAAAAATTAGAGTCCTTTATAAATACTCCATCACACAAATCCTTGATAAAACTTAGAGACCTTTATAAATACTCCATCATACAAAAATTTATTATTACAGATGCAGATTTATAGTTTTTGGGGTTTTGTAATTTTTTTTTTCTTGCCCCAAAGGAGACTCGATCTTTTTCGGTAATTTTGTTTTCATTTGAAATAATAAGTGTGGTGAGTTATATTAAGAAATGATGCAAAAATAAAACAAATGGGCTTTTAGAAACCCATTTCAGCACGAATAAATAATAAAAATTACACGACTCAAATAGTAATTTCAATTATAGATTTTTTTTTCATTGAATGTATAGTACAGAGTCGATTATTACCACAGTTTCGGCAAGTTCAGGTTTTGGATTTCAGAAAGGCATTTTATACGAGTTTTGTTTTTATTTGGGATATAAGTTTGCATTCGTAGCGAGGAATTGTAGAACTTTTATGGGTTTCAGAAACATGAAGATGGAAGAATATGTTTTAATGTTTCCCTTTCTTCAATCTACATCTGCATGTTTTGCACACTGCGTTTGGTCGTTATTCGGAATAATTTTTACATCTGTAAAGGCAATTTTCCTTTTAGACATATTTTTAATTTTACTAATCTAATAAGTTAAATCGACTAAAGGCCGGCCTTGTTCCTTAAAGTGTTGGGATGATTACACTAATGATCTCTTCTAATGAAAAATCACCTGCTACTAATTTTTTCAACACTTTACAAAATTTTCCCCCTTTTCCGCAATTTGAATAGGGATAAATCTCGTCAAACTCATCAAACACGTCAAATTTCTTCCTCTGTGAAATATCTTCTCATAGCTTGGTTTTTGTTAGCCATATTTTTGGTTAGTTTAAAATATAAATAAAAACGTGAAAGATTTTCAGCTTATGCAAATTCACAACTTGTAAAATAGTCATAAGAAATCAGCGTTTAAACATTTTAGATTATACAGAAAATCATGGCAGTTAATATACCAATTGGTATGGTTTTTAAAATGTCCTGTAAATTGTTAACTACAGATGTGTATTCCTCTCCATCTGTCTCTTGTAAACACTGCCTTTCTATACCATTAACCATCTGCAGAAAGGATCACCTGATCGAGTCTCCCTTAGGGCAACTGCCCATATTTGGTAAAAGTGGGGATGTTTGGTGACAATCTCTTCCTCATCACATACTCAGGAATGGTATGAGATCCCTTTGACATCCGCTTTTGTCACTTTCCACCCCTTACGAAAAAAGAACTTTTCCCGAGGGACCACTTTCTTAGGGATCTTTTCTCCCGAGGAAACCTATATCAGCTAGGTGCGAAAAAACGATAAACTCGTATGGCTGTTTCGCTGACGTCATCACTTTCACGAGTCACTTGAAGCATGCGTCCAAGTGTTCCTTCTTGTGATGCATTTTGCAGCTTGGTTATTTTTAGTTTTCTATGTCTAAAAAAACTTTAAGTAGAACTTTAAAGGAAATCCTCAGCGGTATGACGTCATACGGCGAGACAGCTAGCTTCGCGAAAGTAGCGAAGACTGTATCGCCCGTTCTCCTCGGGATTTTGAAAAAATTTGCAAATTCGACTACCCTACCAGCTCTTCTAGACTACACACGTGAGGGGCACGATGGTCCGTCCCAAAAGCTCAGTGTTTCTTCGATCGACAACGTGAAAATATGTAATTTCGATAATCTGACAGCACCGCTTTCACGGTTAACACGGAATCCGCGTCAACGCTATATTTTCGGGTTTCTGAGCAAAGGTCTTTTGATGAATTGACCTTTAAGATGAATTAATGGCAACTCAAGTACTCCTTATTATAGTCCACCTCCAGTGAGAAGAGTCCTGGGACCGGTTTTAATAGAAGACATTACAACATGATTTGGCGAAGTCGTGGAAAATCTTACATTTTGGTGTCTCATCGCTCTAAATTTTGAGCCAATTTTTCTAGTATTGGTATGGGAAAGTACGTACTTACACGCGCGCGTGCACGACACACTCAGATATGATATATATATATATATATATATATATTGATTATTATGGCGATTGTTATGGCGCGACCTGTTATATTTCTCTTGCTGATAGGCGAAAGCGTGGGGGGCTGATGTGGAGTTTAGAGTTTTATCATCAACCGACCTAAAACATATAATTAATTATAGTTTACGTTCCTAGCATTATATATATATATATATATGAAACTATAAACCTTTCCCTTCATTAACTTTGTCCTACCGCAACATAACTTTATCCCTCAATTTGATTTTTATCTAGATATACCAAATTAAGCTATTAGTTTTCCCCCTAAAAGCCACATGCGGCCAACACTTATATAAGATCGAACCTCGTAGAACATTCGAAATCATCACCCCAGATGACGCGATAAAGTCAGGTCGTCTCTCTACGCACTCTTTTGTATTCGCCCTACGCCATTAACATGTAGAGTTTTAGCTCTCCGTCCGTTACGTCGGAGCGTTGCGCTGCCGGGTTTTTCCCCGTTATCCGCGAGATATGTTGAGTTAATATGTTTGTAATTTCGACTAAATGATGTCCAGCCATAAAGTAATTCTAAGAAATAAAAGGATTGTGTCAAATTATGTGGATGCCTGTGTCCCTCGACTGAACTCCCTGCCTTAGCCTTTGCCTCCACTCGTCGACCACTTCTACTGTTTAATGCTCAGACAACTACAAGTACTATGACTTCATAATGTGATTCGGTGTCTCTACCTGTCATCCGATATCTCCTTTGCTAATATTACACACACACACACACACACACATATATATATATATATATATATATATATATATATATATATATATATTTATTTATATTTATATATATATATATATATACCGGGTGGCCATAATTAAACTGACAGTGCTCACAGTGTTCTGTATCGCGATCTATTTGCGAGAACGACGCCACATTTTGTAGGAAGATTAAACAAGACGGGGGACGAAGGATTCCGCGAAAAAATAAATTAGTTCCAAAAGTCACCGCTAGGGGAATATTTGGCGCTGTGTAATAGAAAATAGAGTGTTGTATAGAATATAGAGTGTAATAGAGAAGCAACTGCTTCGATTGTATCCTGTGGTACAGGTTTTCGTCCTCTGCCTGACTGAACCTTCAGAGAACCTGTTTTCTCAAACGTCGCAACCATTGCTTTTAGCCCATTAACTGACACAGGACCGTTACCTTTACGCATTTTTTTGTGCGTTCTAAAAGCACGAAGAGCGGCTGACGCGTTGCACTGGTTGAGGTAAAAGAATTTGACCAGTAACGCACGCTCGAATAAAGAAGGAGACATAAACTTTCAATCCGAATGATTCGAAACGTAACACATTGCCTTTTAAAACCCAAGCAGCTGGCACTGTGCCAATGGATGTAACGTGAAATTTGAATAAAGAACTTCTTCTTCTGCTCAGCGTACGTGATATTGCAGATCACGAGACTTTATCGGTGTTTATGTAGATTTTCCGCTTTTTTAAAAGTGTTGCCATATTGCACTTGAACTAAATAAGAAAATGTGCATACTAAAAGGTAATTTTATTCCGTATTAATTTGCATTTGTTAACACTCTATTTTCTATTACACAGCGCCAAATATTCTCCTAGCGGTGACTTTTGGAACTAATTTATTTTTTCGCGGAATCCTTCGTCCCCCGTCTTGTTTAATCTTCCTACAAAATGTGGCGTCATTCTCGCAAATAGATCGCGCTACAGAACACTGTGAGCACTGTCAGTTTAATTATGGCCACCCGGTATATATATATATATATATATATATATATATATATATATTCCACCCACGTTGTATCATGGTTAGCGACACAAGCAGGGATAATTTTTAGCATTCTGTTTCCTTTAACTTATAGCTGTTTTTAAAGGTTTGCAAATTGACAAGGAATTTTTCAGAGGGTTATATAAATCCCAATTATATAGAGTTACATAGATGTATTGGTAATAGTTTATGTCAATGAGTTTTCTGTAACTTTCCTGAACTTTTTTTTCCCAATATCTGTACACACTTTATTGAACCATATTTCGTCCAAAAAATGTATATCACAAATGTGTGAAGATGATACTTATACCCAGTACATCTTCCATATCTCAGAATTGATTTGAAATTTCTAGAAGCTCTTTGTTACGGATTCTCCAGACCATAGCCTTTCCGCAAGCTTCAAACAACAAAATTTCACCCTTGTTAGCAAAGAGAACTTTATTTCAGAGTAAAAGAAAACCTTTTTTTGAACAGTTTTGACAGTTTTGAAGTTCTTTTTTATCTATATTTTGCTACTAGATGGTACCCGTCAAAACTTGACGGTTATTAAGTAAACATTCCAATAAAAAAAAGGGTTCATAACCTTATTAAAATATTAGAAATTCATATGAAAGCCACGTGTGCTGGTAATTTAGAAATATTCAATAAAACACTTCAAAAAAATGTAAGAATATTTTGCGGTTATATTAGGTATTCGCTTTGAAAAGCACGCTACCGTACAGACACTTTTGAACATATCACTATCCATGCGCCGAGTTTGCAACTTTCCGAAAATACAAAATTTGATATTATTGTAATATCTGGTTAAAATAATCCCTATATATAAAACGCGTTGGTATGCGGCACAAAAATCTACGATATTTCTACACTTCGAATGGCAACGGCTGCAACTACCGGATGTAAACAGCGGCTGTCCGCAATTTAAAACCGCGTGTGTGTAGTGGCCGCATAAGTTACAACCGCTGATCTTTTGACAATACATGTTTAGACCTATCAAATCCATTGTTTAACCATGGACAGTTGTATGTAGGTTTATCTAGAATCCATTCTTTTGATTCTGTCGCTTTAGTATCTCCTACTTTTGAAATACTCAAATCTGTATATCAAGAAGTTTAATGAATATCATAGTTGAAATCCACACTATATTTTAAGTACTTGCTGAATTTTTGCTCCATTTTATAAGTGAGGAAATTTTCCCAAGAATTTATTATTTAATATGATTAAGTGTAGATATCTGAATTGTGACCAGTAATACTTACAGAGAGTGATGTAATCAACACTGTATTTAAAATTTCCCCCCAACAATTTCTTATTTCTTGTAATGGTAAAGTGTAGATATCTTAATTTTGAAAAATTGCTGAATTTTTGCTCCATTTTATAAATGAAGAAATTTTCCCAGCAATTTATTATTTAATATGATTAAGTGTAGATATCTGAATTGTTAACAGTAATTCATACAGAGAGTGATGTAATCAACACTATATTTAAAATTTTCCCCCTGCAATTTCTTATTTGTTGTAATGATAAAGTATAGATATCTTAATTTTGAAAAATAGTACATACAAAGAGGGATGTAATTTTTAAAATCATTGATGTGGGCTTTCTCAGTCTTATCTTTAACTCTGTTCTAAGGTAATGGAAATTCACATTTTTTGATCACGATGTTTTAGAATCAGCTTAATAGAGAATACCCCTTAACAACATATATTTATGATGACAGGTAATTGTAACATTCCTTACATATGTCACTTTCAGTTGCGTTGTTTTGCAAAAGGAAATTTAAAACTAAAAGTGACCATGCTGGTCACGCAGTGGCTAGTATGGTTAAAATATAAATATATATATATATAAAAAAAAAAAGATGAATGAATGACTAACTTCATGTTTACATTTTCATGTCCCGAATATATAAAATGAATACTTGTTATTAATTTAATACTTGTAATACTTGTAATACTTGAATACTTGTAATTAATTTAATTGAAACGCTATGAAAACGTGAAAGGTATCGGAAAATTATAGACTTTTAAAAATTTAAGAAAATTTTGCCGTTATGTTAGGTATTCGCTCTGAAAAGCACACTACTATACAGTACATACAGTAGATAGTACATGTAAAAACGTGATGAATGAATGACTAACTTCATGTTTACATTTTCAAGTCCCGAATATATAAAATGAATACTTGTTATTAATTTAATTGAAACGCTATGAAAACGTGAAAGGTATTGGAAAATTTACAGACTTTTAAAAATTTAAAATTTTGCCGTTATGTTAGGTATTCGCTCTGAAAAGCATACTACTATACAGTACATACCGTAGACAGTACCTGTCAAAACTTGATGGTAAGTAATTGAACAGTTCCAATAAAAAAAAGATTCATAACCTTGTTAAAATATAAGAAATTTTTACAGAATATTAGAAAATAATATTCTGTAAAAATGTAAACATGAAGTTAGTCATTCATTCATCTTATAAAAAAAAAAAAGATGAATGAATGACTAACTTCATGTTTACATTTTCATGTCCCGAATATATAAAATGAATACTTGTTATTAATTTAATTAAAACGCTATGAAAACGTGAAAGGTATCGAAAAATTACAGACTTTTAAAAATTTAAGAAAATTTTGCCGTTATGTTAGGTATTCACTCTGAAAAGCACACTACTATACAGTACATACCGTAGATAGTACATGTAAAAACGTGAATATTAGAAAATAATATACTGTTTTGCAACCTGATGTGTTGCAATTTAGAACATTGAAATTTACTTGAATGTTTGCTGTCTGATTTGTTAATTTTAAATTGTTTTCTAATTTGAAGGTGAAATTTTTTAATACTTTTTTTTATTAGATCTGAAAAATAAAGTAATATAATTCGAGAAAGTGGCACAAAACAAAATAATAAAATGTCCCCTTATAATCACCTGAAATATTGTTTTAAGGTGACTGCCTACATTTGGAGCCAATTTTTTTAAAAAATCATTTTTTAAAGATTTTTGTGTTTTTTATGGTAAAATAGCACTTGAAAATTAAAAAATAAACAAAACCTTGCCAGTAAATACCATACTTTTTTATAAATTGGTCAATTTGAAGTAATTTTCAATGAAAATTAGCTAAAATGCGACACATCTGACAGTTATCTTAAATGACCCACAATCTAAGAGAAATTTTAAAATGCAAAAATGTTGCAATATGAAAATTTCCCCCAATTCATCATTCCTCTCCTTATAAAAACAGCCCCAAACACAGTGGCGTATGCAGGGGAGGGGTTGATGGGGGTTAACCCCCCCCCCATTTTTTCTGATTACATATATTACTTAAATAGGTTCAAGCTCTGCACTGATTGCTGAAAACTACTTTTTCATAGTAACCCCCCCCCCCCACTTTTGAAAATTTCGGCGTATGCTGCTGCCCAAACAAAAACTATTTAACTATTTATTATTATGCATCAATTATTGAGCGTCATTTCATTAACAATAGCATCTAAAACATTTCCCGAAAATTTTATCAAATTATATGTATTATTGTCTGAAATATCATGATAACGGTAAAGATTTGTGCTAAAAACATAATTCTGAGAAAA
The DNA here is from genome assembly GCA_907164885.2 of Dolomedes plantarius. NCBI lineage: Eukaryota > Metazoa > Arthropoda > Arachnida > Araneae > Dolomedidae > Dolomedes > Dolomedes plantarius. The sequence goes on from OU015492.1 coordinate 81,568,379, forward strand.
ACTCAGTTCAAGTTGTTTGCCACTTCAATTTTGTAGCAGACATTTTTTAAAACAGCTATAACTCTGCTTCTAATTGATGTAGAATGAAAATCAAAACGGTTTTGAAAAGAGAAAAGATTGAATTGCACGATTCCTGGAAAAAATAAAATTGACCAAAATAGTCAAAAAATGAAATTTTCAACGTAGGCAGTCACCTTAAAAGATACACTATCATCGCAATAGAATGCTTTACTAAAAATTATTACAGTGAGGTTTTTTTAAAAAAATATTGAAGTTTATAATTAAAAAACGTTCTTGGAAAAAAAAACCATGCTTGCAGCTGATTTTAAAATCCGACTTGTACAGTCTAACTAATGCAGCCAGATATTTAGAAACAATACTGCTAATTCAATCTATTTCAATGTAATATAAATATTTTATATAATCATGTATTATGCTATATATATGTATAAATAGGCTATGTATAAATATATTAAACAAAAATAAAATATATAAATAAAATCAGATTAAAATATCATGCAAATTATTCACGTGCAAATAATTTTTGCATGTGTATTTCAATTTAATGTACATATATTATATCTTATGCTATATATATGTATAAATAGGCTAAGTATAAATATATTAAGCAAAAATACAATATATAAAGAAAATCAGATTAAAATATCATGCAAATTATTCACGTGCGAAAAATTTTTGCACGTGTATTTCAATTTAATGTACATATATTATATATTATGCTATATATATGTATAAATAAGCTATGTATAAATATATTAAGCAAAAATAAAATATATAAAGAAAATCAGATTAAAATATCATGCAAATTATTCACGTGCAAAAAATTTTTGCATGTGTATTTCAATTTAATGTACATATATTATATCTTATGCTATATATATGTATAAATAGGCTATGTATAAATATATTAAGCAAAAATAAAATATATAAAGAAAATCAGATTAAAATATCATGCAAATTATTCACGTGCAAAAAATTTTTGCATGTGTATTTCAATTTAATATACATATATTATATCTTATGCTATATATATGTATAAATAGGCTATGTATAAATATATTAAGCAAAAATAAAATATATAAAGAAAATCAGATTAAAATATCATGCAAATTATTCACGTGCAAAAAATTTTTGCATGTGTATTTCAATTTAATGTACATATATTATATCTTATGCTATATATATATATAAATAGGCTATGTATAAATATATTAAGCAAAAATAAAATATATAAAGAAAATCAGATTAAAATATCATACAAATTATTCACATGCAAAAAATTTTTGCAGGTGTATTTCAATTTAATGTACATATATTATATGTTATGCTATATATATGTATAAATAGGCTATGTATAAATATATTAAGCAAAAATAAAATATATAAAGAAAATCAGATTAAAATATCATGCAAATTATTCACGTGCAAAAAATTTTTGCACGTGTATTTCAATTTAATGTACATATATTATATATTATGCTATATATATGTATAAATAGGCTATGTATAAATATATTAAGCAAAAATAAAATATATAAAGAAAATCAGATTAAAATATCATGCAAATTATTCACATGCAAAAATTTTTTGCATGTGTATTTCAATTTAATGTACATATATTATATCTTATGCTATATATATGTATAAATAGGCTATGTATAAATATATTAAGCAAAAATAAAATATATAAAGAAAATCAGATTAAAATATCATACAAATTATTCACGTGCAAAAAATTTTTGCATGTGTATTTCAATTTAATGTACATATATTATATATTGTTAAATATATATATATATGTATAAATATATAAATATATGTATAAATATATATTAAGCAAAAATAATATATATAAACTAAAGAAATTCTGATTAAAAATCATACAAAGTTATTGAATCGTTACTAAACACGTATTAGATGTGGAATATATAGAATTCCATGTGTTGTAAATGCAAAAAATCTGTATACTAAAGATTTGGCCTTTTGAACCGGCTAGCTTTTGTGACGTACAGTTTGGAACATATCACTGCGCATGCGTCAAGTTTGCAACTAAATTCGACATTATTGTAATATTAAATTGTAATACTGTATTGTAATATATATTATATATTATGTATTAAAAAATATATAGTATATATTAAAATATATATATTATATATGGTTAAAATAATGAAAACCTGTTTTACTGTGAAAAAAATTCTGATTCAATTTTTCTTAAATTAACGAATCACGGTGAATGAATGACTCACTTGTGTTTACATTTTCAAGTTCTGAGAAACACTATGATAACGCGAAAGGTGGTGGAAAAGAGATAATTCTCTAATGAAGAGATAATTTTGAAATAAAATTGATCGAAATAAAGTTGATTTGTGTCGATATTACGCTGTTTTAATTACAATTATTTGGGTTTAGTTGGCAAATAATCTTTTTGAACTTTACTTTTAACTTGTTAAGCCTAACTCATAAAACAAAATGGATGCCAAATGGATGGATATGAGGTGGTCGCTCCGGACGCGTTACGGACAGAGTCGACTACAGAACACGGCAACTATTATAAGGATTATAAAAATTTTAACTATTTATCTTTAGGACATGCATTTCTAAGTTTAATAACATCGTTCGTTTCTTTCTCAGCTTCTTCCCAAAGAATTTAACAACTCCAAAATTAACTCTTTAAGTACTTGGTATTTTTTAGGTATGATCCATTATTCATTTACATCCAAGAAACTTTTTTTTAAATTTTAATTTTAAAATGCCCAACGACATCGAATATAGATGATGAACTGTTGTAAATAACTTTGCTCATCCTTTGAACAGTTTAACATTATTTTGGGAGGACTGTTATAAAATTACTGATATCAGTACCAGACGGTTCACCAATAAAGTAACTGACACTATCAAAAGAAATTTGTATTCATTCAGAAATTCCTTCAATAGTTGCAATTGAAAAGCGAATGCGCCATTTTAATTACGGCTTATATTTATATTACTTGTTTCTCTGTTTATCTTAGTGCATACATAAAACACTGAATATACAAACAAAATAATATCTATGGATAAATTCACGTACGCCTAAACTGAAAATTTCAAACTATGTCTTCAAAAAGAATTTCAAAGTATTCTTAAATGAAATTCTTGCGCAAAGGGAAAAACAAAAAATATATAAATAAAAAGAAATAAAAGAAATTTTAGAAAAGAAAAAAAAAGCCGAAATAAAAGCTTGCAAACTTAAGGAAGAATATCTTACTACTAAGAGCAATGGAATTTCAAAAAAAGAAAATGGTATTTTAACATTTCTCGTAACAGCTAAAAGTTACGTTGAAAATGTATAAAAAAAGTATTTTTTATTGGTGAAAAGTCCTAAAAACTCCGATCAGAAGTTTCAATCGATTGTGCAGGCACTTTCTCAAGCAAAAAGGCTCTTTTAAATTTATATGGCACTAGATTCTAACAAGATGAATAAAACTAATGACTTTTTAAATGGTTCAAAATTTAGAGAAGTCTGTATATTAATAGATAAAAATTATGAATTTATGAAATAGGGTTTACATAGAAATTCCAGTCGATTGTATAGGTACTTTGTCTAACAAAAGGGGTCTTCTAAATTTATTTGTCACCAGATTCTAACAAGATGCAGAAAACTGATCTACTATATATACAGTGGCTCCCAAAAGTGTTCGTACACTTACGATTTTCAAAGAAATAGGGGTCTATCCATTAATTAAAATGAATATTTCAGAATGGGTATTTAATAATAAGATCTATAATCTATTCTTAACAAAACTACATGAAATATTTTGAAAACATAGTAAAACTTTATTTTTAAGAAACCAATAATCCAAAAGTAACAAAAACTTTATCTCACAAAAGTCATCGTACACTTGTAAAAAATCTCTACATATTAGTAAATATTCTAATTTTTCATGAAATTAATATTTAGTAGGATATCCTTTAGCATCCACAACAGCTTTTAAACGTCTGGGAATAGATTGCTTTAGTTCTTTTGTATTTTTTGCATTAATGTTCATTCATTCTTCCATCATAATTGTTTTTAGTTCGCTTTTCGTGTGAATGTCGTGTTTTCGTACTCGAACCTCTAGTTCTCTCCAAATATGTTCTATTGGGTTTAAATCCGGCGATTGAGGTGGTGTTTTCAAAACTTGTGGACAATTATAGAGACACCAGAGGCGAACGTTGAGAGCCGTTTGCTTAGGATCGTTATTTTGATAAAAAAAAAAACAAAGTTGTTTCCAATACCTAAATTTTGAGCTGATAATTTTAAATTTTCTCTTAAAATATTTATAAAAACAGCATGATTCATTATGCCATCAATAAATACCAAATTTCCTAGTCCTGATGCTGACATGCACCCCCAGACTAGGATACCTCCACCGGCATGCTTAACTGTTCCTACTAAGTTCTTGGGATTATGTTCCTCATTTTTTTCTTCTCCGTACAATTATACGACCATCAGCACCAAAAATGTTCATCGGCAAATAAGACATTATTCCAATAGGTTTGGGGCTTATTTATCATTGATAGTGCGAAGGGAAGCCTAAACTTTCTGTTTTTCTCCCTCACAAAAAATTTTCTATGGGCAGAACGCCCATGTAATCCAGCTGTTCTGAGAACTCGTCAAAAAATTTCAGGTGAAATTGAAGAAGAAAATGTTTTATTGAATTCTGCAGGAACTTTTACAGCACTCAAACGTGGATTTTCCACAAATTTTCTAATTATAAATCTCTGATCACGTTTTGTTAACTTTGCCGGAAGGCCTTTTCTTACCTTGTTTTCGATCCAATTTTCTTCTTTAAAGCGTTTTTTCACATACTGCACAGTAGAATGGGATAAATTAAGTAATTTAGAAGTATTCCGAATGATTTACCACTACTATGATGAAAAATAATCAATTTTCGAATGCTGTTTGTTGTTTCTTTACGACTACGAGCCATTTTTAAATAATAAATAGAATATTACGGAGTAGGCAAGCAAAAATTAAAGCCAAACGACATTTTAAATGCCACCACAATTCAAAAATAAAAATAAAGCGCCAGATGATAATTTTAATTAGGAATTTATCCAAAAATATTTCAGTGTACGATGACTTTTGTGAGATAAAGTTTTTGTTACTTTTTTATTACTGGTTTGTTAAAAATAAAGTTTTACTATGTTTTCAAAATATTTGATGTAGTTTTGTTAAGAATAGATTATAGATCTTATTATTAAATACCCATTCTGAAATATTCATTTTAATTAATGGATAGACCCCTATTTCATTGAAATTCGTAAGTGTACGAACACTTTTGGGAGCCACTGTATAAAAGAGTTCCGTAACTGACTCACAAACTGACTGACATACAACGCACAGACCAAACCGCTGGACCTAAAGGGCTGAAATTTTGCATGGCGATTCTTCTTATAGTGTAGGGGTGCACTAAGAGAGATTTTTGAAAAATTCTTCTTAGATTTGTTTAAAATTAAATTTTTAAGCTGTTTTTGTAAGGTTTTTAAGTTTGCATTTAAAATAATAATTTGAGGGTTATAAAATTTATATCACGATAAAGATCCTAAAAATTCCTTCAAAATGAAATCTTATTCGAATCTTTACCTCCATTTTCTGATTTTTGGTGAATTTTTAAAGCTTAATTTTTAGAATTTAATTTATAAAATGCTGATCACGAGATTTCTTTTTCTGGTACTTTAAATAAATCTATCGTTACGTGCATAACAACTAAATAGACAAAAAAAAATTTCTTGCTAATGCGGCAGACGATTGGACATTATTTTGTCTATAAAAATATCTCTTACGATTTATATATAAATATATATTTTTTTTCTACATCAATTGTATATATTTATCGTCGTATTTATTATAAATATATATATATTTATTTTTTTTGGCATTAATTGCATACATTGACCGTTGTATTTAATTTGAATGTACTCCGTAGCGAAGTGCGGGTTTTCAACTAATGAATTTATAAAAGGTTAAAAATATAGAGAATCATGTGAATTAAAACCCGTATCACACTGAAGAATTTGGTGAAACTTTAAGCTTTTCGTCAAGCATTTCTCCTCGCGGAGTGTCTGTGAAGGGTTGCTGGAGTTTGACAAACGGATTCGCAAACCGAAGCGGACGGGTTACCGTACCAATCCTGTTATCGACCATTAGGCTTTAGGCATAGCATACAAATTTCTTAGCGCATGTATTACGAATCGATTGCTCTCTCGGACATAACCTATTCAAATCATGGCTCCATCCAATTTTATGAGCATATCATCTAAAAAAAACGATATGTGCTAAAATAATTTGCCTTACAGCAGCATTAATTGCAAGAAGAAAAAAATCTGAAAGAAAAATTTGGACAAGGGAATGGTTAAAAAAAAGAAATAAACTAGGATGTTATGAGGATTTGATGAGGGAACTGGCACTTCAGGTAAGATATTTTCTTTCAAATTTTGCTAGAATTAATAAATTATTATAGAAATAATATTTATAGAATTATTATGCAGAATATTTGACCCTTCTTTAAGTCCCCTAAGAGAGGATTTCTTTTTCCCCCAACTGTTTGGTTTTAGTGAAATGTTTGAAAAGGTTGCTGTAATATCTTGCTCATAGAAATTTTCTATACATGAAATACAATTATGAAAAATTAAACATATCTTATTTTTTTAATACTAGGATACTGAAGGCTATAGAAGGTGGATTAGGATGGATACAGCATCTTTTGAGTATTTGCTTGAAAAAGTATTACCTTTGATACAAAAAAGAAATACACAAATGAGACACAGTATTCCTCCTGGTGAACGTTTGGCACTCACTCTCAGATATTTAGCTACAGGTAAAGATATAGACTTTTTATAAACATTGCTTTTTTTAAAAATCTTAATATTGATATTAAAGACTAGTACAAGATTATCATTATCATGATTTAATGAATATGATGGGCAGGACTGTAGAATATAAACACAGTTGCATACAATAAAGTATAAGTAGGATTAATTATTTTAGGTAGTATAAATATGGTCGATACTAACATACACATGTACTTTTACATATTCTAGTGTATTTCGGTTTTAATACTTTGATTTATATAATATATATTATGGCAATCTATTTTAATCAAATTTGTTGCTGATCGATAATTACCCCAGAAGTGACCAAGTTGGTCACACAAAATCTATAATCATGAAATTGACAAATGTATTTGCATTAAAATAAACATTTTATTATGTGGGTGCTTACTGTGCAAAAATTGAAAATATTATATTTGATAGTTAATTAATATAATATAGTAGACTCTCTTTAATTCGCAAGCACCTATAATCCACACATCATAACAGATGTAAACATTGAAATTTGATGTTAAGTTTCAATACCAATCATTGACAATTCAATAGCTAGCATGTAAAAATATATATTGTGACATTTTTTTAAAAATCATTAATTGTATATTTAAATAAATTCAAATAAAATCATTGTACAATATTTATTATAATATTTCTGTTATTTTAATTTGTCATTAATTGTAAAAAAAAACTGTTGATTGGTTTTACTTACAATTTTCAAAACATAAACAATAGAATGACCTATAATCCACACTAGCATTGGTCCCAAGCTGTGTCGATTACAGAGAGCCTACTGTAATTAGATGTTAGATTTGACATGTTAGGCACATTAGAAACTGATGTTTTATTGTTTATGTTTTCTGTACTATTCTGTTTTGAACAAAATTACTATGACAGATCTTTAGATGAAAAAATACACCTATGGATCATTAAAAGAGAATTGCTAAAATGTTTTTCTTTTAAGCATTACCTGTGTCTGATTCTTTACTGACAGTATTTATCTTTATTTTTCAGGTGAAACGTGGCAATCATTAAGTTTTCACTTTCGCATTGCTCAAAACACCATTTCTGGAATCTTGCCACTAGTATGCAAGGCAATTTTCATTGAATGCAAGGCTGACTTCAATAGAATGTGGAACCTGTTCCATGGCAAGAGCAAATGTGCAATTTACATTGAATTTAATTTTTAATAAATGTACCTTGTTCAAAGTTAAGATTGAAAATTTTTTTGTTCTGTATAACTTGTAAATAATAACTACACTGGTTTCAATTATGAAAACAGCATACGAAAACTTAGTCTCAAAAGAGGGGTTAGAACGACCATTATTATTTTATGTTAGAACATAACTTTGCCAAGTACCAAAATAATTTGATTTCTTTTTTCTGTACCCATATAAATTGGGTTACCCATATGGATCTGATCTTTTGTGGTACAAATGGAAAGATTAGTTTCTAGCAACATTCTTAGCACAAAAAAGTGTGAAATAAAAAAAAATTCAGATAAATTACATTCAGATTTTAGTACAGCTCATATTCAAAATATTAGAATAATTACATTACATAAAATACTAACACAATATTAAAAAAATGGACATCTACGAAAAGGTTAACTCTCAGATATATCAATAAATTTTGGAATAGTATCATAAATAAATAAATGGAAAATAATTTCTTATTACTTTTTCTCAGTTATTATAATTTTTTGAATCTGAGCTGTATGCTACTGCTATATATTTTTCAAATGCCAAAATACCTATAAATACCAGTTATATGCAACATACCAGCTATTTGTAAAATTAAATTATGGTCAATGAAATCAATGAAATGAAACATGAAGTAAAAAATTTATTTAAAAAATTATTTATTATTATTAAAAAATTATTTATTATTCAAGTCTGCCATGCAATATTTATTGATAACACCTTGGATTTCAACTCTTGCCTTTTCTTTTAAGTTTACATCTTTTAAACTTTTAAATGTACATCTCAGATAATTAAAAAAGGCATCATCGACATTGTCTTTATCCTCATTTATAGATGCCATTAATTTCTTGACTTGCTCCAACGTGCTGGATATTTGCTTATCCACACTTTCCCCCCTTTTTTTTAGGGGGAATTAATGAAGTTTCCATCACTTTCCTTTTATTGGTCTGGGGGCTATTCATTACTGCATTTTCATTGACTGCAGTAACTGATTCTTGGGTAAATTCCCCAAATTCACTTTCTGTATCCTGTAAAAAATAGACATTAAAATGGAATATTGAAATGTAATAATAAATTAAAAAATGAGAGCTGTGATCAGGGTTCCAAAATATCGAAAATATCCGATATTTTGATATATATCCAATATTTTCAAAATTGTCAACTTATTGCTGATGATAAATATTTACAGATTTAATACAACTTAAACACCAATACATATTACACATTATATATAAACTAATATAAAACATTATTCTAATATAAAATAGCACTTAATTTTATATATATAATTATAAATAAAATTTTTTTTTCTTTTTTTTAAAGCACTCGTAACAAAATTTTAAGTTAAACATTTTTCTCTTTCAAAACACAAATTATAAAACTCTCAAATTTTAAGAATGTTTTATTTCTTTAACAAAACTTTAAACACAAAATGAAATTTATTTATTTTTGTTCAAAAATTTAAACAAAAATGTAAGTGTTATTATTGTTGTTATTCAGTTGCATGTAAACTGAATGTTTACTATCATAAGTGATCCATAAGTTCGTAAATTTAGCTTACCATAAATACTAGTGTCAGTACAGTAAATCAATGCAACCACAATACTTAAAATCTTAGCATTAAAAATATCTCTTGCATTATTGAACAATAATGATAAAGCAGGGTAGACTATTAATGGCTTTCAATACAATTAACTTTGTTAAATAAGAAGTTATTACTACATGATTAAAAATTCTGATTGATTGTTTTCCGAATACAGAAAAAAAAATTGTAACTTGTTTCAGTACAATATCCTATGCACGAAGATTATTTCTGTTGACAAACATTGGCGAAGTTTGGCGATAAAAATGACAATTGATATGAATCCATATCAATGATCCGAAAAGTTCCGAAAGATCCACAATTAAATAGAATTATTTTGAAATTATATCAAACGTGGCAATACTATAGATAATTATTAAGTTGTTACGGATAAGAAATGTATAAAAGACATGCAAAATCTTACTTACCGCTAGTAAAAGAAGATTGGTAATGAGGCCATTTCTCACTCATTATCTCCCCTCTCTCTTTACAAGTCAACCGCTTTAACGTCCTTTTCTTGTAATAGTATTGACTGTGGTTCCACAGATTTCACGAATTGTAACTTCGTCGATGAAATAATTTAAAATTTCTTCTTTAGTCCACGGATCCGTGTTGGCGGCCATATTTTATTCCTTGCTCGATCGCGAGTCACGTGAGCCAAAAACCTGCCCTGCTATTGGACAATTATGTGCAACACAAGCTTTTCGTGAAACTTTTCCCATGTAGAATGGGAAAAGTTGCAGTTAAAGATTCATAGAAAAACACTCTATCACACAGTATTTTAGTGCAACAGTTGCAGGTAAAACAGGTTTAGTGAAACAGTTGCGCTAAAAGCTTGTGCTAAATCTTTAGTGTGATACGGGCATTATATCGGGATCTGTACTCTATATCATGGGATCCATAAACATTTCATGCCTCCGCGGAGTAAGGGCTCGCTAATTAAGTTCTTTTCTGAGTCTTTAAATTAAGTTATATCAAGAATCAGATATTTCTGTTAAAGATTGTGATTTAGATATTTACACCTTGCTACTCTGATTACATAAGAGGTGTTTATTAGAAATGTTCTATTTTAAATGCGTGGTGTTGGTTACACTAGCAAAGTAAAACATTTATTCTTACTCGACAGAATATACAGGCAATATTAATGTCAAAATTTGGGGTTATAACAAACAAATAAAAAGTATTTATAAGTACGAATATACAATTATGTACATAGAAGTGTCTTATCGATCTAAATTTTCAGCGAATTATATATATATATGTAATATACTGGACCAGCCAAAGAGAAGACTGGTGTCCAGCACATAACAAAGGATGATGATGAGTAGTGGCTCGAATAAACGACGCGGCAAGTTACGGCATTACATTTTATTAGACGGAGATTACGTCTTCCCAAGACAGCTACAAAATCCGAAAAGCGTACATGTATGTTGATCAGACTGTTTATATAAACTTTGTCATGTGATCATGATAGCTGTTAGGGGTTTGCTGCTGTCGACAAGTCACATGGGGTTTATGTAATCTGCTCAAAGCCTATATGAAATCTCGAATTCTACGCAGGTTTGAAAAAGGGAGCCATTTAATTTTTCACCCGAGGCTTTTTAGGACTTAGAATTGAAAGCGAAAATTATTTCGTACGCCCAAGGAAATTTAGAATTTAAAATGGTATGGGGTTTTTAATGTTATATATATATATATATATATATATATATATATATATATATATATATATATATATATATATATATATATATATATGTGTGTGTGTGTGTGTGTGTGTGTGTGTGTGTGTGTATATATACATACAGTGGCTCCCAAAATTGTTCGTACACTTACGATTTTCAATGAAATAGGGGTCTATCCATTACTTAAAATGAATATTTCAGAATGGGCATTTAATAACAAGATCTATAATCTATTCTTAACAAAGCTACATGAAATATTTTGAAAACATAGTAAAACTTTATTTTTAAGAAACCAGTAATCAAAAACTAACAAAAACTTTTTTTCACAAAAGTCATCGTACACTGAAATATTTTGGGATAAATTCATAATTAAAATTATCGTCTGGCGCTTTATTTTTATTTTTGAATTGTGGTGGCATTTAAAGTATCGTTTGGCTTTAATTTTTGCTTGCCTACTCTGTAATATTCTATTTATTATTTAAAAATGGTACATAGAAATCTTAGTCGCAAAGAAACAACAAACAGCATTCGAAAATTGATTATTGTTCATCATAGTAGTGGTAAATCAGTTCGGAAAATTGCTAAATTACTTAATTCATCCCATTCTACTGTTCAGTATGTGATAAAACGCTTTAAAGAAGAAAATCGGATCGAAAACGAGGTAGGAAAAGGTCGTCCGGCAAAGTTAACGAAACGTGATCAGAGATTTATAATTAGAAAATTTGCGTTTGAGTGCTGTAAAAGTTTGTGCAGAATTTAATAAAACATTTTCTACTTCAATTTCACCTGAAACTGTTCGACGAGTTCTCAGAGCAGCTGGATTACATGGGCGTTCTGCCTGTAGAAAATTTTTGTGAGTGAGACGCTTAAAAGCTGTTTGTTTTTCTGTATATGTACATCAAATCTACCGATTTTCGTCCCATTCGGGTATCTCCTTGGTGCATCTTTTTTTCTTTGTTTTTTGTCTGAGTGTATTTAACAGCGTATTTAAAATTTTGACTGGTAGCATAGAAGGATGTATCGTCTCCGAAGATAGCTAATTTAGTGTTAGTATTTTCTGGAATAACCTTAATAAAAATGTTTAAAATAATCGGAGAGTTCACGCTACCTCGAGGTGCACCTGAAAGAATATTAAATTTGTCCGAAAGTTGGCCTTTCATTTTAAATTTTAAGGTACGGTTTTTAAGATAGGAAATTAGGAGTTTGATTATTTGAGGGAATTTATAGTTTATTAATTTATGGATAAACCCGTCGATCCATAATTTACCGAAGGCTAGGGAAATATCTAGAAAAAGAGCAGCAGTAGATAATTTATTTTTCTTAGCAGATGCTAGATTTTCAGGTAGTAGATAAACTTGGGGGGGGAGCTGAAAATTATTTCCTAAAGCCAAACTGATAGAGATTCTGATATGGTTTTCGTTGAGGTATTCGTTAATTTTCCTGGCAATAAATTTGTCAGTAATTTTACTTAGTGAGTTTAGAAAGCTGATGGGACGATAGCTAGAAGTGGAGGAAGGGGGTTTGTTGGGTTTTAAAATGGGGACAATAATGGAATTTTTCCAGCTGTGGGGAAAGTGCTCAAGTTAAAGATTGAAATGATTAAAATGGTTATTTTGAAGATATATCTATAGGGGAGATTTTTGAACATGGTAATATTAATATTATCTTCACCTGGGGATTTCCTTTTGGGGAGTTTCAGAATGATAGCTTTGATATCAACAAGGACTATGTCGGGAGTAGGGCTCTCATAGGGGGTATTTAAGAAAAGGTTAATATTATTTTTAACAATATCTTCAATGCAATGATTTGAGATTGGGTTCGGGTTGAAATGTTTTCCTATTAAACTTCCCTCAGCCATAATATTAAAAGTGGGTCAGCGCCGAGTCAAGGTCAACTATCCGTGTGATGCCCAAGTCAAAATAGTGATGTTTAATCAAGCAGCGTGAACATCTTTTCTTTTTTTAAAAAAAATTATTGTGTGTCTCCCCGGTGGTGCTTCAGTAAAAAATATAAAAAGTACTCAAGTGAAGATCGCGTTCACAAAATCGAAAGAATAGTTATGTTTTCAGTTTCTCCAAGGTGTTCGTCGAATGCTTCGCAATCGTCAATACGACAGTGTGATATGTGTAAAAATTTTTAATGTGCAAGGAAGCACTTCTTCTATATTGTGAACGAAAATTCAAGATTTGGTGTTCTCAAGTATTGTGATTTCTGTTGTGCATGATAAGCCTTGGAAAAAGACTCCGGATACTAGTGTCTTCAGCAATTCAAGAAAAGGTCGTTTTATATTTTTACAGTTCTTCTGTTATTGCTGAATGTTTATTTAACAAGCACTTCTTTATTTGATATAATTTTTATTTTCTTTCGATTTTGAACCAAATTTAATTTCTTTTTCATATTTTGATCTATATGAAATTTAATTATGAGTTCCCTTTGAAACGAGAAATTTTTAACCAGGTTTAACAATCGCATTTTTGTATGTTTGATTATATTGTGAAATTATTATATTCATAGTGTATTTGAATTGTTTGCGATAGTTTGGTGAAAATATAAATAATGGAGGGCAATAGTGGAAAAGTTGAGAAACAAAAAGATCAGTCATTTACTATTAGTGGGATCACTGATGATGAGGAAACTAGACAGAAACTTGATCAGTTGTTTTCATCTGGTGATGGGGAGGCCGATTATTCTGGTCATGAAAATAAAAAAACAGTCTCAGTTAGCTGATATTCTAGAGAGAGATTTAAAAGACCTCATTCCTTTTGACCCTCAAAGTGGAATGAAACTAGAAAAATGGCTGGAGTATTTTGAACAAAAATGTTCCCAGGCTCATTTGTCAAACAGGGAAAAAATTAATGACATTTCAAGATGTTTGAAGGGAGAAGCCCTCACTGCTTTTGTAAACTCATGTTTGCATATTCAAGATTGGACAAAACTAAAAAATACTTTACAGCAATTATTCTTTGAAGAATACAGTGTAGACTTTTCAGAATTTTCTAACTTGAGATTTAAAATGAGAGAAGAATTGACAAAATATTTTCATAAAAAGATTGATGTGGGAAAAAAATTAGGATTAACAAAAAACTTAATACTAGAGGGATTGTCACAGCGATTAAATGCTCAAATGAGATTAACAATGGCTGCAAATCCTCCTAAAACAACAACAGAGTGGTTAGTGTTGGCTACTAAGCTAATTAAAATAAATAATGAAGGAAAGAGATCTGATCAAAATAATCGAGATAACTTCTTCAGCCCCAGATTTGAGAACAATCAGCAATTTAGACAAAATTACTACGCCCAACCTCAAATTAGGACGAACTATAATCACCAATCTCAGTTTAGACCCAATTATAATCAACATCATAAATTTAGACACTGGCAGGCCAAAGGGGACCAGAATTTGGGAAATGGGAATTTTGCACATAGACCCAATAACCAAATTATTCATCACCAGCAATATTCAAACTTACTATCCGGACCTTGGCGAAAATGTTCCAATTTTGGCACAGTGAACGCATACCATTGGGAACAGACTTGCTCAATAAACGAGAGGTTAGATAGAATATCAATATCAGATAAAGATCAACGGCATGAGGAACCTGAATTTGAAAGAGATCAATTGCCGAATGACAATTATTGTCACTAGAAGGAGTCATTATTACGAATAATAAAAATTCTCAGCAAAAAGGACTAAGTTAAAATGAATGGCAGAAGATTTTAAATTGTGTAGTAGGTACTGCCTCTACAATTAGTTTGATTTCAAAAAGAATAATATAGGAAAATGGTTTACAGTGTTATTCGAGCTCTCCAATTAAGATCAGGCAAACTGAGGGAGAAATTTTAATCACAACTAAATGTCAATTTGATTTGAAAATAGGGAAGCTAACTAGAAACATTTCTGTATATGTCTTGGACAATGGCTTGCCTTATCTTATTTTGGGACTTCCAGAGTGTAAACAATATAAATTGACTATTGATTGTGTAAAACCATGTGTATTTCAAGAAAAATTTGCTCTAAGGTTAGTTAATTTTATTGATGATAGTAGTAAAGTTTCTTTACATTTAAAAAGCAGTATGGGTGAAACTTCTGTGTGCTCTGAAACTAATGATATTTTTAATATTGATTATAATGTATGTGAAATTTAAAAAGTCTAATGATGTAATGATGAATGTACAAAATTATAGTGATGTAAACATTGAGAATCAGATAGAGAATTTAAATGTTGATAGGGATTTAAGAGGACTTTTGCAAAAAATGTAGGATTATTTTCAGTAAATAAGTATGATATAGGTAAAGTAAGGATGGAACCACAAAGAATAATTTTAAATTCAGACCTACCAATTAGCCTGAGAGCTTACAGAACCTCGCCAGTTGAAGAAAAAGAGATCGGGACCCAAATTAAGAGTTTATTAGAAGCGGGAATCATTAAAGAATCACACAGTTCTTCTTCGAGCCCAGTGACCTTAGCAAAAAAGCGTGACGAATGGAAAACCTGACTTTGTATTGACTTTAGAAAAATAAATTCAATAACTAAGACAGATGCAGAACCATTACCTAGAATTGGCGACATTCTTGACAAATTAAGCAAAGCTAAATTCTTTTCAACCTTAGACCTTACATCTGGGTATCGGCATGTACCCATCCATCCAAAAGATACTGAGAAATTAGCATTTGTCACTACTTTTGGCTTATACGAGTGCCTAAGACTTCCGTTTGGCTTAAAGAATGCCCCTGCAGTATTTAATAGAACTATTAGGAGAATTTTAGATAAATATAAAGTTAATTTTGCATGCCACTATTTCGATGATATCATAATTTTTTCAAACTCAAAAGAACAACATCTGGAACATTTAAGTCATCTATTTAGCATTTTCAAAAAAGAGAATATCAAGTTAAAATTGTCTAAATGTACATTTCTGCAAGAACAAATAAATTTTCTGGGTAATAATGTAAATGAAGGTAAAATTTCATCCGATAACGTGAATATTGAAAAGGTTAAATGTCTAAAACCACCAACTAATGTAAAAGAACTTCAAAGATTCTTGGGAACAATAAATGTGTACAATAAATTTATTAAAAATTATGCAAGAGTAAGACAACCATTAAATACATTATTGAAAAAGGGGGTAAAGTGGGGATGGTCAGAAAAGTAACAAGAAGCTTTTTAGACTCTTAAAAATGTATTAATAGGTAAACCTATACTACAATTATATGATGGAAAAAGAGACTGTCAC
The DNA here is from genome assembly GCA_907164885.2 of Dolomedes plantarius. Classification (NCBI taxonomy): domain Eukaryota; kingdom Metazoa; phylum Arthropoda; class Arachnida; order Araneae; family Dolomedidae; genus Dolomedes; species Dolomedes plantarius. The sequence goes on from OU015492.1 coordinate 81,584,953, forward strand.
GTTTTCGTGGATGCTAGTAAGCATCAAGTTGGAGCTGTTTTAAAACAGCTCCAACTTGGTGAAGATGGGGTGTTACATCCCATAGCATATCATTCACGTGTTTAAAAAATTACGAATCAAATTACTCAATCACTGAATTAGAATGTTTAGCAATTGTAGACAGCTTGGACAAGTTTTATCATTATCTCCAAGGGAAAAAATTCACAGTTCACACAGACCATGCAGCCTTAGTTTGGCTTAAGAATGTTAAGAACCTTGGGGGAAGACTTTATCGTTGGTCATTAAAGTTAAGTATGTTCGATTACGAGATTAAATATCAAAAGGGAACTGCAAATATTGAAGCTGATATGCTTTCCAGAAATCCTGTTTCAGAATCTATTCAACATGTAACCCATTTAATTGAATTGCAAAAAATTGTGGACTTTCAGAATAAAGACAATGTTCAGGGACCTAAGTATAAAAAAATAAATGATGTAATCTGTTAGGAAAAAAAGGGTTTTTAAAAATTGTAGTACCATTTTCATTAAGACTAGAAATTTTAAGAAAAGCACATGAGGAGTTTGGACACCCTGGAGTAAATAAATCAATGCAATTGCTTACATCCCAATATTATTGGCCAAAAATCACCGAGGACATTAGTAATTATGTTAAACATTGCCACACTTGCCAGATAAACAAAAAGAAAAGGCAAAAAAGGTTTGGATTGCTGCAAGAAGTTACTCCGACAGACTAACATTCTGAATGCTTAAGCTTGGACAGAGTAGGCGGATTTAATTACTATAATTCCACAAAAAGTACTTGCATTTAGTAATTGACCATGCTACGCGTTATATTAGGGCTTTTCAATCAAAAAGTGTAACCACAGAGACTTATACGAATTGCTTAAAACAAATATTCCAAATTCAAACTCCAAAGACATTGTTAACTGATAGAAACGCAGCTTTTACTTGTTCTAAATTTAGAAGGTTTTTAGAGCATAACAATGTGAAACAATTGCTTACGACTTCTCATCATCCACAAACGATCGCAAGGTCGAAAGAGTAAATCAAACGATAATTACTAGATTAAGGTGCAAAGTACATAATTCATCAAGTAAAAGTCCTTGGACTACTTTGTTAAATGAAGTAATTAATGTTTATAATCAAACACCTCATTCGGTTACCCAGCTTACCTACTTTTTGGAATTTTACCTTATGAACCCCATGTTAAAAAACAAGAATTTTACCCTCAGGTAGATGAAGCAAGGAAAATAGCTAAAGAACAGAAAATTAATTATCATAATAGGAATAAAGTAAAATATAATACACGTTTTGTAGAATCTAAATTTAATGTTGGAGATTTAGTACTATATGAAGAATTCCAATACCCTAATACAAGAAAACTAAGTTCACCCTATTCAGGACCTTACACTATCTTAAAACAAATGTCAAAAGTTAACTATGAAATTGATTGGACAAATTTTCCCACCAAACAAAATTCTGAAATTGTCCATGCTTGCAAATTAAGATATAATGCACAAGATAAATTAAAATTATACCACGAATAATGACAAATCATAGATCCATTTTTCTTTTTGATTGTTTTTCGAAGCTTAACATCATTATTTTTTTAATTGAAATAAATAATTATGTGTTCTCCTACTAAACATAAAAAATTTGAAAAAAAGCAAAAAAAACTCTATCTTACTTAAACTTTCTTTTTAAGAAAACTGTTATATGTGAATTTTTTTTGGATCTGAAATTAAACCCCGAATGTGGCATTTCTACTTCTTTATCTTTCGTAAATTCCCTCTTTCTTGAAAAATTCTGTCCTATCACCCCCTTCTATCAACGATATTTGGAAGTCATCCCAGTTGCCTTCAAAAACTTTAAACTCACGACACTTTCACAGTCACCAGAGGTGCTGAACATTAACTAATGAAACTCTAAACAAACACAGACTATGGGATGGCCACTCCTTTGCCCACCCCCCCCCCAATTCTAAATTAAACTTCCACAGGTATGACATTTGGACATTTTCCTATTTATCCATCTTTGTACTATGCAAGATGTTGTTTTTAGCTGTCATATCCTGTTGGCAGATTAACGGTTGGTCCACTGTACGGTTACTCTTTCCTCCTTATTAGTCGCTGAACAAGATACCCACATTTTTCACAAACATAAACACAACCCCTCACTCCTTAGAGGTAGAATTAAGAAAGAATTTGAAACTAAGAGTTTGAGTGACACACATACAACAAGGTACCTTCAACACAAAAATTGGATATCCACGTAGACTTAAAATAAGTGTACACAAATGACTAAAGAATGAATAAGTTGAAAATTAAGTGAAAATATTTTGAAAATAAGAAAATAATGTTAGAAGAAAAATGAATAGAATAAATAATGAATATTGAATAGAAAATTTTTTTTGGAATAAGAAAATATTGTTGGAATAAAAATGAGTATAAAGAATATTGAAATGAGAGTAATAAGAAATATAAAGATATGAAAAATAAGAATTGATATATTGAAAACTTTTAATGAGATTGAGTTGTAAAAAAAAAGTTCTGTAATTTTTTATATGCCATTTATATAATATTGAAGAGTGATTTTTATTAGAAATGTGATTTTTATTATGTAGCTACATACAAAGATATTATTTTTTTATATATTCAAGTCAATACAGTGTGTAATTTGCTGTGTATTCTGCGCTTGGTAAAAGATAAGTCATAGCAGCTACAAAGACTGTCATTTTTACTGTAATTTTCGCAACATAGTAATGACTCTGACTTAGGTTGTGAAAGGACTACCAAGTTATGATGCACAGATAATTCATTACATATATATAGTATATATATATATGTATATATATATATATATATATATATATATATATATATATATATTTATTTATTTATACATATATATATATATATATATATATATATATATATATATATATATATATATATATATATATATATATATATATCTGCTCACATGGGATAGTGGATAGCGTCCTACTCAAGTTCCGAATAAGAAATGGACGTTATCGTGATGTCCACACACAGGGAGAAATGCTGGCTCACCTAATATGGTGCTCCCGTTATAAAGAAGTAGTCAGCAAGACTTCGCAGATTTTCAAAGGCCAAATCAGAAGAAGTACCTACCATCAGAACACAAGCACCTCTGCATTGGAGGATATATATATATATATATATATATATACACTGAAGTGCCGCTGAATTAGGGATACCTACCTAGTAACGAGTTGGGCCACCTCTGGCCTTGATAACGGCTGCCACACGACGAGGCATAGATTCAACAAGTTTCTGGAAACGTTCCACGGGAATGGCTTGCCAAATATTGGCTAAAGCTGTCCATAATTCAGTAAGGTTCTTTGGTGCTGCGTGATGGCCTTTTACGCCTTGTTCCAAAACATCCCAAAGATGCTCAATAGGATTAAAGTCTGGGCTTCTAAGTGGCCAATTCATGACAGAGAAGTCAGAGGAATGCTCATCCAACCAGCCAGTAGCCAACCGGGACTTGTGAGAGGTACAGTTGTCTTGCTGGAAAACTCCATTACCGTGCGGATAACAGAACAGCATAAACGGATGGAGGTGATCACCCAGCAACTCTACTTACCAAATTGCATTCAGGGAGGTTGGTACACGCAGCAAAGATCACAAACTGTGCAACGAAAAACACCCCAGACCATGATTGAGCCACCATGCCCTTGTACAGTTCCAGCGAGACATGCAGGATCCATGGCTTCATGAGCCTGACGCCATATTCTCAGCCTCCCGTCGGCGTTAAGTAGTCGGAATCGAGACCCATCACTCCATGCTACTCGTTTCCAGTCCTCTACACTTCAGTCTCTGTGCTCTCTTGCCCAGGCAAGACGTGCTGCCCGATGGCGAGTATAGAACAATGGTACTCTGGTAGGTCGACGGCTCCTGAAACGCATACGGTGAAGCGAGCGTTGCACAGTCCGTTTACTGACTGTACGACTGGCACCGTCATTAAACTGGGTGGTAATTTGAGCTAATTTTTGGCTTCGCTGGCTACGTACAATACGCCTGAGCCGTCTCTCCCCACGCACTGTCAAGGCTAATTGTCCTTTGCAGTTTGCCCGATCGCTAGTTTTTTTTCCACCATCCATGTATTCTAGGTATACTCTTGACACTGTCGACCTTGAAAATCCTAGCTGTCTGACTATTTCGGAAATTGAATGGCCCATGCGTCGCGCACCTACGATTTGTCCGCGATCGAAGGCGTCTAAATCAGGCAGTTTACCCATACTGGCAATTCCAACAACTAATTCAGAACAACCACAGTACGCGCTATACATGCAGTTACCACAGCGCCCTCACTTGCGCATACATGATGCGCAGCGTTACACAATATGCATAGGCTTTGCTATCCCTAATTCAGTGGCACTTCAGTGTATTAAAAAGCATTTAAGCAATAGACTCCTTCTTAATAATGTTTAAGTGTCATTTTCAGAAGATTTTTGGACTTTGTTTTTTGTGAAAATATTGAGATTTTGTCTCAAAAAGTGGCAAGTCTTGCCTATCTTTTATCTTGGTTCTTATATAACCGTCTCTTGCCTCTGAACCACAAACAGATAATGCAGCCTCAGTTACTAGCTTTACACACCGTTATACTGCCTGTGTGTTACAAGGGAACTTCTCAAAATACAGGAAACTGTCTCCTGAAGAAATCTTAGTCGTTATTTCTGTATTTAGCATTTCATATATATACATATATATATATATATATATATATATATATATATATATATATATATATATATATATATATATCTGCTCCTGTAGCATCTGTTATCACAGATGAATGCTTAAAAATAATGTTTCTAGCCAGCTCTTAGGAATGCATGTCGTATGTATGGAAAATAATATGATTAAGCACAATGAAGCATTAAAATGACTGATATAAGTAAGAAAAACAACTATTCTTATAGTTTTATCTGCAACATAATTTTTGTGTAAAAAAAATAGTTATAAATATTATAAATAGTTTGTAAAATACATTTCGTTCAATATAAACATAGTAACTAATAAAATATTTTATTATTCTTATCATAATTTTAATAAATAAAATTAGATGGAAATAAATATTTTTAAGATGTTCAAATAAAAAACAATGGGCTAATTAAACAAAATGTTATAATTGTTAATTTTTTTATGTAATAAGACAGAGCAATAAATAATTTACAGCTATTAATGATTTCAAATTAAAAAAGTTCAATAAATATTACTAAAATGGCAAATAGAATAGTAAAATTGAAACAATAATATATTAATATGTTTCTTATTTTAAAAATTAAGTTGTTTAAATATTGCTCTGTAAAAATAATATGCTGCATCAGGTCAAGAATGCCACCTATTTCAGGGTGTAATGTTTCTGGGTAGCGAATCTACCTATTTTGGGTATCCCACTTTAGTTTTTAAACATGCTTTCATGCCTTTTTAGTTAAACTTCCAATTTGTTATATACCAAAAACAGCATTTCATTTTTATAGTGTGTATAACAGTGTTCCATTTGCATGTATTTTGATAGTCTAGTTCTAAACTAATTTCAAATTCATATTAAGCGAATCATTGACAATGAAGTATTCGAAAGGAAATTGTTACGTGACATACAAAATATCTCCTTTTAAATAAAAGGTAGCCCCTTTTCTCGAATTGGTCTGTAAGTTACAAACCTCTAAAAACATACAGATATTTCCATTTGAAATGCATTTCTAAAGAACGGGCACCACGGGCTCTCCACACACGAACACGATTGTCATCACTGCCGAGATTGAATCTGGATTCGTCGCTAAAGACGACCTGGTTCCATTCCGCTGCAGTCCAGTTTCCTCGTGCGCGGCAAAACTCCAAACGGAGGCGTCGATGGGTGGGCGTCAAGGGCAGCACACGTAATGGGCGCCGCGATACCAACTGTCCTTCAGCCAGGCGCCTTCGTATGGTTCGAGAAGACACAGAGGCCCCTAGTGAAGGTGCTACCTGTGCCTGGATGGCGGCCGATGAAACAGTTGGATGTACGCGTGCATTTCTTACGATGTGGCGGTCTTCTCGACGACCTGGTCTGTCGAGGGCGTCCTGAGCCTGGTCTTCGTGTACATGACATCTCTCGGGTCCACTGGTCCCAACACCTCCTCACAACACAATCAGAGCGGCCTAATTGACGAGCTACTCGCCTAGCTGACCACCCAGCTTCCATCATCCCGACGATTCTCCCCCTCTCAAACTGCGACAACTGCTTATATTGTCTTCGAACACGGCGTAATGGCATGTCTATCTCAGCTCTTCCTTTGTAAATGATTCAGCACACTCAAGCAAGCTTTGGTTACCTGTTTTATACTCCACAGAGTACGATGTTCAAAGCCCTCTACCGGCTATATGTAATGCGCAATCACGCTGCATTTCTAATCATTTGCATATCTCCCCGACATGTACCTTCATTGCAAGTTTCGTTACGATCCTGCAATTATTTCTTGGTGCACTAATTTTTTTGTCCATGAGTGTATATGTGTGTGTGTGTTGTTTTATAATAAGTATATATATTTTTATATCAAATGCCTTTGGGGACAGTGTCGAAAGGCCGTCCTAACTTTCCATAGACACTGACTGTTTGCAACATCCATTAATACTTTTATTTTATTTTATTTCATATATCCTTTTATTTTATTGCAACAATAAATTCAACATGTGTGTGCTATAAGTTACTTTTATGGTTATTTAAAATTTAAATGCGAACAATAGAACAAAATCTGAAGACATTAACAAAGAGGTCTTCTCGCAACGTTTGATCTCACAACGTTACAGATATCCAGAAAAACAGTTGTCATAAAATGGTATTGAGAATGACAATAAATATCCAGTTTCTTTTGATGTTGGGACAATAACTGTAATCCTGTTCAACGGAGTTCTCCGAAAAACACGCATTCGCTCATGCAAATACTCCCATGAACTTTTGCGAGGACAAAAAGTTATCAAATTCATTATTTTCCCTTAAATGCAATAACAATGAACTAGGAAATTTGCAAATGAAACGCAAATATTTGCAACTTCGAGGAATCTTATGAAATTATGAGGAATCTGCACAAAGGAATCTGGAATACAAAGTAGTCAAGGTTTACAATTATATGCATTTAATTCATAAAATGGTAAATCATTATGTCTAGGTATTTGTATTCCGAAATATATCCTTAATATATTATAAACTGAATAAAGAAATCAAATATATTTTTTTATCTTTCACTTAATTTACGATTTTATTCTAGGAATATTTCTAAATCCATTCGATAGAAAGTCAGCGTTATAACCTATGTAAGTTTTGTAAATTAAAAGTGGTTTTTATTGCCAAGTAACTCCTGAGATTTCTTCCGATAAAGAACATCGGTGCAGTTGTTTGGATATACAATGAAAAATTTCGACCTACGTAGTGTAACAAAGGTGACTAGCTAGACCTTTAAAATATAAAATTTAAATTCTTGAATAATTATGCAACAGATAGGTTCACTGTTGTGAGACAGACTCTTAGATTAGAATGGAGAACAAAGTATCACTGTATCACCAAATAGAAAGCGCTTTTCCTTCTTTTTATTCATATCAATAGGTATAATACCTTATATAGTTTCAATGAATTAGTCTTGGTCAACTAAGATAATACGATAATTTAAGGAATTTTACAAGTAACACTTTGTAATCCCCCAGTACTATCTTTAATGTAAATATCTGGAGTAGAAACAATATATTTTGTTTCTTGTAAAATGTTTGAACGAGGACAAAAATATAAAGAAAACACCTACAAAGCCAATTAAAAAAAATATAATATCATTTGTTTGCTTCTCTTGCCTCCTTGCCTCCTTGATATATACATTTCCTATTTTGTAGTAAACGACTCCTACACCAATATTTTCCCCTTTCTTGGACCCATCTGTATAAAGATGTGATCGATTTTAGGTGTTTCATCTAATGTCCAATCAATGCTAATTAATTTATCTATATCTTCTAAAATTCTAATCCTTGTTTCAGAATTTTCAGCATTAAATATTTCTTCCTTAATTATTATTTCCTTGTCTTCATCATATAATTTACACAACAAGTTGATTGATCTTACTTTTAAGTGCATGGGTATACAACCCGCTAGTACATTCATAGCTTCCGTAGAAACTGTTTTGTAACATTTAGTTATAGATAGTAAAGCGGACATTTGTAAACTATGTAATTTGTTTTTAAATACAATCTGTTCTTTGTAACAAACCTCTACTCCATAGAGCAGAATCTTTTTTATCAATATTTTATAAATTTGTTTTATAATTTCCGGTTTAAATCCCCATGTTTTTCTTGTGAGTCTTATTAACTTATAATATTTCACAATATTTTGTTTGTTTTTTCCTTCAATTTCTCCATATGCTTTCTAAAGTTTCATTTACTGTCGAATATGATTCCTAAATATTTCAATTCAGCATTATATTTTAAACTCTCCTGTTGCAGTTTTATGGTAGGTTTGGCACCTATGTTACCTTTCCACATAATTATATTATATCTACATTTTCCAAGACTGAATTTTAGTTTATAATTGGATGTTTATGTTACAATTTTCGCATTTTTGCAATACATCCCTTGCTATATCTGTAAATTTATATACTACATGACTATTCATAATAATCATCAAATCGTCCGCGAATGCCTGGACACTATATTTATAATCCACTTCACACTCCTTAAGTAAATCATTTATAACAATTAACCAAAAAATTGGCCCAAACGAGGACCCTTGAGGCACTCCAACATTATAATTATGATCCTGATTTTTCATTATAATCTTCCTTTCGGTTATATAACTTTTTATAATGTTAAATAAATACTTTTTAATGTTCAGCTTCTCCAATGCACGAGGCGGGACCCGTCGTGGCGGCTATAAGGCCTTCCGGGTGGTTTTCCCGTCCGTGGGTATAGACCGCAGTCTGCACCTGCCACCCGCCGCACGGTCCCAGACAAGCGCCCTGCCACCTAACGACACGCGGCCGGGACGGCCGGACAGAGGCGTGACGCCGCTCAGGGGTACTTGCTCTTGCGCCAAAGAGGCGAAGGGCTAATTAAGTCAGCCCGTCTAGACGAGATTTGGAATACTTGAAGAGGCGATTGCCAAGAAGGGATGCTCTAGGGCCTGGGACCCAACAGGACGCAGTTAATGTGGGGTGGAGCGAAGCGCGTAGGCCTGAAAAGAAAGAAAACTAAAGGAAATTTTGCGGTATCGCTGTGAGGACTAGGCGTTTTCCAACTCGATCTAAAAGGGGGAAAACTGGTCAATTTTGGAGGTGACAGCGCTATCCCCGGGCCACGGTTACTTGTTTTCTCGCTTGCGTTCATCGACACGAGGCGTGGCCCGCCCCTGCGTATGTTCCCCCGTGAAGCGGTGTGCTCAAAACTCCTTCGGACATCGCTATTGTCCTCCGGAAAAAAATTGAGATCATTAATTCTGAGAAAAAAGTTAGTGGGACGACTAATAAAATAAACTAAAAGATAGAAAATGAAAACGAGCCGTACCAAGGTAGCTGACGGCGGGCTAGCCCTTGCGACATTACTCTTGTACGTGCCACTTCACTTATCATCGCAGACCCTAACAAGCTAACCCTACCATGCCCACCTCGGTCTGGGCCGGGGCCCTACCGACGGCGGGGAGTCCTTCTCAAGAGCCTCTATAATACTTTTCCTTCTAACCGAGTTAAAAGCATTCTGTATATCCAGGAACACCAAGCAAGTATGTCTTTTACTAATTTTATTTTCATCTATGGCTTTCATAATATTTTTAATGCATTTATCGTACTCTTACCTCTTCTAAATACAAATTTATTTGAAGAAATCAGATTATTTTTTTTCCAAATATAAAACCAATCTATTGGTTAATATTTTGTCTAGTAATTTCCCCATTACTGGGAGCAAGCAAATGGGACGATAAGAGCCCGGCATCCCTGGATCTTTCCCATCATTGGGGAAATATATAGGAATTGTTTTTTTCCAGTTGTTTGGGAAGTAACATTAATTGAATCACCTATTAAACAATATATACACATGATGTCTTTTTCGACATTATGCATTTCAGATATTGTTCCCAACGTTAGTCCATCATGGCCAGGTGCTTTTTTCTTAGCCATTTTTTCCAAGTTACAATCAATTTCCTCCCTACTTATTTCGGGAATATCTTCATCATTTACCATTATAGCCTCATTTGAATCCACAAGTTCCTCTTTTTGAAAATGATATTTAGTCAATTCTCTTTCATTATCTTCCTGTTTGTCTTTATAACTTTCGTCCTCTCCCATAATCTTTTCCATCACATTATGCCTTTTTTCTTTAATAACATTCTTGACTTTACCAAATGTATTAGATTTTTATAAAATTGAATATCTATATTTAGTTGACTCATGTCTATTTACATCATCTTTAGATATATTTACTTTAGCATCTTTCCTTAAAATCATGGCAAATTAATTTATTCATACACCACTAAAAGCTGTAAATGAAAACTTTTACAGAATAAATCAAAATCAACTTTCGGGAAGAGTTGGGAATCTCAATTACCAATTCCTATTTTATGAATTTAGCCAGATTGATACATCAACTTTAAATGTATAAACCTCCCAGGTAAGGAATCAAAAATTAACTTGGTGGGGGATAGAATTAGACTATCAAGTTTCTCCCATGGTTTCAATAAAGATATGTGAAACCTTTTATCGTTTCACATGCCTTCCAAATTTTCAAATAATGCTCCTACATTGTATTCAAAATAGTACAATTAACGCATTTATATCCTAAATATAGTTAAAATGTCTCTCTCCATATAGTATCTAACGGAAATGATCGATCGCATGTGATTCTGGGTAATTACTTTGGGTAGAAGAATAAAGTTGCATTAAATTAGAGTTACAAAAGACATTTCTTCCGTGCAGAAAATAAAAACTTGTTAATTTTAAAACGAGTTATTTTTTTCCAAAAAAAGAAAATTTTCATTAACTAACACAAACTCTCTGCGTTGAAAGAGTTAAAATAGCCTGATAAAATTTCTGTGGGTATTATAGGGACAGCAAAAGAAATTACTATGGAACAACTAAAAAATGTGTATTACTATGGAACAACTAAAAAAAATATTTATCAGTGTGTTTCGATTTGTTACCATTTAAGTTTTTTGTCGTTTTGGTGGATTGTATTTGGTGGATTTCAAAAAAGGCAATGGAGTTAAAAATTTGTAGTTTATTTCTTAATTTGCATTTACAAAAGAGAAAAACTCTTTGAAGTATTTTTGAAACGTTAATTTCAACCGGAGAACAGTTTAGTATGTAAACAAATGATGTACACAGCATCATAGAATTAAAAAAAAGAAAGACCTGGAAAATCAGCAACGTTGTCCAGTGGTATAAAATAAATATTTACCAGTTGGAAATATCTGAAAAGATCTGCTTTTAAATATTAAAAACAAATACTAGAAAAACTTGAATCCTTTGGAGTATTTGTTCAGCTAAACACTGTAAAATAAATATCTTGATTCTTAATTCTGGAATAAATTTGCATTTGTTGTCGATAGCAAACGTGTCTTTTTATTCGCATTGTCAAGTAATGGTAAGGCAAAGAAAAACATTCGGAAAAAAATATTCTGTAATTCCAAAAACATTCGGAAGTACATAATTTTTCTTCCAACTGCAAAATATGGCAGGCGGAGGTGGTATGTTCTCTACCAGAAATAATAGTACTGGGTTTATTGAGGATGTAATGAAACAATATAAATCTAGAAATAGAAATTTAAAATTTCCAGGTAATTTTTTTCGAAATCTTACCTTCGAAATTCATAGTCGATTTTTCCCCTAAGACAATGCCCTAACTCATACAATAGGAAAAGCGCTGCTCTGACTTCTGTACTATTGCCCCGAATTTAAATTTAACAGTCCTTAAACTTCAGACGTAAAAGGAGACCTAAGGTAGCCTAGTAGTAGCGCGTTGGGCTTGGAACTGAGGGTGGTCGGTTCGAATCCCGACGAACATCATTAAATACCTTTACGTCTAAGCCGGATATGGGTACGTTAAATCCTCAGACCAGAAAGTCATTTTTTTAGGTCATAGGGATGGGAGAAGGTACAAGCTCCCCCTCCGCGGATATCGCACCTTTCGGGGGGGGGGGGGTCTGCTCTGTCAAAATTAAGGTGGCAACAAGAGGTAGTGAAAGTTCGCCTATTCGGTACCTTCATTGAAAGAAACCAACGATTCTCGTGTATTATTTGTGAATATCTGCTTCAACAATGCCACGCATTCACAAACAACACGTCAGGTGTAAAACCACCACACATATATAACTTCCGATCATATTAAAACCCGATTTTAAAATTCGAAAATAAAATTTTTTCAATATAAAATTTAAATAAAGAGGAATGGAACATAACCGAGCTAGAAATAACAAAATATTTAAATATAATTTCAGACTATGCAAAAAATATTCAAACATGCTTACGTAATCTAAGAAACAACTAGAAAACCTCTAAAGTTCCTTTACTTTTATCTATTGAAACTATGTGGTCCATTATTTTTGTGTCTGTGATCTTTCTCTCTAATTTATTTTGTAACAATTATATTCAACTATTACTTTACTGTTTTTGTAGATTTTACATAAAAGTCTGAATTAGATACAAAATTAAACGTGGGGTACAATAACAGTTTAAATTTATAACTTTATTATCATTTAATCCAGTGTGGTCCAACCTTTAGTTACCTGAGGGCTAATCAAACTTTAGTATTGGAATGTGAGGGCCAGAGCCATTCCAGAAAGAAAACGAATTACATATTGTATTCAAAAACTTTTATTGAAATTTATATTAAAAGAAGTTTAATATGCCACTTCATTTTACAGTCGAGAAATCAATGTGATGATTGGCACTGACTTCGGTTTATAACGGTCGACGAGTGAAGCGGTCGACGAGTTCAATATGGCCGTTATATGGCCGTTACTTAAATTTTAAGTAACGGCATTACATTTAAGTCTTACATTTTAGTCATTACATTTTAAGTCTTAAAAACTAAAGCCGTAAGAAGGGTGAACGATTTTTTTCCAAATATTAAATTAAAATATTTTTATAGTAAGAAGGGCAAGGGCCAAGAAAAATGAATTGGTGGGCCGCGTGCCGCCCGCGGGCCGCGAGTTGGACCTCACTGATTTAATCGGAATATTTTTTGAAATGCTTAAATGACGATCGCTATTGGGAAACTTTATATGTTTTATCTTCCTGTCTATCATCATTTTCATTCAGAAATATCCCGTTTTATAGTATCATAAGAAATTGGATAAATTAGCACTTTTCACTAGACTTCCTTGTTCTTCCCGTCTAGTTAGGGAAAAGGTAAGGTTTCTGCGGAATAATGCAGGAAACTCAAATTTCAATCAGACATTATTTCTCTTTCACATGTCTGTAACAAGAGAGATGCTAAACTCGGATAACTTTCACTCGGAGTTTTTTCACAAACATTAAATATTCAAAGCTCTCGTAAAAGATTTATCGAATGTGAAATCTCTATTCATTTTTCTCTAAATATATTCCAGTGCTCATTCGATCCATATACTGAAAAATTTAAAAAAAAAGTCACGCCGTATTCGTATCAAATGTATGCACGTGTAGTGTCTGTTCATTTCAAATTATTGCAAATCACGGAGAAATGCATACGTTACAAATAAATATTAGGATTTTATCTACGACTAAGATTCAAAAAAATGAATTTGTATATAAAATAACAATATTTCAAACATCTCGAGTTGAATATAAAATATGTTTGTTTGTTTTTTTATTTATTATTTAACGACAGTGAACTTCTGCGAGACGCGAATTTGAAGTACAACGATATGATTTTGAATATTTTTATAGATCTATCCCAGAAGAGGTAAATAACCTTGATTGTACGTGATAAAGAAGCATTTACGAGTTTTGCATTTTTCTTTTATATTTCGGCTTTAAAATCTCTTATAAATTATTCATGTCTATTTTGGTTATCAGAAATGAATAATTTATGTGAGGTAAAAATATTTATCATTATAACTCAAGTTTTGATTTAAATTCATAATAATAACCAGTAATAAGTTTGGCGTACCTTTCGATCTTATTACTGGTTGAATATACGTATTTCCTTCCATTTCCATGTTTTTAATGATACTATCGTTGTGTATGTAGAACATACATATTTATTATGTTTTATTATGTTTTACAATATGCATATTTATTATGCAATATACATATTTATTCTGTTTTATTATGTTTTTTTTGTACATATACATGGTTTTTATCTTTGCATGCAATCCTTGTAAAGGCGCTGCCATATTAGATGTTCAATGCCGAATTTTTTAAATTAAGCCTTCTTTGCCAATTTATAATACAATTTCCCTTTTCGAACTATAAGACATCAAAACACTGAAAGCGGTCTGAAATTTAGCAAATAGGAAATGGCCCCTTGCAGCAAATACCAGTACCCTTAAATGAATAGAAACAGGACGAGGCAAGTTTTATTATAATAAGTTAGGATTTAGTGAGTTACTCAAGTTTTTCGTTATATTTACCATTATATTTCCTCGTAAGATAACGATTTTCAGAAGAATATCGATATCTCAGCATCGCAAGAATTTAAAATTTAAAATTAACACAATAAAACACTAAATTTTACTAGAAAAGTATACATAAAATTCAGTATCATTTAATGAAATATTTTAAAAATTTTTATTTATTTTTGAATGTTAAAATTTAATAGTAACTCTGTCAAAAATAGGATTTAAGATTTCTGTTGCAAAAAAAAGTTTTAAATTAAGCTAAAAGTATTTTTAAAAAATGTTCAAGTATTTTTATTCTTTTAGCGAAAATTAATTGCAAAAGCGCTTTCTTTAAGAATTCTTTTATATATATTTTACTGAAGTTAATGCTAGGTTCCGACCCGGTAGTAAAACCCGGTAGAGTGAGCTAATGACTGCTAGGAGGCTGAGCTCGCGATTACCGTGAGAACCGCAACGTTAAGGCGCATCTACACACAAGCGAATCAGCTCCCCTCGTCGCCTCTTGACACATTTTGGAGTCGATTAGTCCCCCCCCCTAACGTGAGGGAAGTATTTCGTCTATTTGAAGATTCGTCTTAAAACCGCTGTCCGGAGTGGTCTAGGATGAATCTTCAAAGGCACGAGGGACGCCATAAAAACCTCCTCTCGGCGACAGGACCAATAAATCACTGCTTTCCCCTACACTCCGCTCTCTGTTTCGCGAATTTGTGCTTCCAGGGTTAGATTCTCCTGTGTGGCAACAGCAAAAAGAGAATTTCTTATTTTTAGATGTAAAGGGAGAATAAAAGTAGCTGGCATATAGAACATATGGCTATGTTTTATTTTTTGATGTGTTCATCTCTCACCGTACGGATTGAAGATTTTTGGAAGTAGGGATAAGTAGAGGAAAAGGTGGGATTATGGACCTTGCATTCATTATGGACCCCCTTAATATTTGCCCTATGCGCAGGTGCAGCCGATCGACAAAGCTGTGGTCTAGAGCCCCTGGGTGGTTGCAATGGATAGTCAAGGTCATTGGTCCCAGTTCACTCCCGAATGACGTCGTGTGACCAATTGTTTGCTTTTCGAATTTTCAAACTATTTTTGAGGAAATTAAAAGTGAATATTTTACACATCTACTACTATGTTTTGTAAAAACTGATTACTGTGCCTTATTCTACATGAGAGGAAGTTCCTTTTGAGCTAGTTCGAAATTAAATTCCATGTATCTCATAATGTGAAAAACGAGTTTGTTTCCAAGATGGCGTTGTTTGAATTATGGACCCCATGGGTGCTGGTGTTATGGACCCGGGTCCATATTACCAACAACAAGTTCTGATGATATAATAATAGTGTTTAAGTGAAAAAATGCAATTACATAGAAGATTTCATTGTGATACCTTTCATTTTCATGATGTGTAATCCTTTTGGGGAGCTAAGAATGCAAGTTGAGAAGAAATTTCCCGCTGGCAAGGACGCTGTAGTGCGCAGAAGTTGGGATAGGGTGAAGATGGCTGAGCCTATCTAAAGCTAAGATACGTAGAAATGGGACTAAATGAGGCTGACAGAGTGTTTAGTGTACCATGAATAACTTTGAGATTATTGGCTTCACAAGTGGATAAGCCACCAGCAGATCTGGTTGCACAAAAACTAGGGAGGAAACCTGTTTTACCAGATTACATTAAAAAAGAGTTAGTGGTCTATTTGCTAGAGATGGAATCAGTATTTCATGGTCTCACTCGACAAGATGTAAGGAAATTGGCTGAAAGCAATATCTCCCGCACTTTCATAAACGAAGCAGAAGGGAGAGACTGGATAAACTGATTCCTCACTCTTCATAAGCGACAAATTTCGATCAGGAAACCTACAGGAGCGTCATATGCACGAGCAGAAGGATTTACGCGTGAGCCGGTGGCTGGGTTTTTATTATTATTATTATTATTATTATTATATAAATTTGCTTGAGGGCTTGTGTTCTGAGATTCATTTCCAGGATCTTCAGTGTAGATGAGACTGGTTTAAGTGTGGTTCAATCAAAAATTTGCCAAGCCCTCAAGATGAAGAGAAAACGTCAGGTGGGATCTCTGAATACAGCTGAATGGGGTTCTCTGGTAACTGTTGTTTTCTGCATGAGTGCTGGGGAATATAGTTCCCACCAATGATGATATCTTCTCGTAAAAACATGACGGATCAGCTTATGAAGGGAGCCCTACCCGGAGCAATTGGAAGACCTCACCCCTCTGGGCGAGCTCTTCCAATTGCTCCGGGGCCACCTCTGTAAGGATATTTGTTTACAGAGATGGCTCAGACCAGCAAGAAGCATCGTGCATCTTCTGTGAAGGTAACTTCAAAGATGACACACGCGGAGAACTTTAGATTCGTTGTGTCATGTGCCTACACTGGGCTCAATCTGTGTGCACCGGAGCCTAAGCTGAATTTCATATTTGCGACTTTTGTCGCCAAAATCGAAGTTTTTTTTATATGGATAGCATATAATGATCCAGCTGTTTAATAAATATATTTTCTTTCTCTCATTTTTTCTTTTGAAAACTTTTCTCTTTTTTATTTCCAGCTTTTAATAAATAGATAAAGGATTTTTTGGTAAAAAAGTGGGGGTCCATATTACCCTCCACTTTAGGTCACCTGGTAGATTTGACTTTTTTCACTTATGTAATTGTATGCATCTTAAAATTTGATTAAACGGCAAATCCACTTAAGGATGTTTAGATGATGAGTTATGGAAGAGGTTAGAACCCCAAAATATAAAAATCACTCTTTGGTATGACCACAGGGAGTCAAAAACAAAAGGAGGGGGTCCATAATCCCACCTACTCCTCTGCCCCCTTACATTATTCTTATTCATATCTCTATTATTTGGTTTCCATTACCCATAGACCACTCCAACATTCGCATTCAAAATTCTATTCGTAGTGTCGCCACTTCTGTGACATGTTTTAATTCTATTCGTATTGTCTATGCCCAAACTATGTCCAAACTATGCGCAAAAAACTATGCCCAAACTGTTTGAGAGAGAATCATAAAACCGACTCGTGTCAAATCAGTATCCGTTGCAAGGTTTGCTTAGAACACCATCATACTCTTTTGCATGTTTACACTGTTGATAGTAAAACACAAAATGAAGGCAATTCCTTAAAATCGGTGTCAAACAGTGTTCAGTTTGAGTCAAATACTGAAATCAGTAGTGTATTACTTTCCACTGCACGCATTAACGGGAAATCGAAAACGGGAAAGATTTTTAAATGCAGAGCATTAATCGATAATTCTAGCCAAAATTCGCTTATTTCAAAAGAGTGCGCTAATACAGGTACCGCTACACAGCACAACTCACCGTTGAATTGGTATTAATGGCGTTGTAGCTGAAACATCGCTACAGGTAACAGAATTTCAATTTTTCCCATACTTTTCACCGGAGTGCTTTTCGGTTGAGGCTCTCGTTGTTAACAAAGTTACTTCCCCACTTCCAAACTTCAATCTGGCAGAGCATGACTGGCGACATATAAAAAATCTTGTGTTAGTTGACCCTGAATTCTACGTGGAAAAGCCAGTGAACATTTTATTGGGAGCGGACTTATTCCCAACACTCAGTAATGGGTCTCCAATTCTTGGTTCGGCTCACCGGCAGCCATTACAATTCCAACCAAACTTGGTTATTTTTTGTGGGGACGAGTGCATGTTCCTATAGAGTGCCATTCTTCTTTAGTATGCCACAACAACACAAGTCTTGATAGTAATCTTCAAAATTTCTGGCAGCTTGAATCGATTCCAAAGCCAGAACCTGATAACTTAAAAGAAAAGCAATGTGAAAAACTCTTCCGCGAGAATGTGTCCAGAGACTTAACCAGCAGATATACAGTCAAGCTCCCTTTAAAGGAAAACCATGATTTAGGAGAGAACAAATCTAAAGCGTTGAAAAGATTCATGTCGTTAGAACAAAAGCTGAATAGGGACACTCACTTGAAAGCACAGTATGTAGAATTCATGATCGAATACGAAATTTTGGGAGATATGACGCCTATCAATCCAGAATATAATTTGGTCCCGAATTTCTACTTGCCGCATCATACTTGCCGTTACCAATGAAGGCAGCACCACGACAAAGCTGAAGGTATTATTCGATGCCTCAGCAACAACCTCTAATGGAAGGTCCTTAAATGATATCTTGATGAGGGGGGGGGGGCTAAATTACAAAGAGACATTTTCGCAAATTTCATCAAATTCCGATCCTATCCAGTCGCTTTTTCAGCCGATATAACTAAGATGTATCGTCAAATTTTAGTCGCGGATAAAGACTTGCGGTATCAATGAATTTTGTGGAGAAAAAATCCATCTGATCCTCTTTTAACCTATAAACTTAATACAGTGACATATAGCACAGCTTGTGCCCCTTTTCTTGCACTTCGTATACTACAACAATTATGCCAAGACGAACATATGAACTTTCCCCGTGCATCCGAAATTGCACTTAAACATTTCTACGTTGACGATCTCCTGGCTGGAGCAGTTTCAGTCGATTTAGTGAAAGCTCTTATCAAGGAAATTCAAGAACTATTGAATGCATGCGGTTTTGCACTTAGAAAGGGGTGTTCTAATGATCCTGAAGTTATTTCGGATTTGCCAGATGCGTTAAAGGCCAGCACTTTAATGCATTAAAGTGCGATGGTGAGTCATCCCAAAAGATATTGGGACTATATTGGAATCAAGTCGACTCTCTTCAAGTCAAATCTGTTGACAACGATAAAATATCAACGAAACGACAAATATTATCAATTATTGCACGAACATTTGATCCTCTAGGCCTGGTAACACCTGGTGCAGTTCTACTTAAAATTCTCTTGCAGGACTTATGGAAATCAAAACTTTTGTAGGATGATCCAGTTCATACATCCATTCTAGATGTCTGAATACATTCAATTCGGAAATGAAACATTTCCATGAGATGAAGTTCCTAAACACATCTTCCTTTACACAGCGAATGAGAAAGAATTACATGGATTTTGTGACGCATCGTCGAAAGCATATGCTGCCGTTGTCTATATGCGGATGATCTCAGACACCATTCAAGTTTCTTTGGTTGCAGCTAAAACCAGAGTTGCACCTGTCCAACCCGTGACTCTCCGTAGGCTGGAGTTATCCGGTGCTCTTCTACTGTCTGAATTAGTTGATGCCATCAAAAGACCGCTTACTTGTCGAATTCATGAGATTTTTCTCTGGTCAGATTCAACTATAAAGTTGCGTTGGATTGCCAATCCCCCTGTAAAGGGTAATCAATTCGTGTAACATCGAGTCGCTAAAATTCACTCTTTAACATCAAAGAAATCATGGCAATCATATTCCTGGCAAGGCTAATCCGGCGGATTGCGCCACTGGTGGAATGTTTCCGGAGCAACTCAAGGCAAATTCTGACTGGTGTAAAGGGGCAAGTCAGGCTTCAGGAGTCACATAGCATTCCCTTTATTCCAGATAAAACACAACCAGCCGTTCAGTTCAATTAATGTGATGATCTAAGCCAGTCTTACGCGATCCAGCTTGAGGATAACTCTGATTTCCTACGAAGGTTGTCATCATATTCCAGATTAGTTCGTGTTATTGCATGGATCGTCCGCTTCATTAAAAATACACAATCGGCATCTAAATCCAGAGGTCCGTTGCAAGCGTTGGAATTGGAAAGTGCAGGGAAGAGCGTTATCAAGATGATCAGAGCGTTATCCAAGGATCAGAATTCGCGGATGAAATCAAGCTTCTCACTCAACATAAATGTTTAGCCACATCGAGTAAACTTAGATCTTTGAATGTTTTCCTAGATAAAGAAAGGATTCTCCAAGTTGAAGGACGTCTAAATAAGTATCCGACTCTAGCCTTTGACCATAAATTCTCGATGATCATTCCCAAAAACCATCCTGTAACGACAGCCATCATCAGACATTTTCACCAAAATAGTCTTCATGCTGGACCAGAGTTAGTTTTATCCTTAATTAGACAAAGGTATTGGATTCCTGGTGGACGATCGGCCGTGAAGAAAGAAGTGAGACAGTGCATAAGGGGCTTTCGGTCATCAGCACAACCTAAATACCAGAGGATGAGCGAGTTCCCACTTTCGAGAATCACCCCTTCCAGCACATTCGAGAAGGTCGGTGTGGACTTCGCAAGTCCAGTTAACACTAAGTGCCAACACCAGATGAAAGCAAGCACCTTCAAATCGTACATTTGCATGTTTTTGTGCATGGCTACCAAGGCGGTGCACATAGAGCTAGTATCCAGCCTCACTACCTCAGCTTTTTTTGGCATCCCTGCGTCACTTCATTGCACGTCGTGGATTCCCCGCTGAAATCTATTCGGACAATGGGAAGAACTTTGTTGGAGCAGCTAAGTACCTTAAGGCTTTAATGGAACTCACCCGAGAACCTACAATTCAATATTTCTGTGCACAAGCGAATATTATTTGGTACTTCATCCCCCCCATACACCCCGAACTTTGGCGGTTTGGGGGGAAGCGTCAATCAAACTTGTCAAAAGGCATTTAACCAAATCATGTCAGGGTACGTTGTTAACCTTTTTGGAACTGGAAACATTACTCTGTCAAATAGAAACATGTATCAATTCGCGACCTCTTACCCCTCTTTCAACCGAGACCATGGATTTAAGAGCCTTAACACCGGGGCACTTTCTTATTGGAGTCCCTATGTTGGAGTTACCTGAACATAATAAGCATTCTGTAACTAATAATGTTCTGAGACTTTCTTCCAGGTGTAAACTCCTTCTGAAGGCAAAATCCAATTTTTGGAGTAGGTGGACTCGAGATTACTTTCATCTTCTTCAGTCACGACAGAAGTGGCATCAGGGAAATCAAGATATCAAGGTTGGCGAGCTCGTCCTGTTAAAAGAAAGTCGTCTCACTCCCTTTGATTGGCCACTTGGTCGAGTCATCAGTCTACATCCTAGTGCAGATCAAATTTGCAGGGTGGTCACAGTAAAGACTCAGTCTGAGAGGTTCTTCGTCCAGTCAACCGGTTGATGATTCTTCCTGTTTCCCAGGGTTCCCCCCAACCGGAGGCTATAATCCGAGACACCCGGTAGAGGGAGCTAATGGCTGCTAGGAGGCGGATCTCGCGATTACCGTGAGAACCATAAAGTTAGATTCTCCTGTGTGGCAACAGCAAAAAGAGAAATGTTTATTTTTAGATATAAAGGGAAAATAAAAGTAGCTCGCATATAGAACATATGGCTATGTTTTATTTTTTTATGTGTTCCTCTCTCGCCGTTCGGACTGAAGATTTTTGGAAGTAGGGATAAGTAACACCTTACATTATTCGTATTCATTTTTCTATTATTCGGTTTCTATTACCCACAGATTCACCTCCAACATTCGTATTCAAAATTCTATTCTTAGTGTCGCCATTTCTTCGATATGTTTTAATTCTATTCGTAGTGTTGCCATTGCTGAGACATTTATTTACCGGACTCAAAATCGAATTTTTAATAATCTACGTCTAAAAAGGATGCCATTACCACGTGAAATAACATTTTGGTTTCTTCTAAAAAGCTTGTCACAGACTTTTCTGTACTTTATTTCTTTACACTTTAGTATAAAAGCTCAAATAAAGTCGCAGCAATTTTGAATATTAATTTGTTTATTGACAACATTTGATTTCCACGAACGTTGCTTACGATATTCATAGAAAATTTTGTAATTCCACCGAAGTAAAATGCGTTTTGACGAAAATGTTTTGATAGCTCCTTGCCCTAAATATACAGATATTTAGTCTCTAAAGGTTTCGTTAATGAATGAATAAAAATTACCGATATAATTTTAAAAGCATCTCGACTAAATAACGATGTAAAATATTAGTAGCAACCTTGTTTTTATCTTCTTATGGAAATTTGTCATTTGTATACAGGCTTTAAATATTTCAATGTTTTTACCTAAAAATAATGTTTTCATTAAAAAAGTGAAAACTTTTGTTCAAAATGTATAAGCTGTTTAATATGTATGGTATTAACATTGAGTTTGTTTGTCTTTAATCTAATTTTTTAAAACTGTTCATAATAGCAGTAACAATGCAAAACAGTATCATACAGTTAGAACATGATACTCTGAAAATGAATAGAAAAATACAGAAATAAGTTTTTTGAAGGACTAAAGATGATACAGCGAACAGCTATATTTAAAAAATATTTTTAGCAGCAAAATTATGATTGAGTTTGAAGTGCAGTGACATACAGGTTTATTTAAAATTTTACTGCTGCTATTTGTTATCTAACAGATTGAACCAGGCTAATCGAAACAACAGGTTGTCAATGAATAGGCTTCTCCGATCCCACCCTATGTTGTCGAACCATTGAACAAGAAGCGTTTTCGATTGAAGTCTAAAGATTATCTAGGAATTTTTATTTCAAATACAATTTAAAAGCAACTCTCTATAATTATGTAATTTCATCGGCAATAGGCAGGAGAGGAATCGAACTATCCGTATCAATTTTGTCTCGCATTCCCTTTTTTTTAAATCTTCCTCACTTGCAAATGATTTTCCTGATTGTTTTCATATACGATATTACAAATGGTCCAGTCGCGTGAGTGACGTCCAATTACGTACGTCAAATGGAGAAATATCTGATATATAGTCTACAGTGTTTAGATATAAAATAGTATCTTAATTTTTCAAGATTAATTTAACCCTTCAGTGGGCGGGCCCGTGTACAATGTGCAGCATTTTCGTAATTTTGTATGGTTTGTTTTTACATGTAAGATTTGAATGTTCTAAGCAATTTCTATTTATAGCTACACCCTTCTTATGCTGGAATGATTATATGACTCTTGTATTCCTATCCATTCATTTTTAGTCGTGATTTAACCATGGTAAACCAGCGATTATACTGGATTACAATACGTTAAAAGGAGTTGATGTAGTCGATCAAATATGCAGCTATTACACGGTATCCAGCATATCACGAAAATGAACAATCTCATTTTTTTTAGGTTTTTGGACATAATAGGATTCCATTCGAAGTTGTCCTTAGATCCAATAAGCCGGACAGTTTTGAAATAAGGCGATTGTATCTGCATTCTTTGGACTTTAATTATAACTATATCTCAATATTATCAACATTTTATATCTTGCCATAAAATGCCGAATTATTTTTTTTTTCAAAATGAAAAAAAAAAGTTTATTACCAAAGGTTCCAAAAATTGGCACGCCCGCTGAAGGGTTAACTTTTAAAACAGGAACTACCGGGAGAACCAATGTGAAGACGCTCGAAAAAATTCCGAATGGCAACGACGAGATATTGTAGGCCTGAATATTGTGATGTTAATTTTCAAAATTTTAACACTTAATTTTGATTTGTCAATTGTTTACCTGTTACATGTTACAGGTAAAATATGTCCATGCTTTGATAATGATAAAAAAAAAACTGGAGAATCTCTGGAATTGCTAGATAATTTGGCCTTACTATGTAATATTTTAAAAATTAATATTATATTAAATGATTGTGTGATTATTGTGCTGATGCATATTTCCAATTGCGACCGTTTTCTTTTTAACATACGCTTTTCAGGTTTCTTTCAAATCGTTACATTTATTGAAGGTCCATGAACTTTTTTGTGCTCTTTCAATATCACTGATACATAGAAATTTAAGTAAGGAAATCATTTTCGCTTTTTCTCTTTCTTGTTCTAATTGCTTACATTCCTTCTACAAGGGCTTAGGTGTTTTTTATATGCTTTTTAAATTTAGATCCATATTTTGTATCATAGTTCAAATGATCTGAATTTCAGAGCTCAAAATATCTAACTTTTCTGAAAGCAATTAAAAAAGACTGAAGGAATTTGTTTAAAGGTATTTTCTGCAAAACTAAATAAATTATATACGTCAAACCTCTTTTTGTGGGTTTTTTTTATGCTTTTTTGTGCGATTTTTTCATGCGGTATATGAATATGTATTGAGATTCTGTTCGCCTCGAGGTTAAGTCAATCAACGGTGTTGGCATAGGTATTTTTCATTCTATCAGTGTGTATGTACATGTTGCATCGGCCATTTTCAGCCGCCATTTACAAGCAGCTGATCAAACGATCGTCGTCGCAAAAAATTTTATCATCGACTACATGGTAACAAAAAATAAATCAACTCTTAATATCTTAAAAAGTGACGAAAGCGATTACGAACCAGTTCATTACAAGAATATGCTCGTTTTGGACTACGATGATTAGTATCTAATGATGTACGTTTTAAAAATTTCTCCATGTTTAAAGACAGAAATTAAATGTTTTTAAAATGTTTCCATCTGTAGTTTTATTATTTATTTTGTTTAGAAAGCACTTTCTCTCTATTTCGTAAAGCTTTTCTAAGTGAGACTTTTTTATGCGGTCCCTCTCCATCGCATAAAAAAAAAAATTCTTTACTATGCTGTGAAAATGTATTTGTTATAGCTATTTATGTAGTTTCTGAATAATTTTTTGTGTGGTCCCTATCTACAACTGGTTTGACTGTAATATTTTCACAGATATTTTATAAGCTAACAACGAAGTCATCATCGGATTATTTGATGTAAAGATAAATAAGTTTTATTACTAAAATAAATAACAATTGATATCTGAAATAAGCGTTTTATTTGTCCTTTTTGAAGCATATAAACATTTCCACAGTTTTCAGAATTTAAATACATTTGAAATATTTCATTTACACGTTGACAAATTATTATTTTTAAATGCACATTTATCCAACACGCAACGCTACATCTGAAATCAGAGGAGCGCGCAATATTTATTCCTTTTAAGTACATTGGTGTGACTTAAAATAACTAAAGATACAAACGTTCCATCGAAACAAAACCGAATTTTTCTGAAATCTAATAAAAGTCATAAAATTAGATTATTCAAATAGTGTCATCACTTAATCAGATCAACTAAAGCACAGTCGAATAGTTCCGATTTTGTCTCCGAACTTCTCGTTTAAGGACATCCAATACAAATATTGATAATGCCAGTAAAGCTTTGAAGAGGATTTAAGTATTTCTATATCGATTAATTTATTGAAACTCGCTTCAAACTGTATCATAACATCCTAGATATTGATATTAATGAAATAACGACATCATTTCTTGATATAGCTTCTCCCAAAATACTCACTTTTTTGCTTCACACATATTTTAATTCCTACTCAATATCTCATTATAAATGACATATTCTCATTCGTATTTCAATTTCTGTAAACATGCGAGAGTGATCAATCAACAATATTATATCTCTGTATCGCAATAATGGCAAAAAAAGAAAAATTACGAGATCTTCATTTTTCACTGTTGGTGGTGGCTCAGAAATGAATAAGAAATGATCATATATTATTATATGTTTTCCTCTTTTGTAGAATTTCCTCTAAACTCTATATTCTCAAACAATGAAGGAAATTATGAAAAGACGCACACTTGAAGTCTCGGGAGATGAAAACTTAAAGGTCCACTCGAAACATGAAACGACACAAGTTCCTTTTTTTTAAAAAAATTTTGTTCCTTTAGTTGTTTATCGTGCATGTTGTTTGCAGAATGGTTTGCCTCCTTTAGCAAAAAAACTCTGTCCTTCCAAATTCTTGCTGCACATCTGGAAAATATAAAGTACAGAATGTTGAAAATAAAAACCATTAAAAAACAATATAGTTTTAAATATATTTTTCTAGAATTCGAAATGAGTATTTATGAAACTTTATTATATTATAAAATAAATTGTGAAAATGCATTTAGTTCTTATCGGTATCCCTGTTAAGGCTGTTGTATACAAATCCTATAGCATTCACTCACCTCAATGTTAACCTATGGAGAAAATGTGCCCAAGGATTGCTGACTTGGACTTAAAGATTTTTTTAATTGTACCCTTTAATAGAGAAAGAAATTTTACCCCTTGGGGCATTTTTCGTTTTATTTATGCAAATAATACTTTAAAATTTTAAATTATTCGGGGGAAAAATCTGGTATCGGTTCTTTTAAACGCTCCTAAATTCCTTTTGTGGACGAAATTTTTAAAATGAATCCTGTTGCAAGGTGCAGAAAAGTTCAAGCTACCTGAAAATACCATTTTTATTGGATTATAAGTACTTATGTAGCTGTAAATAGTATACACGTTTTCTCCATAGGTTAACACTGAGGTGAGTGAATCTAGTAGGGTTAGTACACAAGAGCCTTATGTGAAATAAAAAATCTAGTCTACAGTCATAAATATTTCAATACTGTGTCGGTAAATGTTATTAAATGCATTCAAAAACAGTTCGTTTCATTAAATATTACAAACTGAAGAAATGGACGTAATATACTACAACCTTTGCCCAGAAAGTTCGGTAAATGGCGTCATAGTGCTCACGGTCGCAAGAGTTTGCAAACGGTGCATACCATGCCGGGCAGGTGAAGACTGGTCTGAACCAGTTCCTGAGCGGTGGCAATGCGAGTTAACTTATCGTGTGGAAACAGTTCATTGTAGAGTGAAGGTGTTGTGCGCTCGGTCGAAATTCAAAATGAGTCAGCGAACGAATATGCTGTTCTGTTTCAAACTTGGAAAATCAGCGAAATGGACTCATGAAATGCTTCTAAAAAGTTTATGAAGAAAGTGATGTCACCTTGAAGTGCTTGTATGAGTGGTTTAAATGCTTATGAGACGGGCGGGACACCATTGAAGACTCCACCGAAGTAGTCGGTCTGCAACTGCACGCACCTCGGACAACGTATGGAAAGTGAAGGAATTGTTGGCCAAGGATCTTCGCATGACCGTGTGAATTATATCGGAGGAAGTGGGAATTGGTCGGGAGATGGAACCACCTCATACTGACCCACGATTTGGGTAAATGCAAGCTTTGCTCCCAACTTGTGCCCCACACTTTGACGCTGTAACAAATGCAAATTCGGCTTGACACCTGTAGAGACTTCAACGACATGGTGGAGCGAAACTCAAATTTCCTGAAAGCCATTGTCACGGGTGACGAGACCTTTTGCTGAAGTATGACCCCCCGATGTCAAGCGTGAGAGTATGGAGTGGCGGGGTCCAGGGTCGCGGAAAAGAAAGAAAGTGCGGAGTGAGAAATCCCGCATCAAGACAATGCTCGTGGTGTTCTTCGACTCTGAGGGTCTCATCCATAAAGAATTCCTTCCTGGGGCACCATGTTAAATGCCGCTAAGTATGTGGATATACTGAAACGTCTGTTGCAACAGATCAATAGGGTACGCCGCCAGTACGCCAAGCAAGGCAACTGGACCCTGCTTCACGACAATGCCCGGCCACATACTGCATTTCTGGTGCAGTAGTTCCTGGCCAACAGGCGAGTTGTGTCCCTGAACCTCCCACCCTACTACCCAGACTTGTCTCCCACGGATTTTTTCTTGTTCCCCAAATTGAAATCAGCCCCGAAGGGCCACAGGTTTTCGGACATTTCGGACATCCAACGTAATGCTACGACCCAGATGAAGGCCATCCCTACGTCAGGAGTTTCCAAGACTTGTACAGCCGTTCCCAGATGTACATTACTACCTATGGGGATAACTTCGAAGGACAGTAACAGCTGTTTCAGACAACAATCCATTGTAACTATAGACACATTCACCGAACTTTCTGGACAAAGGTTGTATATCAAAACTGTTTATCAGTGACTAAACATACAGGATAATTGGAAACTACGTTAATCTCTCTTTCAACTATATTTGACCTTACTGGAATATTTCTGAATTAAAAGGCTTTGAATTACACCATTGTTATTTTATAAAAGTATATCTTTCTACCCTTTTTCTTCATATCTAAAAATTAGGTTTCATTCAAATGAGAAGTATAATTTACAGAGTAATTTTTATTTTTCGTAATTCTGAGAGAAAGTAACCAGCCTATATGCCTGTTCGCATGGAAATGAACACAACATTGGCGTTAAAGATTCCGTTGGCGCTGATTAGTAATATTAACTTCTGCGAATTTGTCAATTCGTGAGCATGATCAGTGAATAAAAAGAAAGGTTATTTCAGGTTTGCTATGAACTGTCCTAACAAAATCCTTAACAGGTATTAAACATAAGACTCTGCAGTACTGCTTTTAACTGTATGTAATCGTATCTTATAAATTATAATAATTTTACTGTTAGTTTAGTAATAATGTACATGTATTGTTTTCCAAGTTCTGCGCGTACTCCATTGCTTATTGTTCTACATTTTGTGTAGGCCTATATTTCTGATACTGTCATTTTAAAATTAATAAAACATTTTGCAACAGAAGAGTTAATTGTTTTACCTTTTAAAGTTTTTTAAATTTTTTGGTCTAAAATGTATGTTTTTTATTCTTTTTAGCTGGGTTTTGTGATTTTTTTCACTTTTCTACGGCACACGAACGCAGAGAACCGCCTATATTTCGTGACAGGTTTGTAGTCAAAAACTAGGTTAATGAAATATTTTTCGTTTCTTTCAAAATGCTTATCAGAAATTATCAGGATTTTTTTCCCTGCTTTCTGTGTCAAAAGTCAGCTTAAAATAGATTTGCATCGCCTTTGCCAATTGATAATAAAATATGAACTTCAACGGTCATTAATTGTTATTCACCGAGAAACTAACAAGAAATGCATGAATTATAAACTTACACTGCATTTGAAACACTGAGAATGGTAATTATTGTTCAAAGCTTCGACCCATCTGTCACCAGCTTCAATTGGAAATCCACAGGCGATGCACTTGGTTGTAAACAATTCATTCCAATCTATTTATTTAAAAAAAGATTTTTAGTGCTTGCATATATATATAACTCTGACGGCAAAATTACAAAGAAAATATCATAAACTTTAAAAAAGTAATGCGAGTCCGTAAAGAAAGAAGGAAATGTCTGTTAAAAATGCTGCATTTTCTAAAGTTGAAAAGTCTCACACCCTAATCAAATTTTCTGATGCAGTATAATTGCAAAAGCCATTTCTCTGTCGATATGGAACAGGTAGAAAAGCTCTAAGATTCTGAATTGTTTGCAGTAATACTGATTGGTAATGCAGATTAACCTGAAGGGCGCAACCTGCCTAATATTAGGTTCCCTCGTAGTTCTAAGGTACTGCAATTGTAATAAAACCTAACAGGAGGTTAAAATCGATCGCGCATTTTCAATAACAATTTCATTCACTTTTAATTTATTTATATGCATAATATTTATTGTGTTTCTGAATTAATGGTTCTAAGACATTCAAAGCTATAGGACAGTTTTATTTAAAGAAATATTTTACTATTCTGGCTTAAAATTACAAGGTGCGCCCATAAAGTAACCGGACAAATTAAAAGATCAAAGAATAAAGTAAAAAAGTGAAAGATTAATCACCTGGCTAGAAAGAGTGACATCTCAGCTCTCTCTTGTTAAAGCCAGTTTAAACTGGTTATTTACTCATTTTCATATCAAAACTCCGTAGTAATTTTCAGTTACTGAGAAGGCGTTGTACAAATTTTGGTTCGGAATGGAACAACGTTGTAACATCAAATTTTGTTGCAAATTAGGTAAATCTGCTACCGAATCTTTAGAGATGATTCGAACACTAAGTGATGCATCGTTATCAAGGACACAAGTGTACGAGTGGTACATCTGCTTTAAATGTGGGCAAGAAAGAATTGAAGATGAATCAAAGACAGGGCGACATTCAACTTCAAAAAAATGAGGAAAATGTGGAGAAAATGCATTCGCAAAATCAAAGAATATACATATATATATATATATATATATATATATATATATATATAGTATCTGATGTCTAGAAATTTCTTAAAATACCGAATAGTTTATTACAAAAGTGAAATAAGTTAAAGAATGAAAGAATATATTTTTAAAGTAACAAGAATCATATAATATGGTTTTCTTCAATGTGAACAAGTATAAAAGTTGTATCCAAAAGAAAACTTACGAAAAATCATTATACTAATTATGTAGATATTATAGGATATAAATAAAGTAAAGGAATTTGTTAGTATTCCAGGAACAATATATTTTTTTAATGCAATGTAATTATTTTTTTCGCAGTGTCTTTAAATTAATAGCACAATCATTAGAATTGATCAAATGTTATGACAACTAGCTCAAATGATGATGTGTGGTTTTCCTTAGTTACATTCCCTAGGTTATATCAATTTAGTTAAATTTCATTAGTTCCGTAACCTAAAATATGTTGTAAAATTAATCTCCTTTATTGCTTTTAGATTCTATTGTTTGGTAATTAAATTATGTCCGAATGCAAAATCGAAAATTTCTCTGAAAGTGTTTTAACTAGTGCTTAAAAATGCTCAAACATAGGAATCTGAAGTTGTGCCTTAGAAATTCCACGATTTAATTTAAAGTTTTACCCTGCGATAATAAAATAATCTATACTTCTGGAATCCCTGCAAGATGATTAACTTCCTTAAAATTAACAGATCAAATGAAACGGATCCAATAAGCTTCTTTCATTCACGTAATTATGTTTATCTTGTGAACTAATGAAAAGGATCACTTTGATTCGCTAATGTTGTTGCTAAAAAATTGATACTCCTCTTTGACGTTTGGTTTGCATATTTCGTCTCAGAAGAAGTAAGAATGCTTTTTCAGAGTTTAGAGTTTAGTAAGTCATTTGCTTGCTTTTCGGATTATTGAAGTTTTCAAAAGCTCTTGCTTAGAATTACATACGCGGATTTGTTTTAAGATTTTCCGAAGCTCTGGGGTTTTTGATATATTAAATAACAGATGTATAAAACAATCAGTCATGTAGATCCCGGAATTGACAGCTTTACACTTAGTGCACGTCATCCCTCTTGAAGGAATAATATTCCCCATTCATAAAACTACTAACAGTTAAGAAAAATATATGAACCTGTTTAGATACAGGGTTGTAAAATCGATTTAGAACGAATATAATCCCTCTTATCGCTGTGTTTGGAAATTCTAACCGGTAATGAAAAATTTTAAAACATTTGGAATGAGAAGAATGTATGTAATGAAGCGCTTTCAAAAAAAATTAAAATTCATATTTTAAGAGAAAATAAAGAGTTTGAAAGCCTTGTTTCATTACATTTTTGTGTTAAAGGTCGAGGACGTCTTTAATGCCGATGTAATTATAGGACATGGCGTTTGTCGGCAACGGTACCAATTTACAAAAATTTTATGAGCCTAGAGTGTGTGGGGTCTTTTAGATGATAGACGCAGATAAGCAAGGATGGCACCGGTTGTGACGTTAAGTTACAATGACTCTTTGTGGGGGATGGATTGGAGGGGAGCGTTAGAACACCACATGGTTTGGCGGTGTTTGCGGGTGGTCAATCAGCTGTTTGGATCATTGCGTAAGAGGGGCGTTCTTGATTAAGAAAGAGGGTAGCAAATGAGAGGTTGTTAGGTATTGAAACTTAACAAATAAAAAGTCGAGAGTTTCCTGAATGGCTGGTGAAATGGTTCCGGAGGCGGGAACGTTTAAGAAATTAAAATATTGGAAGTGAGTTTGAGAGAAGGAAGTTGGAGTGCAGTCGGAGTCCAGGAGGTCCTGGGTCGGCTGAAAAATAACCTGCCCCTATTTGATTGCCCCAAAAGTCCGGTCGAATATTCCCGGAACGAAAAATAAAATTAAGGGGGTTTGATGCGTCGGAACTCGGTTGATCCATCCCGAGAAAAAAAACCTGTGTGGATTGACGAATGATAGCTGATCCCGAATCCGAAGTAAAGAGGGATAGCAGAGAAGATTGCCTCCAGTCCGTCTACAGTGACAAATAACCCCAGCGTGGAAGAGTGACCCATCAAACTAAAGAGAACCTACAGAGTTCAAACTGACGTCACGGAAAGAGTCCCCTACCAGAGTTATCACAGAACCCGAAGGTCGATCTCAACTAAAAGATGTGAGTGTTTCTATTGATTTTGTTTAGTTCAGATCCCGCGTTTGCTATTGATAGTTAGTGTGAGTTTTACGTATTTGAAAATATCGTGTATTTAATTTGGATAGGAGCTTTTAGAATTTTTTGTAGTTCGTATTTATGCTCCCTGAATCAGAAAGTCAAACTAAATCGAACCCTGTTTCAATTGCTCGTGATTTTTGATAGTGAGCAGAGCAGCTAAGATGTTAATTAAAATTTATGAGATCAGATGTAAATATTAGGACAGTGTAAATAAATAACTTTTTTTTCGTTTTAAACTTGGTTTCAGCAATTATTTATCTGCTGTATGTTTTAATGTGGAGCAAAGTTGATGTAGCAGATCCAACTGGTTTAAAAATTTGTTCGTTAATTGCTAATTGCGTCCAGAGCCTTGGGTAACAAAATAAATATTTATAACACAACGCACCCAAATACTCCTTGTCTTCAGATAGATAATCTTTGTACTACCACCAAATAATCATGCCCAATAAATAAAATGGGCGAGCAATGTATCTTACGACAATGTATCTACTATCAAGATTTCCGAAAGGGAATTTTTGTTTCACTTCCTTTATTAAATATTATTTAGCAATGCATTTAACTATTAAAAAATTAGAAGCCAACATTTCAAAGAAAACCTACAGTAATTCTCGCATGGAGTTACATATTACCCGTCAAGAGGTACAATTTTGATTTCTGTTTAACCGCGTAACTTTCAGTCCGATGACTTCCTTCAATCGTCATTTTTTAATTCTTCCTTTAAGGAAAGAAAGTAGCGTTCATAATTGCTACATATATTCATAATTGCTACATATATTGCTACACAATTTGTTCAGGAGGGAAATTTAAAGAAATTAAAAACTTTTGGCTTTACTTCTGAATAATGACATTCGAATATAATGGTTCCTGACATCGCTGGTTGGTTTAGGGGGCCGATACCTGCCACGAGGTTTTGGCACTCTAGTTCAAATCACGCCTTTGTTAGATGGTGTTTTCAATAACACGCAGTTGTTAGATAGAATGATGAAGATAACCAGGAAACTTATTAAAAGATAAATAAAACGGAAGCAAACTCGGAGAAAATATGTAAGGCAAACTTTCTCTTACTGATTTCAAAAAATGGAGAAATGAGAAGAATGTCATTAAATAAAATAAAGATTCCTAACATCGAACGGGTGCTTTATTTAGTTACATACCAGCCTCTATACGTTTAAATACTCGTTTAAATACCTTGTCAGCCGGATACGTTTAAATACTCTATATCCGGCAATTCATTCTTTCGTTCTACTAACGTAGAGACAAGAAAGGGTATATTAACGAGTGCAACACATGTAATTCATACGTATTTAACACCTGGATACATTATCCGATGAGAAGAAAAAACAGTCCGCTAAAGTTAATTTCCTATCGTTACTCCTCGGCTGTCCTAACAGTGAAAGGGATTTCAAATTAATTCTCGTTAATTAAACATTTTGTCGAGATTCATTTCATAAATTCCTTGCATTCTTTTACTCTGGTATATAGTGTTTCACGTGAATTAATCCCTGAAATGGAATTCCTTAATGCATAATATGTATAAGAAATTGCAAATGTATTTACTCACCTTTCTCGCAATAAGGCAGGCCATCTTCTAAGTAGAAAGAGTTATTTCCGAAAGGCTTTTTGCAGTAGGCGCAGATAAAGCAGTCAGGATGCCATTGCTTATCAAGAGCATTAAGGCAGTCCTAAAAGAAAAAGAAGAAGCTTAATAACAGAGTAACAATTATTATTAATATGTTTGTGGGCATATATATATATATATATATATATATATATATATATATATATATATATGTGTGTGTGTGTGTGTGTGTGTGTGTGTACCTTTCTAATTTTGTAATTGTGTATGCTTTTTCTTAAACATGTATTTAAAATGCATTTATAGTCTCCTCATTATAACTTACAAATCGAAAAGCAACAAATATTTCGTCTATGTACTATGTTGTTTGCCTATACAAATTGAATTTTCAGATGGTACTTCCATTAAAATATTTTTGAAAGCTTCAAAAAGAAAGATTTCTTACTATTATTCCTCTCAAAGTAGCACATTGTAAAAATGTTTTAACAGATGCTTTGTAACTGTGATAAAATCGTGCTTTTTTTGTCTGAATGTATTCCGCTCATTGGTTGTACATTATGTAAATGCACTTTTAACTATTATTTCGTAATTTTATTATGCATCTGTTAATCTCTGCTCCTTGAAATAATACATTACAGAATATTTTCTTTTAATTTAAAGTTTTGAATTTAAAAATTGATTATTCATAACATTTATTTATATGTGAAATATGCTGTTGTTACATATGGCAATTTTGGAACTTAATCCATACAAATGAAGCCGAGACTGCTGCCCATTCATTTAAAAGGGCACCGTATAGGTTACCAGCATTACTCCCTACAAGCCTGTCCCGCAATTTTAGAACCGAGTCAAATGACGAGACCGAAACACTTTACCCCGCACCTCCAGAGGTAAATTTGAGAACTTGGAGGACATTGCAGCCACAACAAATTTTAAGTGCACCAGCCGCCATTAGTGTACACGACGATTGATTCGCAGCGACAGACATTTAACCAGAGACGTTCAGATCAATCGCCCGCTAGCCTTGCCAATTGGCCATCGAGCCCTTATATATGAAATATATTTCCTTTGTTACTGCTCAAATATTCATTCTCATTTTTATGAAGTTTCTTCGAGAGAAAACGATGAATTATTTTAACATACATTTAGGTAAAATATATTAACGGAAATTTAATTATTCATAATTATATGAACTGCATATATGTAAAACACAACAAATGCATAGCAAGTGAGATTTCAATCAATATGATTTCTCATTGGTAGTACATTTTGTATCCATTAAGTGAAAGAAATCTCTAAAAACGCTATCTCTCTCATGCAATTTTTTAAAAAGAATACGATTACCTTAACATAATATAAAACTTTTTTAACATTCAGTAAGATATGAGAGGAATATTTATAATACATTGGACTCTAAAAAAATACGTTACACAGTGTAAAAACTTCCTTTCGTCTTCTCAAGATTACTATCATGTTACTTTTTAAACATACACATAAAATAAAACCTTGATTAACTTACGATAATATGCATTCCCTATCATTTAGAGTAAATTAATTAGCGAATGTTCTTTTAAAACACAGTAATGATGTTGACTGAGAATAATTGAAAAAGGTATTTTAGAAATTCCGATGTCATGCAAGAAAATTAGTTTCGCTTATTATTATTTCTGTTACGTTTCTAAGAAGAAAAACTATTTTTTATTCCATTTCTTATGACGTCGTAATTCCCTTTTTATCGCGCCCGAAAAACGATAGAATCATC
The DNA here is from genome assembly GCA_907164885.2 of Dolomedes plantarius. Classification (NCBI taxonomy): domain Eukaryota; kingdom Metazoa; phylum Arthropoda; class Arachnida; order Araneae; family Dolomedidae; genus Dolomedes; species Dolomedes plantarius. The sequence continues at coordinate 81,620,771 of OU015492.1, forward strand.
AGGTACTACGAAGTTAGATGTCTCACGGCGGGACGACGTATTACTTATGACTTAACTAAAGAAAGCAACTGACTATAGTCCAAATAATAAAAGTATGTTCTGTAAAGGCAATTACTAAAAGTGCATCTTCATTCTCACAATCCAGTTTTTCTTCAGTTTGATATAATATTATGTCTTATGTAATGTATAACATAAAAGGGATCATTTACGTTAAACCCTTTCTCGTACAGACTTCAGAACCTCTTTTAATATTTTCAGTAGTTGTAGAATTGAATTTTATTTATTCTACATTATTATTATTCTATTATTATTATTGTTACTATATACATAAAACAGTTCCGTGACTGACTCAGTGACTGAGATACAACGCACAGACCAAACAGCTGGACCTAAAGGGCTGAAATTTTGCATGGCGATTCTTCTTATAGTGTACTTCTTATAGTGTACTTCTTATAGTGCACTAAGAAAGATTTTTGAAAAATCCTTCTTAGATTTTTTAAAAGTTTTAAGTTTTTTTTTGTATTTTTTTTAAAGTTTGAATTTAAAATAATAACTTGAGGGTTATAAAATTTATATCACAAGAAAGGTCATAAAAATTCCTTTGAAATGAAATCTTTTTCGAATCTTTACCACTACTTTCTGATTTTTGGTGAATTTTTAAAGATTAATTTTTAGAATTTAATTTATTAAATGCTGATTACGAGATTTCTTTTCTTTTTGTGATACTTTAAATCAATTTTGTGTCACGTACATAACAATGAAATAAATAGACAAAAAATATTAAAATACAGTAAAAGATAAAATTTAACCACTAGACTAATTGAGATGGAAGTTTTTTAAGAATTTAATTCAAATTAATTAACAATTTAATTCTCTAAAAAGCAATTTCATTATTTTTTCATTGTAATTATCCTAAAATGTACTCCGTAGCGAAGCACGGGTATTCAGCTAGTTGAATTATGTTTATATTTATATAAATAGTGGGATAACAATAAATAACACGTAAATCATTTGAAAAATATTTAAGTATATTTTTTCTTTCTTTTATATTATTCTCTTTGATTTCTTTACATAACATTCCTCTAACCATTTCTTATGATTAATACATTCCTGCTCTGTCATTTAGTTATACTTTGAAATGTATAATACATATCAATGTATCATTATTGCAATAAATTTCTAATTAAAGTGACACTTAGTGTTGTTTTCAAGTTAAGAGTTGTCAAGATGTAACTTTATATTTAAACAAATTTCATCATAGTTCCATTCCTATCAAAATCCTACATTGGATTAAAATTCTACATAAAAATGCAATATAATTTATTACTTTATAATCTGTTTTTGTGGGTGAAGTTTTCATCATTTATTTTATTTCTATTTTTTCTGTCAACTCATTTCAAATAACACAAAAGAAGATCGCATTAAAATCAGAATCTGACACATTTAAAAAAATGCAATCCATTTTAAAATTTTCGAGAATAAGAGATACTGCACAGTGCACATACCCCTTTAATGCGAACATTGCATTTGTTGCAAATAGGAGCCAAAAATGCTTCATAACAGTTTTCACAGTAGAGTTGACCCTGCTCTTCAACAAATCCGATGTCGATCAAGGGAGTCTTGCAATGTAAGTTGTTGCAGTAGAAGTGATCTGGACACCAGGTCCTGTTCAGAGCTATGATGAAGGGTCCCCTAAAGAGAAAAACAATCTAAGCATAAGAAAATCTGTTCATACTTTTAGACTGAATTTGAAAAAAAATTAATAACATCAGATCAATGTAAAACCATGCATTGTAAAATTAACAAAATAGTTATGATGAAAGTGTAAAAATATGTCTGTAGTGGAAAAAATTTTAAATGTGCCTCCAACGGTACTCAACTGCGATAGGAAAGATAAATGGTGAATATTTGTATTTATATACATTCATATACATACATACGGTTAGCTGAAAATTAACACGTTTATGAAATCTGTTAAGAGTACTAGAGAAATAAAGTTTAATTGTAACACGTGTTCACCAAATTTGCCAACATTATCATTCAATGATAAATACTCTCTAAAAGTTGCCACCTTCAAGACAACTTTTTGAAAGAATAGATGCAGTTTGCCAGTGGACAGTCTTTCAAGAATAAGAAGGTTTAAGAATAAGAAAGTTTTTATTTTAAAGGTACATAATAATGGTCATCATAGGGTAGATTACAGCAGTTTTAAATCCATTGTGTATTTCAATCGCATATATATATATATATATATATATATATATATATATATATATATTTCAAGTTACATCACAAGAAATATTTCTCATACACATCTGGTAGCTGCTAAAAACGTATAGATTACGTAACTTCCATTTGAAACCTATTTCTTTTATTTTTTTTAACGATCTTTCAAAAACATGTTATAGCAGAATAATATTTTTCTGTTTCCTGAGACATATGTCATTTACAAAGTCAATATCTTCGATTATATAATTTTTCCGTTGAACAATTTGTCACCTTAAAACCCAGTGCCTTTCAGTATTGCTTCCTTCTTAAATCGAATAATGTCTTTAATTTTGATATACAATCAATAATAAAAAATTCATTCTGAAAGTAAAATTAGAAGAACTTGGATAGAAAATATAGTTAAGAGTCTTCAGACTTTACGTCTCGCCTACACAAGGCTTTATATCTCGTCAGCACAAGGAAAGATGTGTGAGGTACGAAAGGCTTATTCAAATACGACATGCAAAAATTGCATTATTACCATGAGGTAAAAAAATATTTTAAAATCATACGTAAAACCTGGAAATTCAAGTTTTTATAGCTTTTGAATTATAATAGTTTTTCTCTATATCCTCAGGACATTCCAAATATCTGAGATCGATGTATAAATTTACATACATATATATGTATTTGTGTGGGTATAATAATATACAATGAAGTCGACACTCAGTCGAGAGTTGAATAATATTCTTCCAAAATCGCAGTTCTTCCAAAATCTTTATTTCACATATCCGCCAGCAGGATAAAGACGCACTTCATGAAAAAGCACGCATGCATTCACATTTCCAGCATCCGGACGGATTAGCAGTTGCGGCATTAGGATGAAATAACAACAATCTATCATAGGGTGGCCATGACGTATATACAGAAAGCGGAGAGTGATACTTAAAGCGTGAGGCGCGAGACTTCACATGCAGGCTACTAAAGCTAAGAGCTACAATCGTCTTCCCTTCAGGCATATATAAAATGATTTTATCTCTTTTTGACTACCAGCGGTTAGAGTTTTTTAATTGTTTAGATCTAGCAGTTGTCTCACGGGAGTTTACTGGACAGGGTCGTGCGGCGAGAATTAAGGTATTTAACGCCCACTTGATTTTAAGTGTTTATAACGTTGCCAATTTAATATAACCGAGTCTATGGGGCAAGGATAGAATTTGGCGGACACTAGATGACCGGCTGTTAAACAGGGACTGTTTATTACTACTTAAAATTAATGAGGTGAACATATGGTATTTCGATGCCTATGTGTGGTAGTCTATAATACGAGTGCAGAGTAGCGTAATACCCAGTGCCTGGAAAGAAAGACTGGTACTTAGCTTAAGGGCTAATATAATTTATCAAATAAATAATCAATAGATTGCGTTTTAGAAAAGGAGTTGTGGTTTGTTAGAAAAGCGAATTTTGAAATAAACGTTATGTAAAATATAGGAGCAGGCATTTTTTCGTTACTTACTTACACACACACACACACACACACACACACACCTATTATATATATATATATATATATATATATGTGTGTGTGTGTGTGTGTGTGTGTGTGTGTGTGTATGTATGTATTGTCGTTTACGAATCTTTCGCAATTTTAACTCTGTGTACAGCAATAACTGTTCGTAAAAAAAAAAATAATTTGAAGCATGCTGACCTGATTGGTTCTGCACAGTCACCACAGATAGCAATTCTACCAGGAGTAGTTTCTTTCATCAACTGGCCTCGTCCCTTCTTTGGGGCTGGTTTTGAACCGGCTCCGGTAGGAACACCTGGCTGAGCAGGGGCCGCGGATGGCTTAAGATCAACGATTGGTGGAAGCACAGGGGCAAACTGCAAAGCCTGGTTTCCTGATGGAAGTATAGATGGTGCTGGTGGTGCAGGAGCTGGTGCTGGGGGTGCAGGAGCTGGTGCTAGTTCGGCTGGTGCTTCTTCTTGCCTTGGTGGAGCTGTGAAGTTGATAGATATTAAAATTACTTTTCAGAGGAAGGCTTTGCATTATTCTACAATTTTTAGCAATAGTTGGGATGTTATTACACTTCTGATTTGTCAGTGAACCTGTGTTCCTAGTTGTATCCGTAAAATAATGAGGAACTGGCAAAAAAAATTAATGATTGATTTACACGAGTAGATGGAAGAACTTGACTGCATCCTATAGAGTAGAAGCTTTAGACTTGATCTCTCCAACAGAGCACACAGGGACTTGATGGACTTGAATAACCGTAAAAACAAAGACATAAGTCAACAGTAATGCGGTTTTTCACGCAATCTTCGTTGTACTGGACTGAATTCATGTATTTATTTTTAGTTTTAAATGCAGATTTATTCTCTGTTTGATCACCGTTTTATTCCCTACCTTTTTTAGCATATTATTGGCCTATTCAATTGCACTTGAATATTGCATATGTAATATTTACAAACAGTTTACTGGCATTGTGTATTAAAATTACATTGTAGTATATTACGGTTTTTATGATCTCCAGAGAGCTGCAAAAGAAAAATGACTGGTAGCAATTCTTATAGAACATTACGCAATAACTCAAACCTTTTTTTTTGTCTTTTAGATACATTGAAGCAGTATAAAAATTTCATTTTGAGGTTCCTTTCAGTAATGTTCCATAGTCATGGTGTTCCAGTGGCGCACCCAGGATTTAATCTTTGGGGAGGGGGGAAAGTTGAGCAGAAAATATATTTATAATGAAAATTCAATATTCATAATGCAATTTCTATTTCTTTGGGGGGGGGGCTTGCCACCCCCACTGGGTGCGCGACTGTTGTGTTCTATCGATAAGTCAAAATTAAACTCAGTAACAATAATATGGTTTGTCCACTTGATTTAAAACGTTAATAGGTTCTAAAACGTTTAAAAGACCTTCACATTTTGATTATTATGTGATTTAAATTTTGACTGGCATTTTTATCACTTTCCTGGCGTATCATTCCAGATCAGCCACAACATCGCATACCTTTTTATTGCCAACATGTGCGTAACACGGTTTTTGTAGTTAAAGGTTGTACTTGCTAAATAGAAATTTGTCTAGTGAACATGTCGTAACATTACATTTTCTTGGGAAATACTTCAAAGAGAAAATAAAATTTGTTGGTTTAAAACACAGAATACTACTTTTTATAAATTTTGCAAATACTTTTCTTTGGGTAGAGCAACCATTTAAGGATTCCACATATAGTTATATAAATCAATTTGTAGCAAAGAATAGAGAATTAAATAAATAAATGAATGCTTGTTGATTTTCGTCTGACGTAGAAAGGCTGAAAGGTAGATAAATATCGATTCCAGTATCCTAACTTTTGTTATAAACAATGGAAGAACTGCTTATTGGAAGTGGCACAAAAGTATTTACTTTTTTCAACTCATGATAATTTGTTTATTAATAATTATTGACTTATTTTGTAAAGCACAAATTTAAATTTAAATTTCTTATGCTAGTCACTCTTTAAAATCAGAATCACGTTTCTGAAAATCAAAAATATGCAGTATATGATCGTTTTAGAAAAAATAATTTTTTTGGTATTTTCTACCGAAAGAAAAAAGTGTGTTATCTTGCAAAGATTTTAATATATTTATTGATATAAAATATATGACTGTGCATTCTAATAAATTAATATTTATGCGTCTTCTGTCACGATCGCATAATTTTCTTGAGGGGATCGCATAATGATCTTATACAGGTTGAGGGGATAACTGTAAAGTACTTTTAATGAAATTTGATTTTTTTACTAACATTTTTCGACAGTGAAAACTTTTTATATTATTTAATTTATGATAGCTTCATTATTTGTTTCAGTTCCTAAATCTAGTAGAACGATAAAATTCCTTGATATCGCACTTCTAGATAAGATACAAATTCATTTCTTAGATTTTTATTTTAATCTGAAATTTTCTGATTTTCATATTATAAAGAAGACAAAAATTTACTGACTGAGCTTTAAAGCTCTGTTATTTAGACGAGATTTTGCAAGATGTGGATTGGTTTTAAGGCTACCTAATACACAATACAGTAGACTTTTACGTCATATGAAATTTTAATAATATATTCTGTGAAGAATCTAACGTAAGGAATAAACATTCCCTGTATATTTATGCTTTTAAATCATATTTAAGTTCCCCCGTCTTATACATTCATAACAGTAAGAACAGAGATCCATATAGGTACGTTAAAAATGTTCTGGGCGCGGTGGCCCGATTGGCAAGAGCAGCGGGCCAGTGATCTGAACGCCCCTGGTTCGATGCTCATCGCTGCAAATCCACCGCCGTATTCACTAATGGTATCCAGGGCACGTAAAATAGAACGTGGCTGCAATGTCCTCCAAGTTCGCAAATTTACCTCTGGAGGTGCGGGGTCAAGTGTTCCGGTCTCGTCACTTGACTCGGTTCAAAATTACGGGACCGGTCATTTAGCCAAGTCGGCCTACGACCCTTGCGGTGCTAATTCAAAACAGGAGCCGCACCTTCATCGTCCATAGCCTTCGGGACTTGATCTGATGTTTCTGTCGGTCAAGTGGCATTAGCAACAACAAAAGGTTCTATAAAGAAAATTTAAAGCGTGACTGAATTCACAGTTGGCTTATTATCAGGGGCTATTTTATGGGGCTGCATCTCCTATATGTGAATCGGGCTCAAAATTTGCATTGATGGCGTTTATATTGTAAGAAAAAAATCTACTTTCCAATCAATTTATTCTGGTAATAATCAGTAACGTTTTGATTTGATTAAAAAAAGTATTTCTCGTATTCAAAATTATTACAATTTTTTTTTGTTATTACGCTCTTGGTATATGGGCAAAACATATCTTGTCAGATAGTGGTGTTGAATTCCAATAGTTCTTATCTACCGATATGAGCATATACTTGAAGTAAAGGTATTGAAACAGTAATTTATCTCCATAGTTCAGTATCGCAACGTGGGTAAATCAAACCACAGATCGAGAAGCCTATTAATTAAAAATTCTAGCTTAAATTGTAACGCGTTTGCTTTGCTGTTCGCAAAAAAAGAGGAAACTTGAAAAAGAAACCCGCAGAGTTACATTGAGAGCAAAAAACTACCTCTCAGATTTGTTTTGATTTTTACTCTGAAGACTTTACATTCAGAGTAAAAAAAAACTTTTTTTTTACTGTGAATGTAAAGCGCTGAACATTCCTTACGATTTTCGTGTGATGCAAGCAATCCTTATTTGTCGGCTTGTCAATTGTTATGTTTGTTATTCTTGTTATGTTTGAGATTAATTTACCAAGGGGTAAAGTTTGTAATATTGTTAGTAGAATTAATGAAGTTGTTATATGCCTTCTATTCTTGCTGATTGGTAATATGTTGCTTGCACAAGTTGTGCAGGACCTTTTGTAAAGTAATTTTGTCTAATAAAGCAGCCTTCCTCTTCGGGGCTGAGTTGATATATTTGGTGGTATGGTGGATGCTGGTAGTTGAAACATAGATAACTTAATATAATTTTATTCTACAATAGTATATTGGTTCCTGGATGTCTCGATTCGTGGGCCGTGAGCGAGTGGTATTAAGTAGCACTGAGACTATGTCTATGGAGGTAGCGAAATGTCCCTAGGACACGAGGCCGTGGGCTGGACCGAGGGTTCGGACCGGCTGAACTTGCAGAGAGCTGGTTGCCGTCGTGGCGACCATCAATAATAGCAGCAATTTGGGTCGATACGCGGAAAGCGTAGGGTGGGGGGCGGTGGAATCTTGAATCTTACTCTGAATGTAACTCTGCCGGGTTGCATTCAACTCGGTAAGAGGTGGTAACCGTAGGTAGCTCCATTGAAGAATCAGTGTAGAAATGAAGGCTTACAACAGAATCAACGGAAACCATACATTCATTAGATGCGAATAAATATCCATCGGTGGAAGCTTAAAAAAGAACCATCCCTCTAAATCTTTACGATCCATGTGTTGAATATGCAGAATTCTAGCACAGACTGCAAGACATAATCAATAGAGTCCCAGACTACAAGCCAACAACGGTATGTCTGCAGGAATGCCCTCCGATGTTCTTAGTACATCAACAACATACCAGCGTATGTCCTCAAACATGGAGATCTTATGTATATTTATATAAATCTAGTAAATAGGTACTTGTGGATACCCTCTGTTTCTTGAAATACATGCGGAAAAAAAATCACATGCTATTTTTATATTAGGGAATTACCTGGAGCGCTGTCCTCCACGCTTACAGGCTGGGCAGAAAATGTAGTTGGTAGTGGTGGTATGGAGAATGTGCTGGGTGGTGCTGGAACCTGAGGAGCTTCTTGCGGTGGCTCTTGACTAAACTGCGAAGGAGCTTGGGAAGGAACTGGGGGCTGCACAGAACGGAAAGGGGTTGCGGTTTCATTTTTTACAGGTGGGACACCACTAGGAGTGGACTGACCAACAAGAGGTGAATAATTCTGAGCTGGTGCGGAAATGCTGCCGTCAGCTTCCACTTGTGGTTTAGGGGGTGGCCAAACAAATCTCGTTTCTGATTTTAAGCAGGATTTTTTGAAGTTAAGAGAAGCAAATAGGTATGGAGGAGGGGAGAAAATAAGCTTGTGTTACAAACAGTGATAAGAAAAGCACTAAGTGAACAAGCAAATTAGCTATCACTTTTGTATAAGCATATAATGGCAGGGAATGTAAGGTGACATGGTTAGTGAATACCTTTACACTTGATGATATTCCTAGTTACTAAAAACTATGATAGTAGTTAAAGAGGTACCACTTTTAATCAAGGGATGTAAATAATCTTCAAGACATATACTTAAAAGGTAAAACATTATTAAATTTTAAAATGTGTTTCATTTAACAACAGGAAAAAAGGTAAATATTTCTCACGTGATTTAATTATAATTTTTTAATTACCAAAAAATGTATGTAGCATTCAACAATTGATTATAATGTTATTTTTAATTATGAAAAAATGTATTTAACTTTCAACAGTTAAATATTTAAGAATGCATAGTTTAAATATTTGTACATTTTTATGGAATGTTTCTATGAGCATATAACTGTCGTCATGATCATTTTAAATTATTTTATCCTTTTAAACAATACTATAGCTTCATACTATAGATCATCAAAGACTATTCTTTAAACAACAAGCAAAAAAATATGAAATGAAATTCGATAAAGAAAAATATCAGATGAAACCAGTAGCTTATGATTATATATTTTTCATTTCTACACTTTGTTCTCAAAATTTATTCTTATGCAAATTATTAAAAAAATTAAAAAGAATTAATTAAAACTTATTTAAAAATCTTGTTTTAATGTAAATATTCAACACCATAGAATTTTTTTCCTTAAAAGATCCAATTAAAAAATTGTTATTTGCACAGTCATAAATCTATTTTTCATTTCCTATCCCAAAATTTGGATTTCAATCTGATATAATATACGACACCTTCTCTTATAAAACAAATCTGTTCTTAAAAAAATTATCAGTGAATTTTTAACTTTATTTTTAATACTACTCTTAAACAATTTTTTGACGTAAAGAAAATAAAACTGAATTATAGAGCAAGTTAATTCACGGGTAAACCTGAAATTCGATGTTGGATTACTTTGAGAAATTTTCTGTCAACAATACTTTCGTCGAAAGCTCACATTTCATGCTTCTAAAATTCTCGTTGAAAACCATTTGTAAAGATTTTCAGGACAAACTCCGAAAGGGTCTTTTTTTGTCAAACCCTTTTTGTAACAATGCCGAACAACACTCCAAAATTTTTTATTTCTTGTATAAAATGATATCTTTGCATTCTTTATGAATTACATTTTTTTCGGAGAATACAGTTTGTAAATCATAATCATGATATATTGATTTATAAAATGGTAAGAATTTCCTCAAAGTTTACGGGTAGAAATTCTATGAAGTAACATTTTTGGAGCTCATTATTTGTCAATATTTTTAAAGTCCAAAATTAGAAATCCCCTCAGGAAAATGTGCAGAGTAATTGTGAATGACTTAATATTTTTGGGGTTAGCAAATTAAAAGTTAAACTTTCATAATGAACTTTGGTTTGTTAAACAGTATTATATTTTCTTGTTAACATATAAGCTTTTTCTCAATATTTCTAATTAATATATATATATATATATATATATATATATATATGTAATAAATTTGCCTACTTAACTAATGAATGAATATGAGTTGTGAAGTTTTTTGTGTTTATCCAATGTAAGGTTACATGAATTTTTATGAATTATTTATTTAAATACGACATTTAGGTATAAAAAACAACTGCATTTCTGTGCGTTTTTGACATATCTTGGAATTAGAATTGTGTTTATCTTACCCAATCAAATGTCTTTTTTTTACTTGAAACTAATTAAATACTGCTGAATAATTTAGATATAAAGTTTAAAATTTCAAATGAAGTTATTTTTTTCAGACTATTAGAGAGTAAAAGCTGGTTTTTTTAAAACTCTCTCCGATATGCTTGTGCGGGTATATATATATATATATATATATATATATATATATATATATATATATATATATATATATATATATATATATATATATACAGTAACCACCGCTTATAGTGATCAGTGGTTATAAGAATCAACCGTTTATAAGAATCAATATCACAAAAACAAAAACAAATGTATTATTTCCATGTTAAAATTTCCGCTTTAAAGAATCAATCCACCGGTTATAAGAATCAGTTTGCGATCTTCGCCTTCCTTTCATTTTTCCAAAAAATGCCACTTGAACTCTCAAAATGTACGAAATTCTTTCTTAAGGTTTTGAAAAGAAAGATTGATAAAACTTTGGGGTGGAAAACAGTCGTAAAATACATTCCTTTAGACATAACATAAGAGTTTCTCCTTATACGCTTTTGCTAAACACTGTCTTATTAGCTTTACCCAGGGACATCTAACCCGCCCGGGTCCGATTTCACTTTTCTCCAGACAAGCACTCCTTTTTTCCCACCACTTACTTCCTGGTTGCGGATTTCTGGACCCTAAAACGCATAAATCTTCCGCGAAGTGTCCACCATCACTTACGCAAACGGGACAGTGGATTCAGCACTTCAAACCGTGAAACGTAAACGGATCCATTTTGCTGAATCAGATGAACCAGATGCTGAATCAAACGTTTCACGGTTTGATTCAGAATCAATCCGTGAAAAGTAAGCTATAAAGTGAATCTTCGTCTGAGACTGTAATAAGCATACGTCGCTAGTATTCACTTTAGTTTTCTAACAAAATTGCCAGTTAGTGTTAGAACTTTTTGATAGTCGAATTCAAATATGATAAAAACAAGGAAAACTCTTAGTTTTTCTGATAAACAGAACTTCTTAATTAGATATGATGCTCTTCCAAAGTGTAGTCAAAGAGAAACTGCCTCTTGTTGATTTTACAATCATGTGTTGTTACTTATAGGTCTAGAAATTGAGTTATAGTATTTTGTTTAGAAATTGAGTATTTTTAAAATTATAAAAAATAATTTTAATAAATGATAAATAACCTAAATTAAAAAGTATTTAATGGTAAATTATGTATATATGTGCCTGTGTGTTTATATATATGTACAAGTATATATTTGTGTGTGTGTGCCTGTCCAAAGGAAAGTTTCGGTTATAAGAATCAACCGCTTATAAGAATCAAAAACAGTAATAACAAACGTGATTCTTATAAGCGGAAATCACTGTATATATATATATATTTGTGTGTAAGTGTCTGCAGGGTGTATTTATGTATAACTGGTAGTCTGGGTGTCTAATTAATGCCTACATAATCCTAAACTATTTGCCTGATCCGGACCTCGTTTTGCAGTCTTATTTTCTAGTCTCTTACAAGGATATACAGGATACCATAAGACTAGAGTATCAGTCCTTTATTTTTGACTAATTCCTATGATATTTTGTAGTTGCCATGGTAAATCCTCGCTAATCCGTTTGTGATTTTCTCATCAGTACTTTCAACAAGTGATTGATTCAAATTGCGGTTTCCTGACTCAGATAAACTTAGCCTGTGATGCTCATTTGTTACTCTCTATTTAGTTGTAAGGGCACCAAAACATTTAAACTGAGGAAAATTACCTAATCGCAAAGCTTCAGAAGAATAAAATCTTTGTTCCAGTAACACATGTATGTACAAAGCATACTAATTTATTTATATAAATATATATATATATATATATATATATATATATATATATATACAAAGTATACAGAACAAAGATAGGCACTATATAATTTTGTAAATTTTATATAGCTATGAATTAAGTCAGATACACTAATTTTGATTCTTTTTTCATTTCTACAAATGCTGATTGTCTAGGTTTAAATTGTCCAGAAAACACAAGGTTGTTATAGTAAAAGTTAATATATACATAAACATTACGTCTTAAGTAAGCAAAATATTTCAAAAATGTCTGAACGCCAATACATGCAAAATCAAAGTATCAGCACTAAAATTTTGAAGATTCTTTGTTTGAAAGTAAGCCTCTTTTACAATTAATAGGAAAATCATTTTATTTGTATGGTAAAATTTTTCTATAAATTAACGTAGTAAAAATGTTTGTCTTTTTTAGGATAAAAATTACACCATCAAAACTCTGACAGACTATTCAAAAGAAAATCTTGTCAAATATATATATGGTTTGGATGGGAGCAGTGTAGTGTACGTATAAGACATTGAAGTTATTTTAGATGGATATACGACTACATAAAAAATATCAATTTACCATTATTTTAACCGTGCACTGAAATTTGTCATTAATTATGCAAAATAAAATTGGGAGCCACTCAAATTCTGTGTAACATTACTCTGTGATGGATACATCAAACTATGATACTACAGAAACTAAACAGTATTACAGGAATCAAAAGAGAAAAGAGGGTAGACAAATGTGTACAATCAACGGTGGCATATTACCTGTCGGGCGGGAACCATCAGCCGGTTTAACAGCTCCTATAGAGAATTATGAACAATTATGTCGACGCTTCTTGATGTTATTCTTAAATAATCCGGAATGTTTGACTGCACAATTATTGATTTTTCCTTACAATGCAAGACCTAATACAACTAGACTAACTTAGAGGAGAATTGATAAACCAAGGTAGAAAGTTCTTAAGATTGTTGTGTACTAGCCTTATTGGATTTTCTCACCGCAATGTTAACCTATGGCTAAAATTTGTTCAAGGATTGCTGACATGGATTAAAAGATTTTTTCAAAAAAACTGTATAGAGAAAGAAATTATATACCATGGGGTAATTTTCGTTTTTTTTAAATGCAAATAATATATTTTAAAATTTAAATTATCTAGTATATTGTGTTTTAAACGCCCATAAATTTCTTTGGTGGACGGAATTTATAAAATGAATCCTTTTGAAAGGTGCAGAATAAATCAGGCTATCTGAAAATGCCATTTTTATTGGATTCATCATTTATGTAGCTTTAAACAATAGACGAATTTTCTCCATAGGTTCACACTGAGGTGAGTTAATCCAGTAGGGTTAGTACACAGCAGCCTGAAGCATATATCTTATTGTTACGAGGGTTTGTCACTTGTTGGATTTCCTGAAAACTCATCTAAACGATAGACATTTAGTGGGTAGCCAGGAACTGAAAGTTAGGGACTAGTAAGTGCTAACCAAAAGATTTTATGTTACAGTTATAGTTGCACTGACAAGAGAAAGGGATAGATAAACGTCTGGAAATGAGTTAAAAACTTTAAAAAAAGGGGGAGGGTTATTGATTCCCTCACATGTGAAATTATACAATAAATGTTCATACGGAAGTAAGTAGTTGTTAATATGTTTAGATGATTGTGCTCAAAACACGGACGAAGCTAAACTATACTTCTATTGTTGAATATAAATATGTCCTTTATAATTCATCGAACAATCCCTTAATTAAGAAAAATAATTTAGACAGACTGATTTTTTATGGCGCTCGATAGACATTTTCTCCTCCGTTATTTGGAAACTTGGATGAAAGCTCCCTTTTTTAAATTATTAAGTTCGAATTAAATTATATTTAGTTATTAACATTTTTGGTGCATGTAATTCTACTAATTTAATTCTTTATTTTTAAGGGGATAAAGTTAAGTATTTCTAATTGATACCAGACCAACTCACCCAATTACTCGCCTCCTATTCATTGATTAAGATGTTAAATTGATTTTTTTCTCATTGATTAATTGCAAGAATTATTTAGTACTTAAATCTTCATAAATGGAGATAAATTCTTTGTTCATTACCTACATGAATTTTCTGGCATAAGCTCATTCTAACTGCGTACAAAAGTATTAAATTCCTAAATCTATATCATTACAGTACGTACATAAAAGTATATATAAAAGTATTAAGCTCATAATCTTATTTCTTAAGATATATTTCCCTCAGGCAATTAGCATAATCTCAAAATCCTTTTTTGAAGCTTATGTCTCCTTATAAAAAATTAATTTTCAACGTAAGAAGTACCCAAGTCTGTCCAATACTTTAAAAGTGTGTTTTAAACTATCGGACAGACTTGGGTACTTCTTAGATTGAAAATAATATTTTTTTAAAGGGACATAAGCAAACAAAGTCATCTTAGAAAAAACTGACTCAGGCACTTCTTGTACCAAACCACAGATATATATATATATATATATATATATATATATATATATATATATATATATATATATATATATATATATATATATATTTAAAATTTTAGAAGAACACTCATTTGTTTTACCATAAAAAAGGTTCTCTTTTAGCCCAGAAATGACATCAGTACAGTTCGTAGTGATTACGCCTTTAACCTCGTTATTCTAAGCTTAAGGATGAATTAACTGTAAAATATAAATTGGTCACCGACGGATTAATTTTAGCGAATTTTGTATTTGCATATCTACTCATTTAAGGGACAGTATATTCTTACAAATATTCTATGATGCACGAGCGATGTACATTATATAATTCTAGAAGACAAACATTAACAATGATTTTAAGGTAAGATACTCTCGTTATAATATGATCTGGTAGAGAGACTGAAAGAAGTACGTGATTCAATGCATATATACTATATTGAAACAAATTTCTTAAACGATGCTTACTCTGCTGTCCTCCGCCGATCACCTGCTTGTAATTCAAACCGTACTGCTGAGTAGAGGACTGCTGAGATGAAACTTGCTGCGTGACCTGCTGGGTGACTTGGGTCGTTTTCTGGATAACTTGAGTTGACTGGCTTGTCTGTGAAATTTCGGTCATGCTTGAGGTGCTGCTGCTTACTCCGGTATCGGACAACATCGAAAAAATGGATGGCTTATACTGAAAATAAATTGCATTCACGTTCAGTCATGAAAGGACTACTGTATAAATAACTTCATATTTTATGATTTTCTCTAATTATACTTTGTATTTTAATAAATTCTGCATTTGGTTGTGCGTATGTATTTAAGGTGTGCGTATGTATTTAAGAGTGTTAAAGGTGCTGTGTACTAACCCTATTGAAGTCACTCACCTCAATGTGACCTCTGGAGAAATTGCCGACTTGGATTTAAAGATTTTTTTTTAAATTATACTCCGTAATAGAGAAAAAATTGCAGCTTATTTCATTTTGCGTTTAAAAAAATGCAAATAGTATTTTTTAATTTAATTTATTCGGGGGAAAAATCTAGTACAGTGTGTTTTAAACGCTCATAAATTCCTTTGGTAGACGAAATTTATAAAATGAATCTTTATGCAAGGTGCAGAAAAGTTCAAGATATCTGAAAATACCCTTTATATTTGATTATCAACACTTATGTAGCTGTAAATCGTAGACAAATTTTCTCCATATGTTAATATTGAGGAGAGCGAATCCAATAGGGTTAGTACACTGTTACATGGGTTAATGCCCATCACTATGAACCCTCAAACTAACAAGTGTGTGTATCCGTGCACTGTTTAAAATTAATTCCTTGCTTGTTTCCTTTATTTCTACCAAGTTCACTAAATATTAACATTATACTATATACACCTCTAGCATACCAGACAGCCTAAGGCCTAGATCCTTGTTGGGAGCTCGTCAGAGAGGCATAGCCAATACGTTCACTGAATATTGTCTAACATTTTACTGGTGATGACAAGTAGCAATCATTCATCTCACATAGGAAAGAACCCGGATCTATCACGTTGGTGCAGTACAAAATTGAGAGGTGTATATACAGTGATTTCCGCTTATAAGAATCACGTTTGTTATGACTGTTTTTGATTCTTATAAGCGGTTGATTCTGATAGCCGAAATTTAGGTTTTTGGACAGGCACACACGCACCTATATATATATATATATATATATATATATATATATATATAAGATAATTTACCATAGAATACTCTTTAATTTACGTTAATTATCTTTTATTAAAATTATTTTTTATAATTTTAAAAATACAATTTAATTTCTAGACCTATAAGTAAATACACATGATTATAGTAAGAGAAGAAACTATCCAATATTTGTTACCACATACCTGCTTAACTGTTTTAACATTTCAACTACAGGAAGGGAGCAAGAAAAAGTTTTCTATGGTAGTTTGGCGTAATGAAGCTTTCACGAGGCTGTTTATACCTCTCTCAATACTAATAGTCTCAGACGAAGATTCACCTTCTAGCTTACGTATCACGGTTTGATAACGTGCTGAATCTAATAATGCCACGTTTGCCTAAGTGATAGTGGATACTTCGCCTGAAGATTTATGTGTTTCAGGGTCCAGGAAGCCGCAACCAGGATGTGGGAGGTGGGGAAAAATGTGTCCCTATTTTTGTTTGCCAGTGGAGAAAAATGAAATCGGACACGGATGGGTAAAGATGCCCCTGGGTCAAGCTAGTAGGACAGTGTTGTGTTAAAGCGTTTAAGGGGAAACTATTATGTTATGTTTAACAAATAAAGGGATGATTTTTTTACGACTATATTCCATCCCATCTTATCAATCTTTCATTTAAAAAAAGAAAGAATTTCGTGCCTTTTGAGGGTTTAAGTGGCTTTTTTGGAAAAATGAAAGGAAAGCGAAGAGTGTAAACTGATTCTTAAAACCGGTGACTTGATTCTTTAAAGCGAAAATTTTAACGTGGAAATAATACATTCGTTTTTGTTTTTGCGATATTGATTCTTATAAACGGTTGATTCTTACAACCACTGATCACTATAAGCGGTGGTTACTGTATATTTGCAATTGGCGCCACCTATGGGGGAGTGGAGCTTCTTGCATTTTATTAACATTATAATTTATAACTAAAACTAATTAGAGTGTTAATAATTAACATTATAAACATTTTAATTAGTGGGCTGTTAAAAAGCATTAAAAACCCACCTATTTGAATACAAACAATTTCCGAGATCTCTCTGCAATGCCATGAAATATTTTAAAATATTTTATAAATATAAAGTTGGGGCATTTCTCGTGTATTGCTTAAGTATATTTTTTACACGGTCACCAACAGCCGCAAATGAAATCGGAACTGGTTTTTTAAAATATATCGTCTGTCAACGTTGAAAACTGGAATGCTTTAATAATAGCACTAGTGGGCACACATACATTTGTCGCTAAGTAGTTTTGTAAATAATACGTCTCATAATGGTGATGAAATTTTTAAGTAAAATTTTCAGCCCCATTAAGTCAAGTAAAGGAAGTGAAAAGTTAGCAGATATGTTGCAATGGAATATTTTTAAATGAAATTTTAAACACACAAACACTGCTTTTTTATTATTTTACCATTGTTAAACAGCATGGATCAAATGGCAGCATGGATTAAAAACAATACTTATTTTACCTCAGATAATAGGAATAAAAACTTCTATTTTACGGTACAATGGGCTAACATCTACATAATAATACCCAGTTGTAATTCTTTAGAATTAATTATATTTTGTGTAACTGTGTATTTCTTTTAAAGGGACAATTAAATTAGTCTTTTGAAACATTTAAAAGAAATAACATTTTAGAAAATTTCAACATAGTAGAATTCAGTAATTGATCAGATTAAATACTGTATAACAATCTAATTGCCCACATTGATTTAACAAAAGTTAGTCAAAATACAAACTCTGCAGCAAATCAATTTATGTAAGAACAGATATTTTAATTTACTTTGTGTATCAGTTTTGTAAGATTTCTGTGCTCTTTGTCTAAAATCCTTTATCTACTCTGTAAAAAATATGGTGAACACTAGGTGACCAATTTGTGTGAATCGTTGCAAACCAGCTGTATTTCCTATACATAAATTACGCGAGTTCATTGAAGAGAATAAAAAGACAAACGTGGAGTTTTAACCTGAATAGATGTTATCGACACAAGAAATACCCAGGGAAATACTTACGAGTCTACTCTTCCAATAAAATTTTTTTTAAGCCCAGAGCTGTTTATATAATGTCAAATACAACGGTACCAGAAAGGTGGTAGTAACAGTTTAGTTACTGAATATTTATAAGGTAAGTTCCAGTTCCTATTAAATTGTCTGCAAAAAAAAACTTCTTTTAAAGCCGTACAACTTGAACAGATATTTCATAATAAATCCCCAGGGGATTCAAATCGGCTAAAATTTCTCATTTTAATTTGCTGTTTTACCTACTCGAGTTTAAAATTAATAAATTGACTTCTTCCTAGCTCTTATTAATTACCTCATCGGCTGGCATGTATGGCTTCATTTCGAAAGGCAAAGGTCCAGAAGAGTATGCTAGGGGAGCTTGTGGAGCTGATCCTGGAGTAGGACTTGCTGGAGCAGTCACTTTGTGGAAATCCCCTGACCTTCTCTGTAAAATACATTTTGAAAATGATTTAAAAGTTTATATATATAAAAAGAAATACGTGTCATTCATATACAACCAAAAATAAAGTATATTTGAGAGGTAAGCGCTTAAGCACGTTTTTAATTAAAAATTTTAAAAAACTTTTCTTATACCAAATCGCATTAAAAATGGAATTTATTTGCAAGATTTTATACAATAGAGATTTTATACAATAAGGTAGAGATTTTATACAATATGTTTAACTTTCATTGTTCAGAGAAACTTTTAAATTATTATTTGTGTAAGAACTATTTATTCGAGCTTTTAAATAAATGACCTATTTTGTCACATTACTGTTGAGGTTATGTGAAAGGCAGTTGAAAAAATTTTCTGATTACACAGAAAATTATAAAATCTGTCAGTTTTTTAAACAATAACAGCATTTTATTTTCAATTCGTAGTATAAATAAAAACTTTAAAAACTCAAAATATATAAACCAACTGTATCCCTTATACATTGACAGTGTGTTCATAAGAGGATCATTAGTAAGACCTATGCATCAACCATTTTCGTCATCCATGCTTGCTTATTTACAAGCTACAACGATGATCAAAATTTTTCAACGAGCATTATCTTTATGCCTTAGTCATTTTTTTCATCACACCAGGCATTGAAAGTACAAATGTATTTTCAATAGGAGGAGTTTACTTTATTCATTGGATCACATTATAACATTGTTAAGGTAGAGATCGATCAGTGACAGAATAAAATTGAGTGTTATGGTCCTAAATCCTGCTCATATTTAACGGATAGTAAACCTAGTCGAAGAAATAACTCTTAAGCTTAACATATTTTAACTCTATAGTCAAAATACATTAAAATTAATGGTCATGTTTAAAGGGGTAGAAAAATTTTCAATCACGGTGGGCCCAGTGAAGCATGAGACCAAAAATGAAAGATAATAGATACTCCGGAGGAAATTTTAAGTGCTCCATTTTTTTCAAATTAAAGATATCTTTCGCATATTATTTACATTTAAAATTTTGATATACCATATGATGTTACGAAGGAAATAGCATACTCCGGAGGAAATTTTAAGTGCTCCATTTTTTTTCAAATTAAAGATATCTTTCGCATATTATTTACATTTAAAATTTTGATATACCATATGATGTTACGAAGGAAATAGCATCTATTTTGTACATCAAAAATATTAATGATTTGATTAAAACAACAAGTTATTTTAAAATCTCATCGTGATCACTTTTCATCAGTGTCCCAGCACTTTTGAAGAGCATGTTCATCAACAGGTTTGATTTCTTTGCACCCGTTTCATATTGCTAAGAATGGCTTAGGTGATGATTCATTAGGTCAATTGATAATAGTTTGTACTTAGATAATAAAAGTAGCAAAATATTTCGTTTGCAGCTCTGTTGTTGTTGCTTATGCCATTTGACCGACAGCAACATCAGATCAAGTCCCGAAGGCTATGGGCGATGAATGTGCGGCTCCTGTTTTGAATTAGCACCACAAGGGTCGGAGTCTGACTTGGCTAAAGGACCGATCCCATAATTTTGAACCGAGTCAAGTTTCGAGACCGGAACACTTGACCCCACATCTCCAGAGGTAAATATGAGAACTTGGAGGACATTGCAGCCACGTCCTATTTTACGTGCCCTGGATACCATTAGTGAACGCGGAGGTGGATTTGCAGCGACGAGCATCGAACCAGGGACGTTCAGATCACTGGCACGCTGCTCTTTCCAATTGGGCTACCACGCTCCTCCGCTTACAGCTCTGGTATTAGTATCTTTTTGTGAAATCACTATAGACCTCATCTATTACCAAATGTTAACGGAGATTTAATTTCATAAATTCACTTATTTTTAATACATTTCAAATCAGACACAGGCATCGAGAAAAGTGCCTATCAATAGATATCCGTGTCAGATACCTCGGACTTCAGAAATATGATACTGTGAGTTCAGCTCTACCTTTTAAATTTAAAACTGATATACGTACTTTTAAATCGACATACTATGCTCACCCCTTCCCAATTTAGAATCAGCTAAAACGGTTTTAAAATTTCTATTGAGTTGCGCTTATCAACATCATTTGATGAAATGTTTAAAATTCTTTATGTGACATGCAAGACGATTGAAATATGTACAGAACAGCATTTACCTTGAAAGGTTGAGGTGAAATGCTCCTGAAAGTCAGATTTCCTGAAGAGCTTGGTGAGATAGGCAGATTCACTAAGTTCTGTCCGAATGGCATTGGTACTGGCTGAGGAATATTAGAGGTTGGGAGGTTTGGAACGATAGGTGCCTGAGGTGTCAGTGCTGGTGCTGGACCAGACTGGACAGGCTTGGGAGGAGCAACTGGAGCTGCAGCAGGGGGGGCCATTGGTGTTTTGGGAAGAGGAGCTGGAGTAAATCTGTAATATAAAAAAATAAAGTTGTAATTAGCAGTTTTCCGGAAATGTTTCTGATTTTTCTAAAAAAATCCGTAGATATGGTGATTTTTAAGTAGAAGCATAAAGAAATAAACTTCTCTCTCTCTCTCTCTCTCTCTCTCTGTATATATATATATATATATATATATATATATATATATATATATATATATATATATATATATATATATATATATATAAATAAGCAGTTCCTAGCCACTCTCTCGTTACTGAGCGATTTGAAGCATTAGGAGGAAAGTCTGCGTAACTATTGGGATATGTGACAAAGAAAAACATCCCGCGTGAAGGAGTTTTTATTTGTATTTATAGGGAAATATTTGCATAACTGTCTGGGTACACTTTAAAGAACTTCATCTGCAATCATTGGAGGTCTGACCACGCACCTTAGTGATTATAATTCTAAGCGATCTTCTGTGTAATTTAGAATGTTTATCAAGGTCCAACAAGACAACAGATTGCATTATTAATTATTTCCAGAATAAATAGTTGATGGTAACAGGATTAAAAAACGTTAGGAAACATTTAATTTAACATTTAATTTAATTTTTAATTTTATGTTTGAAAGTTTAAAATAAATTTTATTTTTCCGTTACTTCGGGTTTTTTCTGAGAAAGATTATACGACTCTGCAAAAAATTTCTAATTTCGAACAAAGCTCTATATAAATTTGAGACTTAGTTTTCAAATAAAAATGTAGAGAAATTCTAAAAACATTTTTTTTAACTTTGATAAAATTTTAATTACTTATGTAGTGTCCTGTAGTGATGTAGAACTAGCTGGAAATATTGAAAAGTCATTATGATTCTTTCATTTTGTCTTTTGTCGAGGGCTATTATCCAGTAAATATTTATCTTACGGCGCTAAAAGATTAAACTTTCAACTCATGCCGAAATTCTTTCTCTCTCTCTCTCCATATATATATATATATATATATATATATATATATATATATGTGTGTGTGTGTGTGTGTGTGTGGCTAAAAATATGGGGGTTATCGCGCGACCTTAAAACGGGATTTTAGTTATTAAAATATAGGATTTAAAAATTAAAAAGTCTGGGAGTTCAAATAAGCGGCATAATGTATTGCAGTGAAAATAGAATTAATGGGTCGGCTTGATTCGATTTCGAAGAACCACAGAGAGGATTTTAAGTAAACGTAGCCTTGGAGTTGGCGCTAAGAAAGTGCTTAGGGCAGCATAGAACATTCGATATGACGAAATGAATGATTAATGAGCGTCGGTAGCGCGTTAATAAAATTTAGAACAAAGAAGATTTTCAGAGCCATGGAGAGATAGCAACGGGTAAAGACGTGTGCCGTTAGGCGCACAGATTCTAAAGGGGAATGGGGCGTAATAATAATGATTTGGAACTAAGTAATTAATTGGAAGTTAATAAAAGATGTTTGTAAAATGAATTGGACTGTTCTATGGATACTGTGTCAACATCTTGAAGGCTTGATGGAGTTTTAAGGTTTGATATGTCCTCGCCACCGGACCACTACCTGACTGCTTGATGATTCCAAAGAGGTTGAAATTACGTTAATAGATCGGGTGTGAAAGTCAAGTCCGACACACATATATATATATATATATATATATATTATCATGATTACGATAATTTTATTGAGGGTAGAATTCCTGAATCAATAGCTTCTGACAATTATTTGGCAGGCGGAATAGTTTACCAACGATTATTTTCTTTTTAAACGAATTATCCTAAAATAGTATCTACAGGACCCATTTAAATTATTTTTTCATCATATTTTTCCTTTCAGCGTGAAGCATTTGAAACAAGCAATTTTTTTAAAGAGAAAAAAAAGTTGTGTAATTAAATTTACTTCTAGTTTTTATGAAAATTTACATCTGTTAAAAGAAGAGTAGCTGCAGGATATTCATTTGAAATTGCACGGAAGATTATTGAAATGTCTAAATTTTGCAGCTTATTTAAAATTTGATACTTTTGCAAAGCTGCGATAAAAAATCCAGAAAAAAACTTCAAATTTTATTCTTCTAATCGATTTAGACTTTGTGGACAACATATTGCGTTACCTTATCTATCAGCAGAATGCAGAATTGTTTTTGGTTTTTATATTTAAGACAAAAAGTTCACTCCCTGTAATAAACAAAACCACTTCATGTACGTACAGAAGCAGAAAGATATTCATCAGAGGGGACAATTGTCCCAGAGCACAAGTATACAGTTGCCAGATGTATGATAATCCAAACGTATACTAGGAAATGTTGATAACAAGGCTCCAACATAAACTCATCTTTAAATTGAAAGTGTAGTTTAGATACTGCCCTTGTGTCCTTGTTATACTCGCTACATACACTAATTTATAAATACCATGTTTCACCAAATTTTATGTGAATTTCTGCTAAAGTCTATCTCTTTTGTCACAATTTTAGGCAACTAAAGTTCCTTATAAAAATAAATAAAAGAATTGTTTGAACATCTGATTTTCAAACAGTATACCCTGCAGGTGAACTCTGTTTAAGATTCCGAAAAGCAATTTTATTGCTCCTTGCGCTGCTGTTAGCTGTTTATAAGTGATATAAGCTCTAATGTTTTTTAATTCTCGGATTCTTTTTATATGATCGGGATTATACATCAACGTTTGTTACTCAAAATCTGCTTGTCGATCGAACTGCCTTTTTATAAATAAAAATAAAACTTTTTTTGGAAAAGATGAATCAACATCGTAACTGACATTTTGAATTTACAACAGAATTAAAATGGCTGCTAGTATCTAATTAATAGGTACAGTTCTTCTTCAGGTCACAGACCTTTCAATGTGATAATCGCAAGTGTGAAGATCATTAAACTGACTTATGCTCATTAATAACATTAGTTTTAGGATTATTCTCCGCTCATTAAAAACCATTAGTTTGTATAAAAGAATAAAATGATCTTCAGATTAGTGATCTTTTCATAGATGAAAACATCTTATGATATGTTCCTCAGGGGATTTACGGTTTTATTTCTCTGCCTTGCATATTCCTTGCATAAATTATTTAATAAATGAATTTGCAGATGTTGGAATACTGTTTTTTAGTAAAACTGATATCTCTATTATAAAATATTATATAAAGTATTCTTGCATTTCATTGCAGTTGTCGGTTGGTTTTCTGCGTGCTTTGTTTAAAATGACTGGGAACAATAATGAGCAATTACAAAATTTCAGCAATATTAATAATTTTCTTAACATGAACATGCAATACTGTAGAAAATTGTGTTAGGGAAACTCACGAGGATGGAGTAAAAGGTGCTGGGGCTCCAGCGATAGGTGAACCTGGTGCAACACCAGTTGATTGTCCAGCAATGACTCTTGCAGCCAACTTAGCGTGTGTTTCGCAGTAAAGCTTATTGCTAATGTTATGGAATCCGATGTTCTTCAGAGACGATCCACAAGTACTGCATCGGAAACATTCCTCGTGAAGGGTCCTGTCACTCAAAGCAACGAATTGGCCACTGGAAAGAATATTAAATCATTAGAACTAAAAATTTCATAAAATTATGAAACTGCTAATTTATTTTAAACTACTATATTCTAAATTTCATTTTTAAATATTAAACATATTTGAACCGTACGTTAAAATATGTTTTAGAACATGAATATAAATTAAAACATATTTTTTAAATGTTCCTAACTCCTTCAGCTTACATCATTTATACCGTCCACTGTTAAATTTATCAACAATATTTATTCTCTGTCGACTTTGATATAAGATCGATTTTCTTTAGAGCAGTTACAAGCGACATACCTATAACAATATATGCTCTTATTGTTACAAATGCCCGGAAGATTGGCTATTGCACCATTTGTTCTCAGTAAAGGGCGAGACTACTGGCTATTCATTTAAGGGGGCACCGTATAGATGGCCAGCGTTACCCCATGCAAGCCGGTCCCGTAATTCAGAACCGAGTCAAGTGGCGAGACCGGAACACGCTCCACAGGTAAATTTGAGAACTTGGCGGACATTGCAGTCACGACAGATTTCACGTGCATCGACCACCATTAGTGAACACGGCGGTCGATTTTGTCAGTGATAGGCATCGAACCCGCAACCCTCAGATCACCACTGGTTCGACGCTTTTAGCCAACCGGGCCACCGCGCCCTCACAATGTATGCTCTAAAGTTGTCAAACTTCGATGGTATGGCCTACCTTATCCACCGTAAGTTCCCCACATGTCGTCTTGAGAATAAAACTGTTCTTGCCCCTTCACCCCTCTTTTAAGGTAGCAAGAGAAAAAGGTCGAACGATATTTTACGTAGAAATCAAACAGTTATTCATTAACTGTTTCACACAGAAACCTGCTATTTCCTTTCTGCAAGAAGTATGTCCTTTTAAGGAGACATGGGACCTTCATCTTCATTTTTTATTTAAATTTAACTCTTTAACTTCATACTTAAAATGATTATAATTAATATCTCTTTTACTAGACTGAAGACAAAATAAGTATTTTTTAGCGTAATAAGTCCTGTTTTTCAATTTCAAAAAAATTCTTTCATTCTACAAAGTGATTCCTGCGCATTCCATGTTATTTAAGAAAACCTTAATTTTTTATATAAGTTTACTATATAAATAAAAACATAACTTGGTATTGAATTCTTTGTGTTTGTGTGTATGTGAATCAAGAGCCGTAAATATTTTTTTAAATCTCCCTGTTATTTTTTTCCATGTTTTTATGAACTCTCTTTCTTATTTCTTTGTGTGTTTGTGTGTTCGTCCCGTACAAATCTTGCAATCGATTTTTAACTAACTTCCCGACTAGCTAGACATTTGAAACTTTTAGAATAACTCAGAACACGATGACAATGCATCCTTTTGATACTTTTAGCCATCTTTAAGCAGATTTGAATTAATTTTCGATTAATTTTGTTTTGTAGACTGGTGCAGCCATCTATCGGCCAGGACGAGAGCGAAGAGTTAAACGCAAGTTAACTTCCAATTAACTTCATTTTCTTTCAAGTTAATGGGATAATTCATCAAAACAATTTAAAAAAATTATTATTAATACATAGAATTGTCAAGTTTATATGATTCAACAGAAAATTTAAAAACATGGTATATAAAAAGTTCCTTTTATCTTGCAATTATCATGTTTTTACTTTATTTCATGGTCTACTAATTAGAAAAACATTTGTGGTTTCAGAGAATTATCCACAGTTATTTAACTTCATTTAACAATCTTGATAAATTTGAAAGAAATCAGACAAAAATTAATGCGCGTAGAAAATTTTGAGAAATGCATTTTTCAAAAAAAATTTCAAATTTTTGAAAAAAAAAAGGCCTTATTCTGCCACAAAATATTTATTTGTGGTTTCTAAGTACCTTCAGCGTAGTAAAAAAGAATATTAATAATTCTCAATTAGTATTATGTAGAGTTAAAAATTAAAATTTTAAAAACAAGGTTGGAGGTTCTTTTGTTCCCTGAATTCAAAATGGAACGCCTGCTTTAAAGCTTGGGGAGATTATTTTCGATTTCAGCTTATTACGTAAGATGCCATTCTCATAGCCGCTTTCATTTGTATGAGCCAAATATAAACCTAGGGAATAAATTTCAATACTTTTCCAATGAATGAAGTAGCATCGCTAAACAGTGTTTTCAGTTGGTTGACAAAAGATATCCGGTTATTCAAGCTAAGGAGCCGAATAATAGCATTTGCAATGCTTGGGGAAAGCAACAGGTATTAAAATTTCATACTCCGTTCCAGTTCGCATTTCTGATTCGATTTACTCTTAAATTGAAAGCTTCTTATGAAATACTTCTCTGAATTTGACATCGTGAAATTATTCTAGGAAGTCTCCTCAAACATTTAAATTCAATATTGCAAGTGAATTTCAATTGTTAATCGACGACGTGCTATTTTCGGAAGTAAATTACAAGAACATGCGGAGTATTATAATTAGACTAAATACATAATTCCATTAGAACTTAAAAATATAACTGATGCATAATTCAAATTTTCACAACATTAAAATTATTTTATGAAAACCTACATTCCACATTATTGCCAAATATCTCTTCCATAATTATGTTTTGTAAAATCATCGTATAATCGGAAATATTAAGTCAATATGTAAGCGGGCCAAATTGCTTGAGACACAAATAAAACTTCTTTAAGAATACGCATTTATCTGAATTTGTCTTTGTAGTCAAAAGGTATCTTCACTTATTAATATTTAGGTAATTTAATAAGCTCAGATAAATTTTTGCTCAACTAGTCAAGTGTAAAACTTCCCGAACAAAAAAACTCGATGTTCATAAAATCTACTATAAGATGTTAGTTAAAAGTTTCTTAAAGGAAAGGCTTGTGGCTGCCCTGTGCAGCACGCTTGTTTTCGATGCTGAAGGTGCTCGGATCGAATCCAGGCGTCGTGCCACGAAAACTGCCTCCGTTTGTATCGTCCATTCATAGGGGGTAATGCTGTCCGCCTATATGGTGCCCCGATAATAAAATTACAGTAAACTGCAGCGTAGTATAGGCGAATGTTTGACGACAAGTGCCTCCGCATTAGTTAAATAAAAGTTCCTTAAAGAAGCAAACAAATGATACGGGAAGCTAATAGATCCGTCACCGTAATATATCTTCAGGACTACAAAGCAGTACTGATCTTATTCTTCAATAAAAATTAAACTCGCCAAATTGGAATCTAAAGAAGACGTGTCCAACCAGCGGCTCGTTGTCTTCAAATAATGCGGCTCACAAGTTCCTAAACTTTACCTGTCCTCCCAGAGAAAAATGTACTTCGTTTTACAATCACACCTTATGTCATCGCAGTTTTGCACTACGTAATTTGCAAACAACTGTTTTCAAAGATGAAGCCTACGAATAATAAAATGAAATGAAAAATTTCTGATAAGCATATTGCCACATTCCGAAAGTAACTGCAAGTAGCAGCACATCCAAATGGTTAAAGCACTGGACTGCTGACCGATAGATCGTCGGTTCCGGTTTTACTTTCATTCTAATTTATGTTACCTTTATCAAAATTTCGAAGCAGTTCCTGTGTATGTTAATTTACCTGTTTATGTTAATTTATTATGTTAATTTCAATATTTCTAGAAAGTTCTTAAGTTGTATGTAAGAGATTTTTTCAAGCTGAGGGCAGTTCATTCGTGTGATTGTTTCCTGCTCACATCCTGCTAATAAACTTCTTTGGCCATAACATCATGTTGGTTTATCCAGTATTTCTCAAACTTCTACGTGACAATATTAAAAACTCACTACGAATTGCAACCATTTCCTTCCTTCGAATCAGACACTGATGCATTAATTTCACTAAAACAAGGTCAAATATCAAATTAATTTTATGTTTAAGTTGCCCTCTTTATTGAATTTTATAATAAAAATTTATAGAAATTAAAGGAAATTTTGCTCTTTTAAATATTTAGAATATAATATATAATTTATATGCAACCCAAGACAGTTCCTGTTCTCTTAGCGTAGTCCAGGCAAACCCAAATGTTGAACACCCCTGATATAAAGCTATAAAGCCACACGGGTTTCGATAACTTTTTTGGAGTTTGCGGTTTTCGAATGGCCTGATTTTTGATAGCTAGTGTCTTCTTTTCCATATTTAATTATCTATAGTTTTAGAGAAAGAATTACTATCGAAAAAGTATTATTCGTGAATGATTACGCACGTGAACAAGACATTTTTATCCGAGGATACTTTACCAAATGTTTCCACTTTCCTAATCCGTCTATTTTATTTTCGGGTCTTTCAGACTATTAGTTTTATTGTTAAGACTACCCGAATGTTTTACAAAGTATGTTTATCGGGTTTACACCAAATTTTACCATGATAAAGAAATAATGTATTCAGTATAAAGATTCAGACATTAAAGGATGCAAATAGTTTTGGAAAGGGAGAAAGTTTCTTTTAAGCGTATAGTGTATATAGCATAGAAAAATGTGCATAACTTAGACCAAAAATTAAAAATAAACAAATGAAGGCAATAATCAGAAACGAGGCTTTTATAATATCCAGTTAATTGTGACAGCTTGAAAAAATTCTGATGAATAAATGCATGTAAATAATTGAAATATTTTCCTGGAAAGAGGAGCATTAAACACGAAATTCAATCACATAGAAAAAAGGGAATATTTCAATATAAATGGAGAAAACTAAAACGAGTCTTATCTCGAGAATTCGAACCTCCAACATTCCCTCGCGGTTATATGCAAATACGCCTCTTTTAAAAAGATTTCGAGGTAAATATGGAATATGAGAAAATTTTAGTAATCGACTAAGTTGCCAGGAGTAAATTAATTATTCGAAAAATATTAAGGTAATTTTCGTATTAGTTAGAAGTAGACTTGTGGCAGTACGAATATTTGAATACCTTTTTTATATAAAATTGGCATTATCTTTCAATAGCATAGAAAATAACTGGAGATGATTTAGTTTGGGGCAATTTATTTCTATTAGTAAAGGAATTGAAAAACTATGTATGAGCATTTTTGCACTCCTTAAAAAGTGTATGCTAACTTCCTAATAAACAATTTACACTGAAACTAAATAAATTCACTTTAAATTTTCTTAATTAGGGTGTATTTTGAGCATTAATGGAAATTTAAAAAATGGAAGCAATCGAAAAAGTATGGTAAATTTAAATGCTTTTCCTCTTTACTTAAAATGATTTTTTTCTTTTCGAAATTCCATCAGCTCCGAACATGATTACAAAATCTTCATTAAATTTTAATGTACTTACACAATATTCCTTCCGCAGTCCGTGCACGTTCCCTGGGAGGGTCCATCGGCTGCCGGTGGTGCCTTGGGAGCGAAAGGTACATTTGTGTTCACCGTGGGCTGGGGTTTAGGTGGCGTGAAAGGCACATTTGTATTGACCTGTGGTTGAGGTGGCGTAAAAGGTACATTTGTGTTGACCTGTTGTTGAGGTTTTTGTGGTACATTTGGTGGTATCTTAGAGGGTTTGAAGATGGGTGAAGTAGTACCGGCTCCTGGTGTAGGCGATTTCACTATAAAAAGAAAGAAAATTATTTTAAATATAGATATCAAATTTTTTAAAAAATTAAAAACAATACTATGTAACCCAAAATAAATTTTAAGTGAAATATTTTTTTCTAGAGCCTCTAACGTTCGGATGGTGGTTAGTGTTACGATCTTCCTCGGAGTGGGCTCGGGATTGAATCTCGAGTAAGGCATGGACATTCTTGTGTTGTCCCCTCATAAGAGGTTGGTTCATCTACATGGTGATCCTATAGTAAAAAAGCTAACAAAATTCGGGGCATGGGATGGGCGAATGTCGGAAAGACAAGTGTCTGCCGTGTATAAGGGAAAAAATAATTTCGATTGAAGTTGACTCTTCTGTTTCCCTGTTACTCTGCTAGTGAAAAACAAATCCATTGCCCTGCTAATGAAGTCCATATGCACCCCAGCTGTATAAACCTAAAATTACATGAACTGTTAATTTAATCTTTTTATTGACAATATTACACTATGCAGATAAGTTTCTGGAATTATCAGTCTTTGGGGCTATTTTTCATGCGAAACGCTCATTTAGACTATTTTTGTTAATTTTGCATATTGCTTTGCGTATTGAATTTTACATTTCCTACCACCTTCCATAGCAGAAAAATTCATTAGGAAACGAGATGTTAAAAAAATGCTTCTGTGAATTTAGTATAAAAATTTTTAAATGGCCAACAGGTGTTAGTTTTTCGGGAATTCGTTAGTGACACGGGATACAGACACTTGCTTACTCTCTTTGAACACTGCATATACAAAGATAACAAGCTTGTAAGAGATTACATTAGATCTTGACAAAACCTGTTTGAACCTGCCTGAATCTGTGGGTTCGAGTGCCACTGTTGACATGGATGTTTGTAGCCGTTCAAAATTGGCTTTCAATTGCAGGTCTCTGTCTAGTCAGCCCTCGTGTAGTAAACGTTGACTGTAGCGCTCTAAACCAACCAACCAAGCCCAGTGACCTCTGTGTCTAGGCCGGATATAGGCTCGTCAAATCCGTAGACCGGAAAGTCCCTCTATGAGGTCAGAGAGGGTGGGAGAGGGTACTATCCCCCCGATCCCCCCCTCTGGGGGTGCAGTCAAAGTTGAGGTGGCACCTCGCTAAATCGGACTCCGACATTTATGATGCCATTATAAAACCGGAGCCGAATCAGCCGAATCCCTCAGTCCGCTAGCCAATATGGACCTGCTCAGGAATACGGTTCTGGCAGAGCTAATTAGAAGTAACAGCTTATGAGAATAATGTGCAAGGGCCAGATTTTGAGCCAAAATCTTCTCTACTCTAGTTGGATGCTTTTACTGTTGAGCTGCACGATCCTTGTGGAGAAGTCATATTTGTTACTAACTTTCCTCTCGCATGTTTTGAAATATTAATGTCTTAATACAGAGTGTCCAGCGAAGGAGTCCCTGATTTCAAAATCAAAAATCTCGAAATCAAAGATCTGTAGAAGAATGCAACAAACGGTATGTTTATCGTGAAAGCTGTAAGAATTTTATACACTAATTTTCGAAATAGTTACAAGAGCTGCCACCAGATGGCGCGCTACAACTCGCATCAGCATCAGCAGTCCTTGCAATCACTACATCACAATCTTTTTTAAAATGTCCACCATTCGCTATACGGAGGTGGCGCAAACAAAGAATAAAATTTGCCATCACACCCTGTAGTCACTACAGGGTGTGATGGCAGATTTCTGTTGAGACACTACACTACATCGTTACAATGCAATTTTAATTAATTTTAAATTTGCTTTATGAAGTATTTGATTTTCAACGATATATTTTTAACACTTTATTATGAATTTATTCCATTTGCATTTTTAATAATCACACGTAACGAAAATTCTAAATTTTAAAATCTGCTTACATTTAATTCCTTTATTTACCAGCACGTCATGCTGAATTAGCGTTTGTTTGAGGTATCACAGAAAGAAAATTTTTATCCCCTCGATAGAATAAATAATTTGTTTAATTACATTTAATGATATATCCAGTAAACGTTCACTTGCGGAATAGTAACTGTGTTATGAGTGTTTATTTTGATCATAATCAAATGCGAAGAATGTTAAGTTACAGAACTTAAACATATTAAGAACGAAAGCATACCTCCATCAGAAAGATTTGGAATTTACATAGCCTTATGGTTTTTAATTAGGTTATTTTAATTGGGTTATTTTAGGTTTGCATCTGTTAAAAGTGAAGAGTCACAGGCTGAGATGAGTTCATTAGTTGAGAAACAAATAATTCATTTAGCAAAAGTTTGTGGCTTGAAATAACATACACTTCTAACCAAATTTATTACTTTTAAATGTAACGTGCAAATTAAATTACAAAATTTAGATTGATATGAAATAAATGTTTCTTAAACTTCTATTCAAAGGATAGAAAACGCCTCAGCAGGAACGTTAAGCTCTCAAACAGACATTTTTTGAGTGAAAATGTGTTGAAGTAGCATCTAATAGCGAAATTTCATAACTTACAGGAAACTTGTCAAAAACGAATTAAAGGAACACACAGCTTCGTAATATTAAATTCCCTGCCTTTCTCTCAAATTTCCTGCTTTATTACTTAGACTGGTGCTGGATTGCTTTATTACTTGGACTGGTGGTCATAAAATTTCAAACCTCATTTTCCAATTTCGAGCGATCCCCTTTCACGTGTTCGTTCGTTTCACCTCGCATGACGTACTTCTAGAATTTCCTATTGTCTCTTCTATTTATATCAAATAGTATGATGATCCTCGCTTTTGTTAACATCCATAGAGATTTTGGGGTTAGGAGCTCGAGTGCTGAAATACCGTGTGGTACTTCTATATTATGTTCTATACAAGACAATCGGAAAAGGTCGTAATCGTATGCTTGAGGAAAACAAGTAATTCCAGACCAACCCGAGAAACAAAGTAAGCGAGTCCGAAGATATCGTAAGTTAGGATTCATCTTGCGTTTCTCAAACCCTCAAAATGAACCTCAAAAAGTCTGAAATTTATTCCAGAAAGATCTCAATATTGTCAGATGGAGTAATTTTAAGCACACATATTTGGGGAAAAAATGTCTGATATTCAATTTCCTTGTAAATATTAGTTCGAATTAATAAACGCCCTGTACTATCCGGCACTACCTCAATATTTAAATAAATTCAAACACTGAGTTTAGACGCTGTTTTATTATCCATGTTAAGTTATATAAAACTGTACTCCCGAGAGAGATTATTAAAGCTTTAATAACACGGTTTTTAAACAAGCTTCTAATATTACAAGTTAGCAACAATGTTTTACCCAAAAATCGTCCTTCATATTAATTTTAGATATGTGCTGGTCTGTTATTATCATAACATGAAGTTTGTGAACTATATGAAATTAAAATGCAAACGAGACCATTTTCACAGCTGGGTTTATATAGTTCTAAGCGATTTTATTTATGTATATTAAGAAATTTTGTTTCTAATTTGTTTTTACATTACCGTTGCAAATTAATTAACTTATTTTATCTCCACAGAAATATGTCAAGTAAGAGGGAGTTATTTAATATGTAAAAATAAAGATAATTGGCACGTATACGCTTTTATTTGCTTACTGTAATTAAAAAACAAGTAGGTCTTCTAAGCCTCAACTTTTTTATATATTTAGAATCAGTTATCAATCCTTGCTTTAAAAATCAATTTAATTAATGATTATTCAAGTTAATTTTCTTTTTCATGCATGTTTTTGAAAAATTTACAGTTTTTCCCACTATTTCCTGATTTTTATATTTTAATTAATACCCATTCAAATGGTAACTCTCATTTCTGTTTCTGGTAAGTTAATTATGGTTGTGTGACTAGTTCCGTCTTATTAGGATACACTCTCATGTCGCCTCCTATACAGCAAAGTTGTACGATTTTTTAAATAACATAAAATGTATCATTTTCATAAAATATTTATTTAAGCTCGCGTGCTAGTATTTGGTTTATGTTCTATTTATATACCGCTATGCATTTCTCTAATCCTGCCTTCCCCTTTAAAAAAAGCGTAAAGATCAGTGGGCAGGCAAACTTTTTAGATGTCAACCCTAGACTATGACTAAAAATAAATGTCCTCCTCCTAAAATAGCCCAAAATCCTGGTTGAAAAAAATATCTCTGTATAACAAACTATCGAAGAGGTTTTTAGGTTATTAAAACTGTATATCCAATACCTATTATGTACTCTCTAAAGAGACGACAAAGAAGAAATAGAAAACGATCATGAATGTTTTACAGACTTTTTTTACTACAAAGTCTATATTTAGAGTATATTTCTAAAAATAAGCGAAAACTTTCTGGAAAGAAAAATATACTAGGTTTACTTCAAAGAGAAAATTAATCTTAAGCAAGTGTTTCAGGTAATCAAAGGGACGTGTTTTCCGGCAAACATAATTTTTTTGTCATTTGGCAATTTTCTCTTAAGTCTGTTGTGTAATAACCCTATTGGATTCAATCACCTCAGTGTTAACCTATGGAGAAAATTTTTCCAAGGATTGCCGGCTTGGATATAAAGATTTTATTTTTTTAAATTGTTCTCCATGAGAGAAAGAAATTTTACACCTTCGAGCCTTTTTCGTTTTTTTTAACTAATTCCAATAATATTTTAAAATTTAAATTATTCGGGGGAAAATCTGGTATAGTGTGTTATAAACGATCCTAAATTCCTTTGGTGGACGAAATTTATGAAATGAATCCCGTTGTAAGGTGCAGAAAAGTTCAGGCTCTCTGAAAATAGCATTTTTATTGGATTATCAGCATTTAAGTATCTGTAAATAGTAGACACATTTTCTCCACAGGTGAGCGAATCCAATAGGGTTCGTACACAGCAGCCTTAAATGCAGTCGGCTTACCGCTTAGAGGACGCGTAGTTCGCCCCCAATAATAACGACTCTAGAAATTTACACCACAGTGTAATCACTTTCCAGTCACTGAATGGGGAAGTGAAGTACCTGTACATATGAAAGAGTCTGCTATGTAGTCTTAGCTCAACATGGCGACTTCAGTGTGAATTCACTATGGAGTCCCTTTGACTGATGCCACGTATTGTATAATCAGAGTGAGTCTGTTGCAACGACTTTAAAGTGGAGTCACTAGACTAAAGTCTCTTGAAGCTCACAAAGACGCTAAATTCTATGGCTGAAACTCGGCAAATTGCTGTGATTGTGTCAAGTGAGGAGGCCATCAGTTGGTGGCTTTTCTAGGAGAGACAGTAGAATGTAATTTCTTCACCTAAATGTAATCTGTGATAACGGAGGTAACGGTTTGCACTTTTGCAACTCCCAGGATTCAGGGTTAAATGAAGCACTTAAAAATATAATAACTGAATCTAATGAAAGTTATTATATGAATTCTCGATAAATTTCATGTCATAAATTTATTCATTAATAATACCAACAAAATTAATAGATATTAAAGATTATAAAATTATAAAGCTATTTGGCTGTGAAGGATTAAAAAGCTATAACATTATTTTTTATGCAAAACATTAAACTCTCCCTTTTCTTTTGTTATAAAGAAGAATAAAATTTAAGGTCTTAAATTTTCCTTTTCTTTCTCAGTGGCGAGACGGTTACATATTTTTAAACCTAAAGATGTTTTGAATGATTTTCTTTCATCTGTAACTCTAACAAATCTTTCACGAAATCCCCTACTTATATTCTCAGTTTTTAAACTTGATCAGAAATTTCAGACTCTTCCATGAAAGGAAAGTCTAAGCATATAGGAGAATATCAATTTTGAGAACTACGTATCAAACAGATAAATGTATATCAAAAGCCCTGAGTGACGTTTTGACACTAATGCAAGATTTCCACTATTTCGAAACGTGTATGGAACTCAAGAGTTTAATAAATTTATAAAAGGGTTTTTAACTAAAAACTTCAAAAGTATATTAAGTTAATTTGCCTTAATTAGGCAAATTAATCACCATATATTTATCCACAATCCTCTTAAGTATTCAAATTTATGTGTTCCAGAAATAGAAGGTAAAAGTTTTAAGTAAAACTTAAAACTAACGTATTTAGATCACTAATCGCTTGTGTAATTACGTAATTTAGATTTGTAGGTCTTTAAGATCTCGTAATAAAAGAAAGCTGTTTAGCCCTTCATTTAAAAAAAATCCTTATGGATATTTAAATAGAACACCCTAGATAATAACTTTAAAACAAGTTAATGATTATGCGGGAATTGTAAGTCCTTGTAAACCGCATGATTCCGTTGAGATGAAAATTTTATTTACGTAAAATTGGTACTCGAGAAACATTTACAAAAAATGCTTTTAAGGTCAATACTTATTCTGTTGAATTTAGAGAAAAAATAATTCCATTGGAGAATCTTATAATGTTTCATTAATAAATTTGGCGAAACGATATTACAGTAAATGAGGAAGTGTGATACATTTATCGTAAACTCTGTAATGTAGTAAATAGTTTTAATTATTTATTAGTGATTTATTAATTTCATTCTGAGAAAAATACTTCAATACAAACTTCGTATTGCTTCCTGATAAAATAATTATTATTGGTACAATTCCTCAATTAATCGAGGATGCAAGTGATTTGAAATTTCATTACCAGGGAATTATCCCAAATTTCTGATACCTAGGGCCTGAGGTAGACTAGTGGTAGCGCGTTTGCAATTGGACGAACGGTGATCAGTTCAAATCCCGATGAGCACCATTGCATTCCTTCGTGTCTTGGCCGGATACGGGAACGTAAAATCCGTAGATCGGAAAGTCTTTCCATGTAGTCAGAGAGAGGTGGAAGGTAGGATTCCTCCAGATAGCACCCCTGGATTGGCTCTGTCAAATATGAGATGCCACGTGGATAAAACTGGCCCAAAACACTTGTGGTACCATTGTAAACCAAAACCGCTTTCCTCTCTGCTTAATGCCATCTATGGTCCTGGTTGGCATGTTTCTGGAACATAAGCCACACCATCCGATATGTAGGGGACAATACTAGTACCAATTTATAAAAGATAGCAATCAAAAAATAAAATTTTGTCACATGCTAAAGCTTTGGCTTCGAAGTCTATTTAGAGTTATAAATTCGGTTCATACACCTGGCAGGCATCCGCCATTACTTCTCTCCTATTTGAACTAGCGTGGCCATTGAAAAGGAGTGTTTTCACAGATCAAATATTTTCACAGGGCAAAATGTCATTATTGGAGTTCCCAAAACATTTTTGTGCTTAAATATCTGCAACGATATCGCATTTGAAATCTTGAAAAATCGAAAAAAATCATCAAAAAAGGGATTGATTTTCAGAAGTGGTAGGATCAATTAAGAAAATATAACTGTTTTTCAAAAATCCACGTAATACTCTTTTTTAACAAAAATAAGGAACACTTCATAATGGATCAGGATACTAAGTGCTGCACCTCGACTTTTACGGCTAGTACAAACCTCAGGGAATCAAATATTTGCAGTGTTCTAACGTATCTTTTATCGTCCAAGTAATTACATTCCACTGAAACATTTTACTGTAATTGATGGTTGCAGTTTTAGTGGCTATTCTTTGTAAGTGGTGCACGATTTTTTCTTTTTAACATGATACGTTATTTTCTGCAGAAAAATGAAGATTAACGTAGACAATGTACATTAAGTAACGAAAAATTTATCCAATCCAAGATGTAATAATGTCCAACTTGTTTATATATATATATATATATATATATATATATATATATATATATATATTCGTACAAAGAAAGACGGATTTGTTTTGTATATTGATAAATATCTATATATCTATTAGGGGAGTATGTACCTATGTACATCTACATGTCAGTGTACATTCATATCCTTGAGGTATGTGCCTACGTTCAGAGAACATTTTTTCAAAACTGTACAGTACTGGTTAAAAACCTATATTTTTAGTACAAACTTGATATAAAATTATGAAAACAAATATAATTTTGGTAAAATTTTCAAAATATTCTGAAATATAGTGAATTTTTATTAATTTTTAGTACAATTGAGTCTTACGCCAGAGACCTACACTCAATTCAACTAAATATACTTTAATTTACTTTATATTTTATACTACTGGGACATTTACTTGTGTTTCGAACTAAAAGTTTTACAATATTTCCAAAAATCGCTAAAATTAACCAAAATAAGGGAAGTAACACTGATTTTTTTTAAATTATCTTTTTATTCAGGTACCTGTAGAAGGTACCTGTAAGTACCTATGAGTACCTATAAGAAAGGTACCTATAAGTACAGGTACCTGTAGAATTACTAAATCAAGACATATACCTTAGCTTTTAATTCAAAAGATTGTTAGTAATATGTAAAAAACTATTGCAAACTTTCATTGAAATATATTAAAAACTTTTTAAATTATTAGCTTCCTCGTTTGCAAAAGTAACTGAAAAATTAGCTTTCTCGAAAATGTATTTAAAGATGCTACTTTCGGTGTTCTAATATCGCTTTCAGTTTATTCAATTGGCCATAAATTCACACCCAATGATCACACGAATAAATTCAAAGCAGTTTTGTAATCCTAAAGGACTAGCCTTTGAAATAGAGCAATTAAAAATTGCACCAAAACAGCCATTTCAACTTAGGCAGATACCTTAAAAAAGCGTAAAAGCGGTAAAATAAAATAAGCAAAAGTTAAGAAGAGATGTTAGGAATGTAATAACATCAAAACTACCAAATAAGATGAAATAGATATATATATACAAGGTGCGCACATAAAGTAACCGGACAATTTTTTTTAAATAAGAAAAATATTACTCACCTTCAAATAAATTTATCTCCTTGAAAATAATCGCCAAAGGAGTCTATACAATTTTTCCAGCGTTTCTTCAAGTCATCGAAACACTGTTTATAGGCGTTGGAACTAACCGCTCGCAAAATACGCGTAAAATTTGATTTGATATCCGAGACGTTTTCAAATCTCTGTCCTTTCATGGCCATCTTCAGCTGGGAAAAAGGAAAAAACGGCTGGCGATAAGTCGAGAGAATAGGGTGGGTGATTTATCACTATAACTGAATGCTTAGCAAGATATTTTTGTACAGAAATTGATGTATGGGGCTTGGCATTATCATGTAAAAGAAACCGTTGCCCAGAATCAAACAGTTCCTTCCTAACTCGCCCTATCCTGTTTCTTAATCGAAAAAGCAGCTCCTTGTCAAAATA
The DNA here is from genome assembly GCA_907164885.2 of Dolomedes plantarius. Classification (NCBI taxonomy): domain Eukaryota; kingdom Metazoa; phylum Arthropoda; class Arachnida; order Araneae; family Dolomedidae; genus Dolomedes; species Dolomedes plantarius. Next base: position 81,660,374 of record OU015492.1, read on the forward strand.
GTGATTAATTGTTTAATTTTCAGGAACAAATTCGTGATGAATAAATCCTTTGTAATTACAAAATGCAAAATCTATGAAAGGACAGAGATTTGAAAACGTCTCTGAAATTAAATCAAATGTTACGCGTATTTTGCGAACGGTTAGTTCTAACGCCTATGAACAGAGTTTCGATGACTTCAAGAAACGACGGAAAAATTGTATAGACTCCTTTGGCGATTATTTTGAAGGAGATAAATTTACTTGAAGGTGAGTAATATTTTTCTTATTTAAAAAAAATTGTCCGGTTACTTTATGGGCGCACCTTGTATATATATATATATATATATATATATATAAAAGAGCTTGTCTGTTTATTTGTACGCTATAGAAACATAGACTGTTTCACCCACCGGGACCAAATTCGGCACAGTTAATGTTTAGGACCCAAGAAACTTAAATCAGGAAAAACGAAATTTGGGGCTCAATTAGTTTTTTTTAATTAATTTTTTAATCATTTTTGTGCCCCTAAGGGCACTTCTTAAATATGGATACAGCCTCTTTACCACAACCAGTCTAATTCGATACGCGGGGGAAAAGAGGTTTGTTCTGAGGGGTGGTTTGAGAGTTGGTCTGGGGTGACGGGGGGGAGCAGGACGAAGTGTTTATTTTGCGGGGGGTGCAACCCAGTATTTTTTTGATGGAATGCATGAAAAATTTTATATCTATATATCTACCCGGGCAATGCCGGGCAATAATGCTAGTATATATATACAAGGTGCGCCCATAAAGTAACCGGAAAATTTTATACATATATATATATATATATATATATATATATATATATATATATATATATATATATATATATGTATGTGTGTGTGTGTGTGTCTGTGTGTGTGCTCGTTCGTTGTGCCAGGTTTTTTTGTCAATATTATTATCTAAGGGATAATATACTTAACCTTTAATAACTTCGAATTCTTGGATTACACCATCAAGTGTTTGGAAGCTTTTCTTTTTTTTCTATCTAGATGAGATTCCAGTATGGAGCAGCCATTACGCAACCTGTTTAATTATCTAACGTGTTTGATCGGGTCATTATGCTGTGGATAATCTGATGGCTTTTAATTAATATTTGTGCCTTCTAAAAACATATTGATTATCGCTCTCGCGTGAAGATTAAATTTTTATTTTTTGCCTCATTCTGTTAAATGTTATTTAATATTTTTTGTGAATAGATAATGTTCTAGAAAAATAACTGATTTATTTATTCAGTTATTTATTTTGCAAGAAATCTTTTGGGAATGCAACTTTGAAGCCAGTATGTCAGAGTAAAGCAGGTATAATTAAGCATTATACTTACGTGTTTCTCACGTGTCACCTTGCATTGGTCTTGAAAGAAAGCATCAAGGACAAAACAAAGGGTATTCAAAAGGATTGTAAACGTAGCAGAAACATCCACTGTACAATTCAGAACTTATAATGTGTTTCAACAACCTTTTGCTGGTTATTCTACGTTATGCAATACCACCAAAGAAAAGTATTACAGAAATATCATATTGTAACTACACTGCTGGCCACTGTAAATGCAACACCCTGAAGGAAACATGCAAATAACATGAAATTTACAACATGCATTAGCGGATGTAAGATATGCAAATGATTAGAATTTCAGCGCAGACGCACACCACGCGCGCCTGTGGCGCCACTTCAAAGCGCTATCTAAGGCTTGGAGATTTCGACGATTTCAAGTTCGGCAATTGTGTTTTTCTTGTGGTTTTTTCAAAAAAAAGACACTTATGCCTCGTCGAAAACAACGATCATCTTTTGATCAAGTATCCGAGTTCGACAGAGGAAGGATAGTGGCCTACCGAGATTGTGGATTATATTTCAGGGAAATCGGTAGTCGTGTTGGACGAAACCAAACAACTGTAATGCGGATATGTGATGGTTGGATGCAGGAGGGTACGACGGACCGGCGTGTTCGATCGCATCCACCCTCAGCGTACCACTTCACGTGATGACAGGCAAATTGTGCGCATGGCAGTGACGCATCGCTCAGTCACATCACGAACCATAGCACAGCACATGCAGTCTGTAACGCATCATCCAGTGTCTGCGCGTACCATTCGACGTCGTTTACAGCAGAGTGGTCTGTCCGCAAGACGTCCATTGCTTTGTCTACCCTTGACGCAGAACCACAGACGTCTCCGCCGCCAATAGTGGGATGACAGAAGGATGTCGACGACAGAATGGAATGAAATTGTCTTTACTGACGAGTCACGCTTCTGTCTGCAACACCACGATGGTCGCATTCGAGTCTGGAGACACCGTGAAGGGAGGGTGCTGAACAGCTGCGTTATGCACCGCCACACTGGTCCTGCACCGGGTATTATGGTATGGGGCGGTATTGGATATCACTCTTGCACACCTCTAGTACGCATTGCCGGTACTTTAAACAGCCAGCGCTACATCTCCGAGGTGTTGGAGCCAGTTGTCCTTCCTTACCTTCAGGGCTTGCCCACAGCCATATTTCAACAGGATAATGCTCGACCACACGTGGCACGCATTGTCCAACGGTTCTTCGTCAATCGCCAGATTGAATTGCTTTCCTGGCCGCCTCGCTCTCCGGATCTTCCGCCGATAGAAAACATGTGGTCCATGGTTGCTCTACGATTGACCCAGATTCCATCCCCAGCTGCCACAGCAGATCAACTTTGGCAACGTGTGGAAGCTGCTTGGTCTGCTGTACCCCAAGAACTCATCCAAAGTCTCTTTGAATCAATGCCGAGGCGTGTGGCAGCGGTGATCTCCAACAATGGCGGCTACTCTGGCTACTGATTTTGGCAGGAACCACACTTCACAGAAGTCTATAAATTTAATCATTTGATACTTGGTCAACATGTTATCTACAAAATAAATTTTGTTGTGATATCTCTTGTCTTTCTTGGTGTTGCAATTTGGGTGGCCAGCAGTGTACTTCGTACCGGTGAGTTTAAAAATTTCTCCTCTATACTCGTGGTATACCTAACCTGAATACAGGTAGGATGCTAGAGCAGTATGATTCCGCGATTGCGATATAGTTCGCACATTTTTACTATTAACAGAATTGATTAAAGGCACATTTCAGACATAAATCATTATATAATGATTTTACTGATAAAGAGTAGACATATTTGGTCAACAAAAATGTCTTGTTTCATGTATTTAGTAAATAATGCGCAATACAGCATACGAGAGAGAATGCAACGTCATAGAATAATCTGACCATACACAAGGCTTCGTTTCCTTGGCGAGAGTATCTGGCGTTCAATGCGGATGTGGAATTTTGCTAACCCCAGGTTTGTTACTTCCTGCCGATGGGTAATGGGTTACCCTAAGATAAGGCAGTGTTTACAAGAGACAAGTGGGGAGAAATGCACATCTGCAGTTAACAATAGGAAGGAAATTTTAAACACTTTACCTATTGGAATATTGACTGCCGGGATTTGCTGTAAAATCTGAAATGTTTAAAAGCCGATTTCTTGCGTCTATTTTCCAAGTTATAAACTTGCAACTAAGCAAAAAGTCTTTCACGATTTCATTTAATTTTTAAACTGGGCAAAAATATGGCTAACAAAAACCAAGTTATGAGAAGATATTTCACAAAGGATGAAATATTCCCCTAGTTAAATTGCAAAAGAAATGGGAAATTTTTATAAAGTGTTGAAAAAATTAAATGCATGTGATTTTTCATTGGAAGAGGTCATTAGTGTAGTCATCATAACACTTTAAAGGGCAGGACCGGCTTTAAACCGATTTGACCTATTCGATTAGGAATTTTTTTTTAATGTCTAAAGGAAAATTGCGTAAACAGATGTAAAAATTATTCAGAATAACGACTAAACGAAGTGTGTAAAACATGCATATGTATATCTCAATACTGGTTGAAGAAATGGAAACATTCTTCCATCTTAATATTTCTGAAACCCATAAAAATTCTAATTTCTCGCTACGTATGATAGAGCTGCTGACTTTCCGAATAGGGACCAGGAGCAGAAGCGTTTCTAGATTAAAATTAATTAAAACATATCTGAGACCAACAATATCGCAGTAGAGACAAAACAGTCTTGCAATACTTTCTATTGAGGATATTAAAATTTGATCAAATCATAAATGATTTTACTAATAAAAAAAACTAGAAATATTTATTTGTAGATATTTTTGTTCTGTAAATTAAATCTGGCTTGAATACTTTTTCCATAACTAAAGGTCTTACATAATCGTTTTATGTTTAATCCCTTATTTCTAAAACTGACCACTTATATCCCAAATAAACACAAAATTCTGTAAAAAATAGCAATGTAAGAAATGCCTTACATAAATCCACAAACTGAATTTGCCGAAACTCTGATAATAATCTGTACAATACATGCAATGAAAAAAATCTATAATTGAAAACCACACTTCAGTAGTGACATTTTTATCATTTATTCATGCTGTCACCGGTTTCTGAAAGCCCATTTGTTTTATATTTGCATCAATTGTTAATATAACTGGCCACACTTATTAATTTTAAATGAAAAAAAAATTACCGAAACAGATCGCATCTTCTATAGCGAAAGAATAAACTAACAATTTCAAATACCCAAATACCCTGAAATATGCATCTATAATAAAAAAAAATTTTGTATGATCCCGTATTTATAAAAATAAACAGAACTCTAAATTTTATTGAGGATTTCTGAAATTCCTTCACATTACTTCGAGAAATAGTAAGTAGGACGATGCATGGTTAAAAGTCTCAAAATACATTGATTACGTGAAAATAGAAATCAACACATGTGATTGTTTTCGTAAAGCCTAAATATTTAAAACCTTCATAATTTTGTTAATGGGCGATAAAAGGCCAAATATGGCAATCCGCATTTTGTAGCGGCTAGGAGATATTTCCGCTGCAGGTGTAAATTGGCCATTATAGTATGTTTAGTGCTCTCAGGTTAGGTTTGCCCCGGCTATAAAGAGTATATGTCTGTGGGTGAAATCTAGTAATATTATATATATATAAATATAGTATGTATATATATATATATATATATATATATATATATATATATATATATATATTCGCACTAAACTATTAGTACGAATCTGTTACTTTAGCTCAATTGCACTACACGAACTAATATTACTTATCTTATAATATTCTAAACAGACTTAAAGATAGGAGACTCCTAAATATTCTATAACCGGCTATTTCTTAGCCTTTCACTCCCAAAAACCTGCCAACAAGGCTAATGTAATTCTCATGTTCTTGCAAACGAACTCATGGTAATATATGCTCTGTGACTAACACACAAAGAAGCAAAGGCTATGTGAGTACTTCCTTTCACTTTGAAAGGCTACGTTTTATAACTAGGGATAGACCTATAGATTGCTTATCAATCTAACTATTGATATGCTATAGTTGACGTCTGTGAAGTTGACCCCCGACATTGAGATATCCAAATTTTGAAACCGGCATTCGTTTGAGCGTCGTTTGAGCGTGTTTGAGCGCCAAAAATTTTCGTTTGAGCGCAATTTTTAAAAAAGTTATGAGCATTTCATTTTTTGGCGGGAAAAACACCTAGCCCCCCCCCCCGACATTGAGATATTTAAATTTTGAAAACGGCATTCGTTTGAGCGTCGTTTGAGCGTGTTTGAGCGCCAAAAATTTTCGTTTGAGCGCAATTTTTAAAAAAGTTATGAGCATTTAATTTTTTGGCGGGAAAAACACCTAGCCCCCCCCGACATTGAGATATTTAAATTTTGAAAACGGCATTCGTTTGAGCGTCGTTTGAGCGTGTTTGAGCGCCAAAAATTTTCGTTTGAGCGCAATTTTTAAAAAAGTTATGAGCATTTCATTTTTTGGAGGGGAAAACACCTAGCCCCCCCCCCCGACATTGAGATATTTAAATTTTGAAAACGGCATTCGTTTGAGCGTCGTTTGAGCGTGTTTGAGCGCCAAAAAGTTTCGTTTGAGCGCAATTTTTAAAAAAGTTATGAGCATTTCATTTTTTGGCGGGAAAAACACCTAGCCCCCCCCGACATTGAGATATTTAAATTTTGAAAACGGCATTCGTTTGAGCGTCGTTTGAGCGTGTTTGAGCGCCAAAAATTTTCGTTTGAGCGCAATTTTTAAAAAAGTTATGAGCATTTCATTTTTTGGCGGGAAAAACACCTAGCCCTCCCCTCCCCTCACATTGAGATATTCAGAGAACGGGAAAAACAGAGTGGCATGAAATTTCGTGTCGGGGAAATGGCGAAAAAAGGGGGGGGGGGGGAAATTAGGTGTCTGCGAAACGGAAGGGACACCTCCAAATATGGCGGGTCCCATGGATAAGACATTGAAAGAGGCGCCAAAATGAGGCAGAGTAAAAATACCAAATTATCAACAAATAGCGATAAAATATAATAGTAACTAATAATAGCAAATAGTTTCAAACTAGTTGATATAGTTTAGGCCTCAGACAACAGTGTTTAATGCATTTATGAAATTTTTCAATACATTCAAAAATCCATTGATTCGTTCTTAATATTTCTTATACTTTAAAAAAGATGAACTTGAAAGAAAGTTTTCGTATCTCTGTCCTGTATATATTTACTTACCTTTTTCTTTTTCCCTATATATACACCTAAAACTAAATACCCGTGCTTCACAACAGAATACATTACTACCACCAACCATGTAATCGGGTTCCATTAATTTAAATTAACTTCAGTAGTAAAGTGTTATCATTTCTTTTGAGGAGTTAACCCTCTAATTTAATGACGATCCAACATTAAATAAGGGTTTTTAGATTTATATTTATTTCTTAATTTTGGGGGCCTTATGACCCTTCTGGATTTTTTAGCTTTCTTAGTACCTAGGGCCTAAGAGATATTCAAATTTTGAGAACGGCATTCGTTTGAGCGTGTTTGAGCTATATTTGCTGTCAACATAATCTTAAAATTGGAAACGTTTTAACGATCAACTAACTATTGGAACCATTTGTTTTTTATTACCTGACTTCAATGTGGAATATTTTAATTACCCAGTGGCGTAGCGAGAGGGGGGCAAGGTGGTCTATCATGCCCCGGGCGCCAAATGCAACCTAAGACCATTGGACCCTTTGGTCCCCAAGACCACGAGGGGCGCCAAAAAGGTAATGTGCTCCGGGCGCCAGTTATGCTCGCTACGCCACTGTAATTACCATATTTAACTTTTTACGATAATTCATGATATGCAACTTATGCAAACTCTTAATAATTCTATTATAATGTTAATCTTTTGCTCCGTTCTATACGAGAAACAAAACATTTTATTTATTGTATATTATAATTCTGAAATTGGGATTCTTAATGCAGTTATATTTTATTGTAGTATTCAAGTGTGCATCAAGTTTTATACTTAGTTTTTGTAAATACATATTTTGAGTGTCACGGCAATCACAGTTTTATTTTTCTAATCATTTATGTGCGTATAGCACTTTCATAATGTGTTTATAAAGTAGAGATGGTTACGATTATTGTTTTTGTGTTTTAAGCAATTTATTTATGTATATATATTCAGAATTGGTTATGAGGAATTTTGTAAATTGATGCATTTCAGCACTGCTGATAGTCAGTCATTTTTGTTCAAAAGTGGCTAATTTATTTTACATTAATCATCTTCTATCTTAAATTATAATATTTTTATATTTATATATTTTAGGTAAATAAAGTTAATATTTTGATATTTGTATAGTTTAGATTCATAAATCTAATAGTTCGATATGTATATGTAACGAAGGAAAAAATATAATTTTAAAATCCAAAATATACCATAAGATTTCTGGTCAAACATTGTATAAGATAACTATGTGAGTGCAATCAGTTGCTAAATAAAAATAGTCGATATAAGAAAAGAAATGTATTCAACAGAATATTGCGATAAACTTACCGGCGTTTATATAGTGTTTAGAAAAGGTACAGTTAACTAGACGTCACTGGCACTACATTTATGGTCTGGCAGACAGTTTGACATATCCTTCCTCATTAAAATAATCTTTGCTTTTACCATATTTACAAAAATTGTGTTACAGTGTTAGAAAGTTGTAAAAGTTCAAATTATGGAAGTGCATCAAGCAATTGCATTACGTAGTTGAAAGTAATTTACAGCTGACAGAATTCTTGCCGTAATTTTACTGCTCCTATATTTTTCTTGATGTATTTATTGGAATTTTAAGATTTAAAAAATCCTTGGGTAGCGTTTTTCATTCTCTATATAAAAAATACTTTTAGCCCGGACACCCTGTATATAAAATCCAAATACCACTCACTCACTGATCACCGTATCTCTCGAACCATGAGTTCTAGGAAGTTGAAAATTTGTATAGTGGATGCACTTCCGCTCTCCCTAACAATAACATTTAAGAAATATTTTTTTAAAAATCTACACTTTTAGTATGTGAAAAGGGACCCTCAAAATTAAACACGGACTGACTGATCACTGTATCTCTGGAACCATAAGACCTAAGAAGCTGAAATTTTGCATAGTGGCTCATCTAAAGCCCTAGGTACTAAGAAAGCTAAAAAATCCAGAAGGGCCATAAGGCCCCCAAAATTAAGAAATAAATATAAATCTAAAAACCCTTATTTAATGTTGGATCGTCATTAAATTATAGGGTTAACTCCTCAAAAGAAATGACAACACTTTACTACTGAAGTTAATTTAAATTAATGGAACCCGATTTCATGATTGGTGGTAGTAATGTATTCTATTGTGAAGCACGGGTATTTAGTTTTAGGTATATATATAGGAAAAAAGAAAAAGGTAAGTAAATATATACAGGACAGAGATACGAAAACTTTCTTTCAAGTTCATCTTTTTTAAAGTATAAGAAATATTAAGAACGAATCAATGGATTTTTGAATGTATTGAAAAATTTCATAAATGCATTAAACACTGTTGTCTGAAGCCTAAACTATATCAACTAGTTTGAAACTATTTGCTATTATTAGTTACTATTATATTTTATCGTTATTTGTTGATAATTTGGTATTTTTACTCTGCCTCATTTTGGCGCCTCTTTCAATGTCTTATCCATGGGACCCGCCATATTTGGAGGTGTCCCTTCCGTTTCGCAGACACCAAATTTCCCCCCCCCCTTTTTTTTCGCCATTTCCCCGACACGAAATTTCATGCCGCTCTGTTTTTCCCGTTCTCTGAATATCTGAATGTGAGGGGAGGGGAGGGCTAGGTGTTTTTCCCGCCAAAAAATGAAATGCTCATAACTCTTTTAAAAATTGCGCTCAAGCGAAAATTTTTGGCGCTCAAACACGCTCAAACGACGCTCAAACGAATGCCGTTTTCAAAATTTAAATATCTCAATGTCGGGGGGGGGCTAGGTGTTTTTCCCGCCAAAAAATGAAATGCTCATAACTTTTTTAAAAATTGCGCTCAAACGAAAATTTTTGGCGCTCAAACACGTTCAAACGACGCTCAAACGAATGCCGTTTTTAAAATTTGGATATCTCAATGTCGGGGGGCCAACTTCACAGACGTCTATAGTTGTTGATAATGATGATATGCTAAAATCTTAAGGCTTGCTTTCAATTATTTCTGAGAGTTCGCTGTTATTCAGTTCGCTGTTGATCCATATTGTTCGCCATTGTTTGCTATTCTTGTTAGCCTTTCACTTTCAAAAACCTGCTGTAATGAAGCGCCTTCGATTTTAAACAAAAATTAATTTATTTTAAGAGAGCTAAAGTGATCGAAGGCTGTTTTCATTACATTTTGTAAAAAGGTTAGGAAGCCACCTTTGATTAGACGACGGGACCGACGCCTTTGTGGTTAGCCATTTTAAAAGTGGCGGAGCGCGTTTGGGGGTCTTTTGATCTCAGACGTAGATAGTGATGTGGCACCGGATTTTGACGTTAAACTACAAAGACTATTGTGTACAAATTTATGAGTCAATGCGGGGGAATCTACCTCAGGACACGTAGAATGGACTTTGGGTGGTCTTGAGTGACGAATTTGAAGGGCGTACCTATTTTGAGAGTTTATCCAATCAAAAAAATGAAATTGGAAGCTAAGTGGTGGTTTTTGGAAGGCTTTTCCTGAATGGATATAGGATTATTGAGAGGTGTGGATGACGATATAAACAAGATGAAACAAATAGGGGAATTAGGAGTTTTTAAAAAAATTCTCTTCTGCATGCGGGCCCGGGGTTCCCCTTTCCCCTATGCTTAGCATCGCAGGTGATGAGAGTTGGTCGATTAACTGTCGGAGACCGGTTGATTCTTTCCGATGGGCCTGCATCATGATCCCGTTTTTTTTTAGAGAATTGCAACTTCACGATGGAGAGACGACATATAGGAGACCGGTTGATTCTTCCCGGTAGGCTTGCATCATGATCCCGTTTTTCAACAAAAGTTATTTGATGAGGAGACAAATCTGGTTGATGCCTCCATCGATAAAGCAAGGAGAACCCAAGTCCGATGATGAGACCGTCACATGTGTTCCAGTCCAGTAGTATCAAACTGAGTTAGTGCCAAATCATTTTTGTCTCGTTCAGACCCCAACTGCGAATTTTTGAATGATTAAGTGCCGGATAAATGTTTGTTTTCTTTAAAATGTAGTTTTGGATAGATAGTAAGTTTTTGACTTGAAATCAAATTATTCTCCCTGAATCCAAAAGGTAGAGGATTAATTATATACATGTCATTGAATGTCAATTGAAGAGAAATGCTAAAAGATTAGAAAAATGAGTAAATGGTGTACTAAGTTTTGTTGATATTGTTTTTGAGTTAAATTGTAAATAGTAGTGTTGTAAATAAATTAGTTTTTTTTTTTGTAAATATAAAAATTTAGTCAGTCATCCTTATTTTCGCAGTTGATCTAAAGGAAAGTTATTTTCTAGTTCTTAGAAGCAAAGTCATTTGACCTGTTCATTTGCCAAAAATGTCTAGAACCTTCGGTTGTATTCAACGAAATAAATAATAAACACAACGCACCCAAATAATTTCTTATAAATAAATAATTTGTACTCACCAAAATAATTTACGAATTACGCCCAAAATAAATATTTAAGACAGGCAATACGACACCTGCCAACAATTCTAATATCCCTTGTAAAGAAACTCATAGTAATATATGCTCTGAGACTAACACACAAAGTTCGCTGTTAAATTAGGTGGTTGAACATGTAATGGAAGCTTGGAAGCAATTTTCAATTAATCACGTCATCGACATCATATCTTTATCGCTGAAAGAACTAAAATCATCAACGTTAAATGCATGTTGGAAGAAGATATGGCCATCTTCAGTTGAAATAGAATGGTCAGAAAATGAAATTGGTGGCATATTAGAACTTGTTAAATTAATCGGAGGCGAAGGTTTTGTGGATATGACTATTGAAGACGTTCAAGATTTATTAGTGGAAGAAGTTGACGAAGCGGATTTAATGGAAATGGTATCCGAAGCTGTAAATCAAATCGATTCTGAGGACAATAGCACTGATGAAGATTTTGCAGTTAATAATTCAACACTAAAAAAATTACAAGAAGACCTAAGCTTAGCTGAAAATCTTCAGTAATTTTTCTTGAATGCAGACCCTTCCACTGAAAGAAGCCGAAAATTCAAAAGGGAGATGCAAAATTGTCTATCTCCACACCGTGAAATCTACAATGACCTTGTAAGAACAAGCAAACAAACCAAAATTACAGAATTTTTAAACAGGATAGGAGGTGCAAAAAATCTAAATGAAGAAAAAGTTTCTGAAAGTGAAGGTGATATCGTTCAACGGAAAAAACGTTCTCGTTTGATTGTACTGAGCAGTGATGAGGAAGAAATTTATTAAATTAAGGTTGCATTAAATGAAAATATTTTTTGTTTCTTTTCGTTTCGCATTATACATACATTTACATTTTTAATAAAAATTAAGTTGCTTTTATGGAATAACTTTAAAAATTGTTTGTTTTCAATAAGTTTTCGGAACGTAACCTCCCCTTTTGTACTGGCTCTGGATCTCATATAACACGGTTTCACACAACACGGCATTTTCCAGGAACCTATCTACCGTGTTATAGGAGGGTTACGTGTACTTCCTATCACTTCGAAATGGTTCGTTTGATAATAACTAAGGATAGACCTATAGATTGCTTATCAACCTAAATATTGATATGCTATCGTTGCTGATAATGATGATCTGCTAAAATCATATGTCTTGCTTTCGGCCATTTCTAAGAGTTAGGAGAGAATAAAGGAGAAATTTTTCTTCCAATTTAAGTTTTAAATGCTAGTAATCCCTCTTTAGGCCCTTTTATATCATTTTGTAATTTACTACTTAAAATTAACATCTGAATATTTAGTAAATTATATACCTGCAATTTACAGGTCATCATTAAAAGCCATATACAGAGGCTGTTCACACATTTTTTAGACAATGTATATTGTATTCACAAAACTAAATTACATAAAATTCTTGTGTTTTAAATGTTATATTTGACATCCCTTATTCTGAACTATCTTTCGACACCGCAATTTCCAGGATAATAATGCCTTTTGAAGTGTCAGAAGAGGTATTCTATCCCATTCCTCCTGAACAGCTTTCCAGATTGCTGTAAGGGTTTTGGGACGACGTTTGGATAATGCAGATTTTAAAAGTCCGAAAGCACAAAAATCCATAGGTGATACATCGGGAGATTTAGTAGGGATATCAGTAAAGGGTATGGCCTTGATACCAGTTTTTTGTTCCATTTCTTTTGGGAAATTTACAGTGGATTTTGATGTGTGACTGCTAGCTTTGTCCTGATGGGGTCTCACAGATTGATGGCACTGTGGGTAAAGCGATGGTATTTCATTCAGAAAAATTGGCGATAAAATATGTTTCTGATAGTATTTGGAGTTAATCTTGACATTTTTTCCCACTCTCTTTATTTTTAACTTGCCATTATAAGAAAAACCAACAACAATCATGAATCCCTTAGAAAAACTTTCTTTAGATTCTTTGAACCATGTACTTAAATTTTTTTCTCCCCTTTTATGATAATAAATGGCTCTTTTTTTGTTGCAATCATTTAAATACACCCATGATTCATCTATTGTGACAATTGTTTTCAATTTTTCTTTGGATAAGTGTTTCTCATATACAATTCTGCAGCGTGTCCTGCGTTCAGCGATATGATTTGGAAGAAGACGATGCACATTGCGTTTTTTCGCTTTCTTAAGATTTAAATCAACGTTTATCATTTTGTTTACAGTGGACACCGAGCATTTTAATGATTTTGCAACTGTCCTTTGACTAGGGGGATTTTCTTTTATCATTAAACAACGTACCTTTGCAATAGTCGAAGATGTCCGTTTTTTTCTTGGATACTTGTTTGGAATTTTTGTCCCACTTGAGGCTCCAATTTGACGTTTTTTTCCTTTCTTGTTGACGATATTACCTATCAACGCTTTAGATATCACAAAACCATGACTCTCACATCGTTTTGGATAACGGAGTATGCATATTTCTCTTCGGAAAGAGCATAAATGTAGCCTTCGAACCACTGCTTTGTTAAAAACGTCATTTTGAATAAAAACAAAACTTTCAAGCCGCAGACGATAATTTTGACTTTTAAAAACAGTACAATTGCAATTATTTCTTTTTCAGCAAACGATTTTTTATTACCGCTTACCAAAATCATCTAAAAAATGTGCGAACAGCCTCTGTAGATAGTACTGTCAAATATTAACTCTCCCCAGATTTTTAATACTCAGTTTTTACTTACTTAATTATTTAATTATATTTTTCAAAAGATGTATTTTGTAGAAAAAAACTCTCTTTAGTAGACTTTTCTGGGAATAGAAAAAAAAACCTTTATATTTCACTATTAAAGTGAAATACTAAGGGTAATTCTGTTCTCGGATTATTTTCCGCAGTAAATGCAGTACATAATTTCTTATAATGGAGTTTTTGTTTGTTTTAATCTTGTTTGTTTTAGACACGTCCATTTTTTTAATCGGACTAGATTGTTTGGTTGGCTTTTCTTCTTTCTTTGCATATTTTAACATATATGTCAAATAAAAAATGGCATTCTAAAAAAAAAAATTTTAATGACATGCAGCGCCATCTATTGGAAGTGAAAGAAAGTATCTCAATTCTTGGAAATTACATTCAACAGTCTATAAAGCAAAAATTTTGTTTAAATAGCGTAATATCTGTTTTTCGTCTGTAAAAATTGAAAACCATTTAACAAAGAATTATTTGCTTTCTGTTTTATCCGTAATCCAAATCTTTGTAAATAATTTTGGCATGCGATAAATTTTTCTTTGGAAAAAACACAGTATTATGGAAACGAATATATAAGTAAAGCGGGTTAATATATAGATTGTTAAGCCGGGATCCAACCACAATTATATCTCCAAGGAGATAATTATTATTACTTTTAACTTGAAAAAAATACAAAATAAAAACTCCAAGGCTTAAACTTTCCACGCAACTTAGGAAGAAAATAAAATATGTCTTTTATGATATTATAAAATAAAAGTGCTTTATCAAGATTAAACAGAATGTTACTAGTTATAAATTATCAGGAATACCATTAAAGTTCTGTTAAATTATTGCAAAACTTTAAAAATTCTTTTTCGGTGTTTCGCAAAAGAGATTTGACATTTCAGCCTGCCATAAAGGTATCAAATAAATATAATAAAAAATTTATTGTGTTGGTTTCTCTCTATCTGCCCTCTCATTAGGTGTTCCAATTAATGGATTCACCGAAAGGCTAGGTGCAACTAAAATCGCTACCGTACTTTTTTAAAAGCATGTCTCAGGTTCGAGTCTTGAACCGTGTATTTTTCTTCAACGTGCATAAAATGTCAGGTATTACTATGAAAAATATTGTTTTATTGTTTGTCCTATAAATCGGTGGCTTTAAAAAGTGGCAATGTCAGTTTTTTCATATTTTGAGTTATTTAAACCAAAAGTTTTCATTTTAGTAAATCTTTAATTCTAAAAACGCCAATGTCAAATAACAAAGAGAAAGAGATTAAATTTCCATTATAATATCAGCCAATGTCATTTAAGATGCAGTAACTTTAGAACCAAAAAAGGCAAAAGGCATATGTTTTACATAAAATTTTACCAGATGAAAATTTTTTGTATGATAAAAATAATGTTTTTTACACTAACAATGAACAAGTAAAATAAAAGTAATGTGACGCGTAGTATAAGAAAGATACAAGGTGCGGCCATTAATTTCTAGGACTGATCCAATAATTCCAGAAAATTTTACATGAAATACATACCCATTTAATGTGTTTCGAAGTAACTCCCACCTGTCGTAATGCACTACTGTGCTCGGCTGTATAAGTTTCGGAAACAACTTTTAAAGTCCTCTTTCGGAATGCTCTTTAATGTGGACGTCACCGTTTTCTTGATGGCTTCGACATCCTTAAATCTTGTTCCCTTCAGCAATTCTTTCAGGTTTGGAAACAAGAAAAGTCTGACGGTGCTAAGGTCGGAGAGTATAGAGATGCAGCATCTCCACGACCTCATGCTGTGCCAATTGCTGAAGGGAACGAAATTTGAGGAAGTCGAAGCCATCAAGAAAACGGTGACATCCACATTAAAGAACATTCCGAAAGAGGGCTTTAAAAGTTGTTTCCGAAACTTATACAGCCGAGCACAGAAGTGCATTACGGCAGGTGGGAGTTACATCGAAACATATTAAATGGGTATGTTCTTCGTGTAATATTTTCTGGAGTTATAAGATCAGTCCTGGAAATTAATGGCCGCACCTTGTATTACATTCAGCAAAATGTTCAATATCTTTGAATGTCTGTTCCCGAAACAAACAATTTTGACATTGGCCTTTTTAGAACCAAGTCCCAGAAATATAAATCCTTCCGTTACATCTCTGCTGTACAGAGATGATTAGATGCACATTAGTAGAGATCTACGAATGCTCCTAAAATGTAATTCATTTACCTGCTTGTCCACGGACCAAGTGGTCCCGTTTCTTTTATTCTAGGAAAAATGCAATTATGGAAGGAAAAATAGCAAGATGTTTGGTTCTAGAAGTTCGGTGAGTAAAATGCTTTTACATACGGATATTAGAGTGAGAATTTTGGGCTTATTTTAACAAAATCTTGCCCGTAATGAACAATTCCTCAATAAGACAATCAATTATATTATACTAAAAATATAACAAAATACAACTTTATTTATATTTTTTTCTGTTCAGCAAAATTTTAAAGAAAATTTTAAGCCGTGCCTTCTTAGTTACCACAGGACATCACACTCTGAACAATAAATACATTTGAATTTTTTTTATTTTATTTGTGGTTTCCAGTAAATGCGTCATAAAGAAATTTTATGCTTGAAGTGTAGAGAAAAGTAGCTATTAAATTTCCTGTGGCATTATTGTACAATGGAATATGCTCTATTGATAAAGTAGAATTATGTTAATTTTCAATAATGTTAACATAACATGCCTCTGATCGATTGTCTGTAATGAGTACCAGCAACCTGAGGTACTCAAAATTCAAAATCTTGCTGTTATTTACAGGTACAGTTAAAGTATGGACCGACTCTCAAACCTTACTTTTACGTTTCGCGCTAAGTCAGTAATTCCTGATTAGGCCGAGGGTTATTGGTGTGGTTGTTGGAATCAACTAGTTCAAAACACGTTGTTGGGATACTCCCCACTTTCAGTCTTTTTAATTTGGCAATTAAACTTTATGTTGTTTACCCCGCACAGCGTTCGAGGCACCAGCTACACGGATGACGTAATGAAACTGTTTCATTACGATCGCATATTCCGATGTTCAGTTGCTATCGCTAATTACGATGTTTAAATTTAATATTTCTTATTTTCGATGTTTATATATTTTTGTAATATTTGTTATTTATTGTGTATTTTTGTGTGACAATTAATTTATGTTTATTTGGCGTAAACTTTTTTTGTTTTCTGCCTATGTAATTACGTTTAAGCAAATCAGCCAGATGCACACGTGGTTTATTGAATGTATATAACGGGCTGGCTTTACGTAGTTCTCGGGTCAGTCGGAGCATTGTGTTAGTCCGAAAGCTATTGGCGATGCTCGATGTTATTTCGAGTTTATTTTTGTGGTGGCTTATCTTTTAAAGAGAAAATAAAGCTACGTTTTTTGTTTTTAAGAAAGACTGCTTATTTTACTTGCTGCTACTTCACCCACTGTTACATTCTTCGATAATGCTTCGATATCTGCCAAATCTCATTTATTGTTTTAATCAGACCAACATACGTAGCCATACTTTTAAATTTTTTGTGGAATAGAAGAAGTATTCATTGCGTATTTGCTATCCACAAGTTTCCTGTATGTCGTAAAATGTTCGCAGAAGAATTTCGAAAGCGCGCCTTTCCGTAGATTATTGAGTCTGATCTGAGGTATAATATAAAGGTTTCTATTTATGAATTAACTCTACAAATTTTTATTAATTACAAACTTTTACAAACTCTTATCAATTTATCTATGAATAAAAGTTTGAAAAGTTTGTCAGAGAAGCTACTATAGTAAAATCAAAATCCGAATTTTAACCATTTCATGAAAAACCTCTTGAAAGGGAATACTGAAAATATCTACCTTTGTTTTGTTCTTCTTCTTGTACCAATTTGTAAACTTCTGACATCGTGTTGATTGGTTTCTCAGGTTTCATGAAGTTGATCCTGTAATATAATTAAGTATTAATTCCAGACAGATTGATGTGAAGCATCACAAAAATACCTGTTTCTCTAGGTCATTAAAGACATCTTAACTATTATCATGACTATCGTTTATCTAATACCGAAATATACACATTTAAAAAATATCACATGAATGATGTTAGCGGTGCTTTCAGAATTATTGTAAATTTGATATCACAATTCGACTTGAAATATTTATTTCTCAGTTATTTTAATGATTACAAATAAACAAATCTTTTTCCAATAAACTGCTCTTAATACATTTCTTAGATGTCAGGTACATTCCAAACTAATATTCTACCATTTCATAATAAAAATAGTTATGTAAATAAAATCTTTTTTTCAAAAACAATACAGTAAAACTTACAAAACAAATTCATGATTTTACGGACATGGACTTATATGTGTGGACTTGTATATGCCCTATATGTGTTATCTCATTATGATTCTTGAATATCCAATTTCAAGCTGTTTTAGAGAAATCTGTTTGATTGAATTGTACATTAATTTACCTTTATAAGAAACACATCTGGTCATGCAACTTTATACTGATCAATTTCAAGATTTGGTTGTATAACGGTTAGTTATTTTTAATGGATAACATTGAACTGCAATATAAAAATTTGTGAAATAAAATAAGAAACTGCAGACTGAAGTCAGCTTGTCAAGAACAAAATTTAGATCACCAATCAAAATTTGCAGCGTAAAATAAATTTAATTACATGTAATATACTCTGTACAGTCAAAATCAATAAACCAACTAGCAACAGATTGCCCTCTTATAATAATACCATCACCTAATAATGGTAAAAAAAAAGAAATTACTACATTTATAATTTCAAAACAAATTATTCGGGTAGTCTCTTGTAACGAAACTACCGTGGGTTATTAAGGCTGCTATGTACTAACCCCATTGGATTCGCTCACCTCAATGTTAACCTATGCCGAAAATTTGTCCACGGATTGCAGACTTGGATTCAAAGTTTTTTTTTTTAAATTGTACTCCGTCATAGAGAAAGAAATTTTACATTTGTGTACATTTTTCGTTTTTTAAATGCAATTAATATTTTAAAATTTAAATTATTCGGGGGAAAATCTGGTATAGTGTGTTTTAAACGCTCATAAATTCCTTCGGTGGACGAAATTTATAAAAGGAATCCTGTAGCGCTTTGCAGAAAAGTTCAGGCTATCTAACAGTACCAATTTTATTTGATTATCAGCATTTATGTACAAGTAAATAGTTGACAAAAATATATTTTAAATAAACAATTTTAGGGCAGCGCTTAACCCCCCTATAGAGAGAGAGCCATTACAATTCCTCAAAATGTCAATCCTAAGGGAGGTGAAATTCTTGAACTGTCAACTGGACTCCTCCCACCACAAGAGTCTGCAAGAAGAAGAAAAGGGAAATACGATTTTTTTTCTTAGTACATAGCACCCTTAACGTAGGAATACTTATCGTGGCGTACATCTTTTGTATGTATGTATATATATATATATACGTATGTGCTATGTATATATGTATCTATATACAGCTCCGATTCAAAAAATTAGAATAATGAAAGAAAATATGGTCAAGGGATTTGCAAATCTAATTTATCAAATAAATAATCAAAGATATCAAATATAAATTATCATAATATAAATCTGCATATTTTGTAGATTATAAAAATATGAACATACTAGCTGAAAACCCACGCTTCGCTACGGAGTACATTCAAATTAAATACATCGGTCAACGTATCCAATTTATGCCAAAAAATAAATATATATATTTATAATAAATGCGATGATCAATATATACAATTGATGTAAAATATATATCTATCTTCTATATATATATATTTATAAAAAAATCGTAAGGGATGTGCATTTTTTTTTATAATATCCAATCGTCTGCTGCATTTGAAAGAGAAAAAAATATTTTTTTTGTCTATTTAGTTGTTATGCACGTGACGATAAATTTATTAAAAGTACCAGAAAAAGAAATCACGTGATCAGCATTTAATAAATTAAATTCTAAAAATTAATCTTTAAAAACTCACCAAAAATCAGGAAAGGGAAGTAAAAATTCGAAAAAAATTTCATTTTGAAGGAATTTTTATGATCTTTCTCGTGATATAAATTTTATAACCCTAAATGTATTATTTTAAATGCAAACGTAAAAAAAGTTTAAAAAACAGCTTAAAAATTTAATTTAAAAAAATCTGAGAAGAATTTTTGAAAAATCTTTCTTAGTGCACCCCTACACTATTAGAAGAATCGCCATGCAAAATTTCAGCCCTTTAGGTCCAGCGGTTTCGTCTGTGCGTTGTATGTCAGTCATTCAGTCAGTCAGTGAATGAATGAGTCAGTTACGGAACTGTTTTATATATATAGATTACAATGAAATAGAAAATATATTTAAAACAGCAAGTGAAAAAAAAATCAAAATATTAGAATACTTCATTGCATGGTTTAAAATATTAGAATGATGTAAATACACTCATGGACAAAAAAATTAGCGCACCAAGAAATAATTGCTTGATCGTAACGAAATTTGCAATGAAGGTACATGTCGGAGAGATATGCAAATGATTAGAAATGCAGCGTGATTGCGCATTACGTATAGCCGGTAGAGGGCGTTGAACATCGTACTCTGTGGAGTATAAAACAGGTAACCAAAGCTTGTTTGAGTGTGCTGAATCATTTACAAAGGAAAAGCTGAGATAGACATGCCATTACGCCGTGTTCGAAGACAATATAAGCAGTTGTCGCAGTTTGAGAGGGGGAGAATCGTCGGGATGATGGAAGCTGGGTGGTCAGCTTGGCGAGTAGCTCGTCAATTAGGCCGCTCTGATTGTGTTGTGAGGAGGTGTTGGGACCAGTGGACCCCAGAGATGTCATGTACACGAAGACCAGGCTCAGGACGCCCTCGACAGACCAGTCGTCGAGAAGACCGCCACATCGTAAGAAATGCACGCGTACAGCCAACTGCTTCATCGGCCGCCATCCAGGCACAGGTAGCACCTTCACTAGGGGCCTCTGTGTCTTCTCGAACCATACGAGCTGAAGGACAGTTGGTATCACGGCGCCCATTACGTGTGCTGCCCTTGACGCCCACCCATCGACGCCTCCGTTTGGAGTTTTGCCGCGCACGAGGAAACTGGACTGCAGCGGAATGGAACCAGGTCGTCTTTAGCGACGAATCCAGATTCAATCTCGGCAGTGATGACAATCGTGTTCGTGTGTGGAGAGCCCGTGGTGAACGCTTCAATCCTGCCTTTGCTGTACAGCGACACATCGCTCCCACAGCTGGTGTGATGGTATGGGGTGCCATTGCCTACAATACACGGTCACCCCTAGTATTGTTCCGTGGCACCATGACAGCCCAGCGGTATGTTCATGAAATCCTGCAACCACATGTGTTGCCACTCATGCAACGGCTCCCAGGAGCCCTTTTTCAACAAGATAATGCTCGGCCTCATACGGCAAGGGTGTCACGAGACTGTCTCCGCACTGTTACTACCCTTCCTTGGCCTGCCCGATCCCCAGATTTGTCTCCAATCGAGCATATCTGGGATCATTTGGAACGACGAGTTGGGCATCCCACGAGTTTGAACGAACTAGAGGCAAGGTTACAGCAAATATGGAACGAAATGTCTCAAGACATCATACAGAACTTGTATGACCCAATGCTCGATCGTATCGCATCGTGCATTCGCGCTAAAGGGGGTCCAACGGAGTATTAACTCCTCCGTTCTTTTGCCTTTTTTCTGAAAAAAATTATCCTTTTTCTTTGATTTTCTTATCATTTACTTATATCAAAGTAGTCAGTAAGAATGTAAAATTTCGTTTCATTTTGACGACTCCTTCTTGGTGCGCTAATTTTTTTGTCCATGAGTGTATATTGTACACAATTTAAACTCGAAGGATTTTTACATGCTAATCAGCACTTTGTTGCACCACTCTTAGCTTTAATGACAGCTCTTAAGCGGTTTGGCATATTATTGACTAAAGGTTCACAAATTTTTTTATCAATATTCGCACATATGTTCTTCAAACTAGAAATAAGATCTCTTTTGTCTCTTAGTGCAACATCTTGAAGTCGTTTTTTCATAATTCCTCATAAATTCTCGATGGGGTTTAGATCGGGTGAATTCGCAGGCCAAGGGAGTACATTTATTTCCTTCTCTTGGAGCCATTATGTTGTCAATTTGGAAGTGTGGGAAGAAAATGAATCTTGCTCAAACACGAAATCGTGATCATATAAATCCTCAGATTGAGGAATCATGAAGTGCTCAAGAATTTCTTTATACACTTCTGAACTTTTGTGTAAATAATACACAACCTACTTAGGCTTTCTGCAGTCATGCAGCCCCATAACATGACAGAGGTCGCAAATTCAACCGAACGTTTTAAACATTCTTTATCAAAAGCTTCTTGTTTAAGTCTCCAAACACGTGGGGACACAACCCATGGGACACACAAAACATACTATCATCGCCGAAGAGTACCTTTTTCCAGTCATCTTGACCCCAAAATAGCCTTTGTTTACACTCTTAATTCTAGCAGCCATTTGCTTAGATGATAAGAGTGGCTTTGTCTTAGGCACATGGGATCTAAAACCTCATTTATGAAGTCATCGTAATGTTGTAGATTTAGAGTCATTTATACCCACTTCTTTCCATTTTCTCTGCAAATATCTCACACTTCGAAAGCGATGTTTCTTCACAATCTTTTTCAATCACAATGTCTTTCATCTCTTGCTGAAGTTACTGGCTTTCGACCACTTTTAAAGAAATTATTTTGAAAACACTTATTATTACAATATTCTCTGAAAACTCTACGCACACTTGCTTGAGAATATTTCACTTCCTTTGCTATAAACAGTTGTGTTTTTCCTTCTTTGTGCAAGTGCACAACCCGAAATTTCACAGCCTCAGATAAGTCGCTCTTTCGTCACATATTAAGCAAATACTGAACTGAAATCAAATGCCAAACTACTTTTCATTTTCCGCGGAACACAATTTATAGTCCCGCACATACTAGTCCTGCAGTAGTTCTCTAAACCAACAGGAAAATAGTTGCATATTCTAATTTTTTGAACAATGTTGTCCAGATATTCTAATTTCTTAAATAATTCTAATATTTTTAAATAGTTTATTATTAGTATAGCAAATAAAAATAAATATTTATGTTATATTTATAAATGTTCTGAAGATATTTAGACATTCTTAATATTTTTTTCTGAACGCAGTATGCAAAATGACACTTTAGTAACATTAAACCCATTCTTTTTTACATTATTCTAATTTTTTGAATCGGAGCTGTATAAGTACGTATATATATATATATATATATATATATATATATATATATATATATATATATACATACATATATATATATATATATATATATATATATATATATATATATATATATATATATACATACATATATATATATATATATATATATATATATATATATATATATATATATATATGTATGTATGTCTGTATGTATGTCAGAATTTAAGTGGGAAAAGAACGATTACCTTAAATTTAAAGGGGCTTGGGAATTAAGTTATATTCGTGGCGTAATTCGCCTCTAATTGTTCGTATTTCAAGACTCGAATTGGGAAAGGGAAATTCCCCTTTTCATTATGTAATCTTGGCGCGCCTGTGGGTTTTGCGTTCGAGGAGGAAAATTATGTAATTCTCCGTGAAAGATGTCTGGTTTGGGCTCTTCGCATGTGCAGGGAGAGTTGACGCGCGGAGATGCCCTCGAATTTTTGTCAGAACGCGGGATTTAATCGTTGCCGGTGGACGCGTGTCAGCTGGGTCCACAATTTGAAAATGGCGAGCGCTCAAATATGCGCTACTTGGATCAGTGGTTACTGGAAGGAGAAATAAATTGACTTGATTTCGTTGGAACTATGTTGTTTATTGGATTTAGACTACTTACCACTCGCCACCAGTATTAACATGATGACTGCAAATTAATGTGCGAACCGGCAAACCACGCGCCTGTCATATATATATATATATATATATATATATATATATATATATATATATATATATATATATATATATATATATATATATATATATATATATATATATATATATATATATATATGTATATATATATATATATATATATATATATATATATATATATATATAGGTGGTTATCAAAATAATGGAAACACTAAGAAACGTCAGGAAAGCCTTTATCAATACTGCGTAGAATCACCTTTTACATGTAATACCACCTGATTCACCTTGGAATTGGATTATACAAGTCATGAATAGTGGTTAAACCATTATTCAGGGGAAAATCATGAAAGTTCCTGTAGAGATGCTGTGGTGGATATCGATACCTAGCTCTATCCGCTTATACAGATCACAGTAGTTGGATGATATATCGTCGGGTGGGATTGTACAGGGAGAGATAAGATATTTGACTGTTTTTTCATGCTCTTCAAACCAATACTTGATAGATTTAGCTGTATGTATAGACGGATTATCAGCCTGGACAATGCCATCTCCTGTAAGAAACAATGTTTGCACCATAGGATGGACTAGTGAGCTAAAATTTCAACATAGTCCTTACCATTCAATCTCCCTTTTAGGGTTACAATAGGGCCTAAAGAAAATCATGAGATGCCATCCCAGACCCTGATAGATCAATCTCCATGATTGACAGTTCAGATGAGACAGCCAGCATCTTACACTTGTGTAGGTGTTCTCCAGACATACGCAAGTCCTGTTGCGAGTAACAATGTGAACAATAATTCGTCGGACCAAATGCCGTTTTTCGACATATTGCTCGACCAGGATTTGCGCTCGTGGCAACATTGTGGGTGATATTTTGTATTGGCATCTATTATGAGTGGTTTGGATATAGCTACTTTTCCGTAAATGCTTTGTTTGTGAAGTTCCCTTCTACCTCTGATGGTTGATACCGGAACATGCAGATGCAAATTGAGCTCTTCGGTCTATTTAGTTGCAGTTTTTTTCTTCATGTCACAATCCGCTTCAATACCTCGTCCGTCTCTTTCACTAAGTTCGCGATTTCATCCACTATTCTGTTTGGCAAAGGATGTTTTTCCGTGCACTCTTTATGCTATCATGACTTTCGATACCATAGCTCGAAAAGCACCGATTAGCCTGGGGGTTGCAGTAACAGATACTCCAATTTAAATGCGCTTAAACAATTTGCCCTTTTTGCAAGGTCTGCAAGGTTTGACATTTTTCGCTGTTCCCCCTAAAAGCACGATGTCCTTAGCTTTATTACTGCTACCTGACAGTAGAATAATACACATACACTATATTATATAAAAAAATACCGGTGGCCAGACTTGTTTTTTTTTTTTAAGGAATACGAAGCACATTCATAAACACCACTGATATTGATAGGTGTTTCCATTATTTTGATAACCACCTGTATATATATACACACACTCATATATATATATATATATATATATATATATATATATATACATATATTTCTTCTGTCCGCGTGTATGTCACTGAACTCCTCCTAAAGGGCTGGGTGGATTTTTATGAAATTTTGTGTGTGCAATTAAGTTGATTCGAGAATGGTTTAGATTCATAATAGGACACCCCAGCACCACTAGGGATGCAGGGGCACATGTAAAAATAATCGAAAACGACTGATATCACTGTCGAATCCATAGATTTCGGGGTCGCTGAGATTAATAGTGACACTCCCGATGTCGTTTAAGTTCAAGTTCAGGCCCCCCCCCATTAGCATACGGGGAGCGAGGGGGGAAGAAGGGGGATTATAAAATCTCCAAAATGACCGAGAGTAGTGTCGAAACCATAGTTTTCGGAGTCGTTGAGATTAATAGTGACACTCCCGATGTCGTTTAACGGGCAAGTTCAGCCCCCCCCCCGTCGCCATAGGGGGTGAGGGGGGAAGTAGGGGTAATATAAAATCTCCAAAATGACCGAGAGTAGTGTCGAATCCATAGTTTTCGGGGTCGCTAAGAGGAACAGTGGCAAATCCAATGCCGTTAAAATGAGAGTTCAGCACACACACACCCATCAACGTTGGGGGGGGGGGGGGGGGGAGAAGAAAAAATGTCCAAAATGACCGAGAGTAGTGTCGAATCCATAATTTTCGAGGTCGTTGAGATTAATAGTGACACTACCGATGTCATTTAAGTGCAACTTCAGCCGCCCATTACCATGGGGGGGAGGGGGAAGTAAGGGGTGAATATAAAATCTACAAATGACGAGAGTAGTGTCGAATCCATAATTTTCGGGGTCGTTGTGATTAATAGTGACACTCCAGATGTCGTTTACGTGCAAGTTCAGCCCCCCCATTACCATAGGGGGGGAGGGGGAGGGGAGAGGAAGGAGTGAATATAAAATCTCCAAAATGACCGAGAGTAGTGTCGAATCCATAGTTTTCGAAGTCGTTGAGAATAATAGTGATACTCCCGATGTCATTTAAGTGCAACTTCAGCCGCCCATTACCATAGGGGGGAGGGGGAAGTAAGGGGTGAATATAAAATCTACAAATGACCAAGAGTAGTGTCGAATCCATAGTTTTCGGAGTCGTTGAGATTAATAGTGACACTCCCGATGTCGTTTAACGGGCAAGTTCAGCCCCCCCCCCTATTACCATAAGGGGTGAGGGGGGAAGAAGGGGGAATATAAAATCTCTAAAATGACCGACAGTAGTGTCGGATCCATAGTTTCGGGGTCGCCGAGAGGAACAGTGGTAATCTCAATGCCGTTTAAGTGAGAGTTCAGCACACACACCCCATCTACGTTGGGGGGGAGGCGGGATGGAGAAAATAGAATGTCCAAAATGGCCGAGAATACTGTCGAATCCATAGTTTTCGGGGTCACTGAGACGAATAGTGACAACTGATGCCATTTAAGTGCAAGTCCAACCCCCCATCAGCATTGGAGGAGGAGGGGGGAAGGGGGAAAAACGAAATGTCCAAAATATCCTAGAGTAGTGTCGAATCCATTGTTTTCGGAATCACTGAGATGAATATAGGAAACTAAAAGTGTTGTTTATAATCAAATTTTTAGTTAAATAATAGAGTGAATTTGTAATTTTATTTTATCATTTGTATACTGTACATATACTTTTAAATACCCATAAATAAAATTACTTAGATTTTACACTATAGGAAGAATTCATTCCTTTTCCTGTGTGGTAAAAAATTGAGATTAATAAATACCTGGGAAACGCCGGTTAAACAGCTAGTATATATATATATATATAAATATATATATACATATATATATATATATATATATATATATATATATATATATATATATATATATACACTCATGGACAAAAAAATTAGCGCACCAAGAAATAATTGCGGGATCGTAACGAAACTTGCAATGAAGGTACATGTCCGGGAGATATGCAAATGATTAGAAATGCAGCGTGATTGCGCATTACGTATAGCCGGTAGAGGGCGTTGAACATCGTACTCTGTGGAGTATAAAACAGGTAACCAAAGCTTGTTTGAGTGTGCTGAATCATTTACAAAGGAAGAGCTGAGATAGACATGCCATTACGCCGTGTTCGAAGACAATATAAGCAGTTGTCGCAGTTTGAGACGGGGAGAATCCTCGGAATGATGGAAGCTGGGTGATCAGCTTGGCGAGTAGCTCGTCAATTAGGCCGCTCTGATTGTGTTGTGAGGAGGTGTTGGGACCAGTGGACCCGAGAGATGTCATGTACACGAAGACCAGGCTCAGGACGCCCTCGACAGACCAGTCGTCGAGAAGACCGCCACATCGTAAGAAATGCACGCGTGCAGCCAACTGCTTCATCGGCCGCCATCCAGGCACAGGTAGCACCTTCACTAGGGGCTTCTGTGTCTTCTCGAACAATACGAAGGCGCCTGGCTGAAGGACAGTTGGTATCGCGGCGCCCATTACGTGTGCTGCCCTTGACGCCCACCCATCGACGCCTCCGTTTGGAGTTTTGCCCCGCACGTGGAAACTGGACTGCAGCGACTGGAATGTCACGAGCACGGGCCGACGAAGGAAGGCCTGAGTGGTATTTCTTTTTGAGGTAAAGATGGATGACTTGTCGCCCGGCCGTGCATCACATATGTTTAATTTTCTTTCCCGCTTTTCATCTCACCCTCGGACACATAAAACACCACAACGTTAATTTAACTACATCTTTTATTTTTTAAATACAGGATACAACTTCTCGTGACAGTTACAAAATCCGAAAAGCGTACAGGTTTCCGTTCATGCGGTTTTTATAAACTTTGTCATGTGATCAGGATAGCGATTAGGGATTTGCTGTTGTCGATAAGTCACATGTGGTTTTATATAATCTGCGCAGAGCTTATCTAAAATATTGGGGACGCCGCGCCTATTTGAAAAAGGAAGCCATTTAATATTTTCTCTCGAGGTTATTAGAACTTAGAATCAAAAGCGAAATTTAGCTCGTACGCCCAAGGGAATTTAGAATAATGTTAGATTGAACCAGGTCGCTTTAGCGACAAATCCAGATTCAATCTCGGTAGTGATGACAATCGTGTTCGTGTGTGGAGAGCCCGTGGTGAACGTTTCAATCCTGCCTTTGCTGTACAGCGACACATCGCTCCCACAGCTGGTGTGATGGTATGGGGTGCCATTGCCTACAATACACGGTCACCCCTAGTATTGTCCCGTGGCACGATGACAGCCCAGCGGTATGTTCATGAAATCCTGCAACCACATGTGTTGCCACTCATGCAACGGCTCCCAGGAGCCATTTTTCAACAAGACAATGCTCGGCCTCATACGGCAAGGGTGTCACAAGACTGTCTCCGCACTGTTACTACCCTTCCTTGGCCTGCCCGTTCCCCAGATTTGTCTCCAATCGAGCATATCTGGGATCATTTGGGACGACGAGTTGGGCATCCCACGAGTTTGAACGAACTAGAGGCAAGGTTACAGCAAATATGGAACGAAATGTCTCAAGACATCATACAGAACTTGTATGACTCAATGCCCGATCGTATCGCATCGTGCATTCACGCTAGAGGGGGTCCAAAGGAGTATTAACTCCTCCGTTCTTTTGCCTTTTTCTCTGAAATAAATTATCCTTTTTCTTTGATTTTCTTATCATTTACTTATATCAAAGTAGTCATTACGTATGTAAAATTTCGTTTCATTTTGACGACTCCTTCTTGGTGCTCTAATTTTTTTGTCCATGAGTGTATATAGATATTTTGTCAAAATTTTGACGCATTTTGGTACATTTCTTTTTAACTGTTTACTGCTTGCCCAAGCTATATAGACTAGATTTGGCACGCTGGCAAAATCCTAACTCGGCTCAATGGACGATTTTAGCGTCTAAACTTTTGTTTTCCGGAGGACCGTTATGGAGTAACGTAATCCTACGTTAAAAGAAAGTTTTCCTTAAAATATAACAAAATACGATTTTTTTCATATTTTTTTCTCTTCGGGAAAGTTTTTAAAGAAAATTTTTAAGCTGTGCATTCCTAGTTACCACAGGACACCATTCGCTGAACAATAAATACATTTGTAATTTTTGTTGCGGTTTTCAGCTCTTAGTAAAGTAAATGCATCATAAACAACTTTTATGCTTGAAATGTAGACAAGAGTAGCTATTAAATTTCCTGTGCCATTATTGTACAATGGAATATGCTCTATTGATAAAATAGACTTACGTTACTTTTCAATAATGTTAGCATAACATGCTTCTGATCAATTTTCTGTAATGAGTACCAGCAACCTGCCGTACTCTAAATTCAAAATCTTGCTGTTATTTGCAGGTACAGTTTATGTATGGACCGATCCACAGCACAATGCACGTACAATATTTTTTAGATGTTTTTTATTTTTTTTTTTTTTTTGGGGGGGGGAGATAACGAAAAGACTACATACAAATTACTCCTTGAAAACTTCTCATCGGCTATCAAACAGTTTTATCGTGAATAAATACACTCATGGACAAAAAAATTAGCGCACCAAGAAAGAGTCGTCAAAATGAAACGAAATTTTACATACGTAATGACTACTTTGATATAAGTAAATGATAAGAAAATCAAAGAAAAAGGATGATTTATTTCAGAGAAAAAGGCAAAAGAAGGGAGGAGTTAATACTCCGTTGGACCCCCTCTAGCGCGAATGCACGATGCGATGCGATCGGGCATTGAGTCATACAAGTTCTGTATGATGTCTTGAGACATTTCGTTCCATATTTGCTGTAACCCTGCCTCTAGTTCGTTCAAACTCGTGGGATGCCCAACTCGTCGTACCAAATGATCCCAGATATGCTCGATTGGAGACAAATCTGGGGATCGGGCAGGCCAAGGAAGGGTAGTAACAATGCGGAGACAATCTTGTGACACCCTTACCGTATGAGGCCGAGCATTGTCTTGATGAAAAATGGCTCCTGGGAGCCGTTGCATGAGTGGCAACACATGTGGTTGCAGGATTTCATGAACATACCGCTGGGCTGTCATGGTGCCACGGAACAATACTAGGGGTGACCGTGTATTGTAGGCAATGCCACCCCATACCATCACACCAGCTGTGGGAGCGATGCGTCGTTGTACAGCAAAGGCAGGATTGAAGCGTTCACCACGGGCTCTCCACACACGAACACGATTGTCATCACTGCCGAGATTGAATCTGGATTCGTCGCTAAAGACGACCTGGTTCCATTCCGCTGCAGTCCAGTTTCCTCGTGAGCGGCAAAACTCCAAACGGAGGCGTCGATGGATGGGCGTCAAGGGCAGCACACGTAATGGGCGCCGCGATACCAACTGTCCTTCAGCCAGGCGCCTTCGTATGGTTCGAGAAGACACAGAGGCCCCTAGTGAAGGTGCTACCTGTGCCTGGATGGCGGCCGATGAAGCAGTTGGCTGTACGCGTGCATTTCTTACGATGTGGCGGTC
Source organism: Dolomedes plantarius (assembly GCA_907164885.2). Taxonomy (NCBI): domain Eukaryota; kingdom Metazoa; phylum Arthropoda; class Arachnida; order Araneae; family Dolomedidae; genus Dolomedes; species Dolomedes plantarius. Next base: position 81,690,966 of record OU015492.1, read on the forward strand.
TTCTCGACGACTGGTCTGTCGAGGGCGTCCTGAGCCTGGTCTTCGTGTACATGACATCTCTGGGGTCCACTGGTCCCAACACCTCCTCACAACACAATCAGAGCGGCCTAATTGACGAGCTACTCTCCAAGCTGACCACCCAGCTTCCATCATCAAGACGATTCTCCCCCTCTCAAACTGCGACAACTGCTTATATTGTCTTCGAACACGGCGTAATGGCATGTCTATCTCAGCTTTTCCTTTGTAAATGATTCAGCACACTCAAACAAGCTTTGGTTACCTGTTTTATACTCCACAGAGTACGATGTTCAACGCCCTCTACCGGTTATACGTAATGCGCAATTACGCTGCATTTCTAATCATTTGCATATCTCCCCGACATGTACCTTCATTACAAGTTTCGTTACGATCCCGCAATTATTTCTTGGTGCGCTAATTTTTTTGTCCATGAGTGTATTTTCATTTACATTGCTTTAACACAATATTTACAAACTTTTGATTAGACCATGAATAAGGGAATAATATTTGTATGAACTTAATTTATACTAATATTTTAGTCGTCCATAGTTCATAAAACCCTTTAAAAATCTTACAAACGATTACTGTAGAAGTTCAAAGAAGTAATGTACTATTTAAATGTATTAATTTGCTGATTTATTCTTACTGTGGAAAGAAAAATTAACCTAGGTTATACTACGACTTGCCCTAGGAAACAAAAAATGCAACATTTTCTAGATAGACGGAAATATCAGAAAAGAGTTTCAAGTTTTTCAAAGCTAAGCAATATGTGTAGGTTAGTAGTTCCTAAAAAAATTTTGTAGAGAAAGGTCACTAAAGAACTCTTGAAACCCTTACCCATATTTAACTTATAGTCTATGTTATCCAAATTGAATGAAACGATAAACAATCTAAACAAAGAATAAAATAAAAAATAACTCTGTTTTATAATAGATAATAATTTAATGTTTTAATAAGTTTAAATCTGTTATCGTTCAGATAAAAAAAATAAAAATAATATTAATGCGAAGAATATTTCTCTGCTTTTTTGTTGTTTTTTCTGTATTGCTGTGTTTAAGAAAATTTGGCTTAATATTGAAGGATTCAATTTTGAAATTGTCAGTTTTAGTGCTCACACATTTCGAAAATCCAGAGGCATTAAAATCTGTAGTTTCAAATAGCAATAGGACTCCATTGGTAACAGGCATCCAATTTTATTATATCCCAGTATTCGTTGAACATAACCCACAAGAAATATGTAACCAGAACTCTTTAAAACTTTGTCTGTAACTGAGTAAGTTTAGTAATTTCAACTAAATATTCTTAATCTGTTGACAGGAGTCATGTTGACTTTCCTTTCAAATTAAATGGATTCTGTACCCCAAAATTACATTTATTCCTTAAATTTGGAAAATACTTAAATAGAAATTTTTATAAGCTTGATACATGATTTATGATAATATTCATGTATTGAACTCCAAAATTTAGATTTCTGAAGGAAGCAACTACGACTTTGAAAACAGTCAAAAGTATTTTGCTGCACGGCCGTTTATCAACTGTAACTGGGAACACGCCTTGTTTTGAGAAACTCAGAATTTGACAGTACCAACACAGAGTAATGTAATGCAATGCGTAAAAATGTAAAGAATACATTTTTTTATACGCTGACTTTTATATTTGTAAAGCTCAACCATTTGGAGTGAATAAACTTCCCTTAAGAGAGACATTTCCGGTAAAAGTATCTTTTTTCCCTTTAATAAAAACATCTTAAGAAAAATTATTAATTTTTTTTTCGAATGGTTAATATTTTCTCCTGGTGTCGGTAGATGAAATTTGCTTATGGTTATATAGGTTAACTAAATAATAAAAATTCATTAAATCCATTTATAATTAAAAGTTAAGTTTATTTATAATTTTCGTGTAATTTTATTTCAATTAAAGAATTCAATATAAATGCGTAAATACTCTTAATTTGATACATTTATTAAAATATGCATACTTTACATCAAAAGACTGTAAAAAAAATCAAAAGCAGTATCACCAACTGTGCGAAAAATCATAATCCTTTTGAAAAAATTTTCAAATCTTTGACATTACATTAGGCTTCAATAGTTTAACACTGATTTAGAATCAATCTGAAAAAAATGAAGTTTCATTATGCAATCTTGAAAATCATGCTTTCAAATTCAATTAACGAGTTTTGAATAAAATTTTATCGCAGAATTTCTTAAACTAATACGTTGATTGCATACTACGATGGTCTTAGAGTTCATAAGACGTTGAGAAGAAATGCATCAAATGAAATTCTTTTCAAAAATAGGCCTATTTTATATACGAATCAGAGATATTTTCAGAATTTAACTATTTTTCATATTCTTTAAGCTGAAAACTTTTTAAGATGCAGTTATAAAGTACATTGCTTATTTTTTAATTTATTAGGTTACTTTCGGTAAGCGGCTTCAATAGAAAATGTCTGAAATGTCTTCTTTATTCGATATTGAAAAATAATATTATAAGTCTTTCCGCATACATAAAAGATTCTGATGAAACTCAAGATTAGTTTTAATGAGGGTGAAACAGTTCAAAGTTTTATAAATCTTTTTGTGTTCCATTTCCCGTAATAATAAAAGGTCATGTTCGAATAAGACCTCTCATAGTATTGTTTCTTTCCTTTCGAATCAATGCTAACAGTCGAAAAGATGCTGAAATAAAAAAAAAATATATGAAACTTTGATAAAGGCAGCATGCATTCTCTGCAAATTTGGGAACTATCCAATTACTCTGCGCTTGCTACAAATTTAAATATAATTTGTGTCTGCTCGTCTTAACGTAGTCTTCGTTCTTTATATAATATTGAATGTTGTCTTATATGCCTACATTTATCTATTATTTATCGACAAAGCTGATTTTGTATACCATGGAATTTGCCCTCATCCGGTTATGATGTCTGGCTGTAAACGTCAGAATTCTTAATTTCAGTCCTACATATTCTCCTTTTTTAGGCCAACGACTCGTGATGTTGGGATGTACAAATATTTCAATAATTTTTCGATGATGCTGATTTTTTACCATGGATTTTATCCTTATCCGGTTATGTTGTCCTGGCTATAAACTTAAATGTTCTGAACTTCAGTCCTACAAATTCTCCTTTATCAGATCAACGACACACGATGTTGGCGTGTGTATACATTTCTATAATTTTTCGGCGATGCTAATTTTTCCCCTCCATGGATTTTCTCCTCATCCGGTTATGTTACAAATTAAGCTATAAACTTAAGAATTCCGAATTTCAGTCCTACATATGTTTCTTTTTTTTAGGCCAACGACACACGATATTGGGAATATATTTCCATAATTTTTCGACGATGCTGATTTTTTTACCATGGATTTTCTCCTCGTCCAGTTATGTTGTCCTGGCTATAAACTTAAGTATTTTTGATTTTAGTCCTACATATTCTACTGTTTTAGGCCAACTACGCGTGATGTTGGGAAGTACATATATTTCCATAATTTTTCGATGCTGATTTTTTACCATGGATTTTTTCCTCATCCAGTTATGTTGTCCTGGCCATAATCTAAAGTATTCCTGATTTCAGTCCTACATATTCTCTTCTTTTAGTTCAACGACACATGATGTTGTCTTGTAAATATATTAAAATAACTTTTCAACGACGGTGAATTTTTTCACCACAGAGTTTTGTCCTACATTTTCCCTAACGGTTCGTGATACTTCTTATCAAAATACGACGTGATTGAAATGATCAATATCCAAACAAAAACCATGGATCTTCCTCTCATCATATCAAGGCATTACCAATTTTGCTACCCTGGCGAGAATGAAAAACTCTCATTTCTAATGCATTCCTCACAAATCAAATAAGCATTAAAATTTGATGCTACAAGAAATCGCTGGCATTATCAAAACTAATAACAAAAATAGACCTTATTTCTAAGAAAAATAAACAGTTTATATTGAAACTCTGTTACATGACACATGACCATTTTAGCATTTACATGTTTATCAAATAACGAAAAGCAATTTCTATACCATAACATTTTTCTCAGAACTAGAAATTTTAAATTTTGTTTTGCAGTTTTTATAGTTTTATCAAAAAACATTGATCCGATTACCAGAGAATTTCGAGACTTTTATAATGGTATAAAATAAATACATATAGGAGAAAAACTTTAATTTTTTTTCAATATGACGTGCTTGACTTACCAGAAACCATTTTTATCTTTGTCAGAATCGTTTTTCTTAGTGCTATTTATTTTTAACTCTGTTTTTTTTCGCTTCTTCAGCATTTTTGTAAGAATCAATGACATTTGTGCCAAGCATATCGTTATTTATAACTATCTTTTCTTATTTATAAGCTCATTCCCTCATGCAAAATGACTTTTTATAAAGAAAGAGGCATGAGAAAAACTCATGGGAAACTAACTACGTTTCTAAAAAAAGACACGATAAAAGCAAAGGAAAATATGGAAAATAAAATTTACATGCAATTCTTATATTTATAGTAAGAAATGTGTATGAAACAAAAAATAAATTCAAGATTTTTCAATTTATTATTCCTGGCATCTCGTAGAAAAAAAATTGTCCTTGCAAGAGCCGGTTTTCTTCATGCAATTTAATTTTACTTCGTTTCTTCTTATTTGTGTTCAGTAATTTAAATAAAGTAGAGGAATTTGGGAAATGTTTTATTTTTATGAACATTATTTTGTTAGTAGAAAACTCATTCATTTAGGCAAAATTTATTTACCTGAACGAAGAGGCATGAAGAAAGCTGATGATAAGTATATTTAAGAGAAATAACACGATAAAAACAGAGAAAAAATTTGTGAAGAGATTTTTCCATGATATTTCTAAATTTATAAAGCACTTATTAATTACTTGCTCAAAATTATTTAATATACTTTCGTTAGTCATTAATCTATATATATAAAACAGTTCCGTAACTGACTGACTGACTGACTGACAGACAATTCACAGACCAAACCGCTGGACCTAAAGGGCTGAAATTTTGCATGGCGATTCTTCTTATAGTGTAGGGGTGCACTAAGAAAGATTTTTGAAAAATTCTTCTTAGATTTTTTTGAAATTAAATATTTAAGCTGTTTTAGTAACTTTTTTAAGTTTGCATTTAAAATAATAAATTGAGGGTTATAAAATTTATATCACGAGAAAGATCATAAAAATTCCTTTGAAATTAAATATTTTTCAAATCTTTATCTCCATTTTCTGATTTTTGGTGAGTTTTTAAATATTAATTTTTAGAATTTAATTTATTAAATGTTGATCACGTGATTTCTTTTTCTGGTACTTTAAATAAATTTATCGTCACGTGATAACAGCGAAATAGACAAAAAACTATTTTTTTTTCTTGATAATGCGGCAGAAGATTGGAAATTATCCAAAAAAATATTAAAATACAGTAAAAGATATGTTCCTCAAAACTCTACTATATTAACTGTACTATATTCTTTAGTATGTTCTATTAGATTTAATTTGAAAATTTTCTTCTACATTATTTTGTCTATAAAAATATCCGTTACGATTTTTTTATAAATATATTTATTCGTTTGTTTGTTTTTTTTCATCAATTTCATACATTGACCGTTGTATTTAATTTGAATGTACTCCGAAGCGAAGTACGGGTTTTCAACTAGTAATATTATATTTTCTCTTCATCCTTTTGTTTTCATCGAATTAAGTGAATGCAGTGACGACAGCTATATCTTAGATATTCATTTCTGTAATAAATTACAGAATTTTATATAGCTGGTTAAGGTTTCTTTGTACTAATCCTATTAGATTAGCTCAGCTCAATGCTAACCTATGGAGAAAATTTTTCAATGATTGCCGACTTGGATTTAAAGTTCTTCGTACTCTATACTAGAGAATTAGATGTTTTATTCAGCTATATTTTTCTTTTAAAAATATCGTCTGCCAGAGAAAATTATTTGATTGTAAAACCCAATATAGTGAGAAACTTCTCTTGGCAACCAGCCACAGTTCCAAAAAAATGGCCGTTTTGAGTGATGGCTTACGAAAAGAGGTTTCTTCCATAACATTGGCTCTATGGAGGCTTGAATTGGTTCTGAACAAAATATGGCGGTTTAGAGGGGTGGACGGCTAGAGAAGTTTCACTGTATGCTGCGTTTTTCTCAAAAATAATTCAAATTTTAAAATATTATTTGTGTTTCTTTTAAAGGATGAAAAAGATACCGGAGAAAAATATTTCTTTCTTTTCTTGCAGAGTGCAGTTTTTAAAAAAAAATCTTTCAATGCAATTCCCACAACCATTGGAAAAATTTTTCTCCATAGATTAACATTAAGCTGAGCAAATCCAATATGTCTACTTTCCAACAACCTTAAAGCTGCTCTCTACTATCCTTATTGGATTCGATCACCTCAGTGTTAACCTATGGAGAAAATTGTCTACTATTTACTGCTACATAAATGCTGATAGTCCAATAAAAATGGCATTTTCAGATAGCCTGAACTTTTCTGCACCTTGCAACAGGATTCATTTTATAAATTTCGACCATCAAAGGAATTTATGAACTTTTAAAACACACAATACCAGAATTTTTCGCCGAATAATTTAAATTTTAAAATATTATTTGCATTTTTTAAAGCGAAAATTGTCCCAGGGTGTAAAACTTCTTTCTCTATTTCGGAGTACAATTTTTTAAAAAAATTTTAAATCCAAGTCTGCGATCCTTAGGAAAATTTTCTCTAAACGTTAACATTGAGGTGAATCCAATAAGGTTAGCAACCCGCAGCCTGAAGGCCACACGAGTGAAGTAGCAACAAAACGGAGTTTATTTGAGTCGCTTCGGGTGAATAGGTCTCAATCGAAAACATTTTTATCGCACACTAAACCAGTCGGTGAAGACAACATGCGTGCAAATATGCATCAATGGATGCTTATTTTTATGCAGAAACTTTTCCAAAGTGAGAAATGAGTATTTTAAACAATATGAACACTTACCCCATTACGCCTGGAGCAATCATTTCAGAATGCGCAGACAGTGCCTGGGCAATGACATTCATGGAAAATGTCTCCATTTTCCTGTTGTTCGGAGCGATTTCTGAAATAGATAAAAAAAATAAACTTTACTTTCAGCGCTTTTGCATGAATCTAATCATCATTTAGCGAGAATATAATTTAAGCACTCATTTAGCATTGCACAGACAAGTTTGTTAAATCCTTTTTTTATCGCCATGCATTCAAATTTAATAATATTTCGTAATGTATGCAGATTTTCCTTGCAGACAAAGGAATTTTTTTTCGTTTAATCATAATTTTTATGAAGAACTCAAGAATGTAAAACTGTTCTGTAGACACAATGAGAAAGTTGAAAAATTAGTTCTTGCCAGAGGTTAATGAGATTTTGATCTTTGTTTCAGCATTGTCTGAAGGTGTTTCAAGTGAGAAAATGAGAACTTTCAAATTAGATTAAGACTGTGTTAATGTACATAATATGAATTATTTTTGGTCACTTGTCTTTTAATCCCGGAATCTTTATGCATATGTTATTCAAAATTCACCAAATCAAATTAATTTGTCAAGTAAAAATATTATGAATCATAATTTCACTATAAAATCTATTTAAGTACCACAGTAATTTGCGAATAAAAGCTTTCTAATCGTGTAGTAATATTTTAGGGTTTTTTTTGCATGGAAAAGGAGAATTTTTATAGTTCTGCTCTCTTTGTGATAACTAAACTCACTTAACGACCATTTAAGCATTAACTAGATAACTTTTATGTTATAAAATAAGCATAATTTAAATTTAAATTATCGCCAGGCATTCCCATAAAAGTGTCAGACTTCAAAAGCCATTTAATAAATAATTCAGATAAAACATAAGGAAATTACATAATTAGTTTGTTTTTGCTTTTTCACTAAAGGGATTCTGATTTCTAATCATAGTTTAAGATGAAAACACTAATAAGAAATTCATTTGATGTTGAAAAGCATATAATAAGGGAATTTTATTATGTCCCAATGATGAAATATTGTTTCTAAAAAGTTATCAGAAACAAACCTTCATTTAACAATAATGTAGGCACTATTGAGAGGGTTGTACTATCATTAATCTGTTGATTTTCTTTTCATCTTCTTTTTGTTTGCCTTTATATCTTGGATTTCGATCTCAACATTATATAATATACAAATAAATTTTAAATTTTATTTTTGAACAAATTTCCAATTATTAAAATGAAAATATATACAACTATTAAAATAAAAATGTATACAATAATACAAAAAATATACAAATTTCCAATTATTGCTAATAGGCACACTAAATTTTAAATGCATGTTCATTTCAGGAGAGAGAGCCATCATAAATTGCATTTGAATAATAAAACAAACCTTTTTGTCTTGGACATTCCTCATGAAAAATATTCAATTAAATGATTCTAAATTTTAACTATTCTCGTTTCCGAAAAAAAGGTAATAATATTTCAAGTTTCAATTTCAAGGTGTAAATATCTAGTAAGGCAAAGTCATCATCGTTTTTCGAAATGTTGAACCCTTTTTTTGTTGTTGTTTAGCTGACAGACAACGGTATGGAAATTTGAATTGGAAGTGAAGGTAGTCTAAATGTAACGATAAATTAACTTTGCAATACTTGAGGTAGTAAATTGCAGATTTCAACGAAACATGTTTCATTATGTTTCTTGCAAGTACCGTATTTTTGCAATTATCGTCCTATTGTGCACCGTCTTATATCTATAAAACTACAAAGAAACAAACTTAGAGTTTCAGAAGTAGATAGATTACACTTATCCTTGAATCTATTGTACTACATAGATTTCTTTAAAACATATTGATAAAAAATGACAAAATGTCTATCAACACCTCTTAGAAATTCAATAATCGTATTACGATGAAAATTCAAACTGTCAAATCCATTTTTCATTGAGCGAAAAAGATATCTCGCGTATCACAAAAAGAGGCTATATAAGGATTTTTCGAAGAAACCCATGAATCATTGCGTCAATAAAAAGCAAATAAAACGGTTCCAATGAAAATTAGTTTTTAAAAGATTCAATAAAAACAATAATTTTTAAAACATTTTCTCGTGAATTAACGTGTAATTCATTTCTAGTGCAGTTTTCATTATCCTTCATTATCGACCATAAAATAATTTTTGCCAGGCAGTAAGTATTATTCAGGAAAGATAGACATGTATATTTTTCTACTTCCACCGTCATTGCTTTGATAAATAAAGCTGCAGAATGAGAACCAAATAAAATGTCATTAAAGGAATTTCTGACTCTTGAGTAATTACACCTGAAGAACAATTACGCGTAATAAGATTATGCTATCAAATTAGTCTTCGTCATCTGTCAATAAAAAGGATCTAGTTAAACCTTTAGATTCACTCCTTCACGCACTCATATGCAGACCAAAATGTAATTTCTTGCCGTTAACTGTATAGAGTTTCTATACTCACTTCTACCCAGACTTGGGTGTATATAATTTGAAGTGGCACTCTATTTGAATTTTATACAAACGCAGTTTATACATGAAACAATGTTTATTGAATTCGTTGCACATATAATTGGCTTTTACAGCAATAAGCATACGTACTACTTGTACGGAATGTATAAACACAGCTTTCAAGAACAATATATTTTTATACTCACGAACAGTAAGTCAAACCAGCAGTACTGCCATGTAAACTTCTGGCCCGCTAAGCACTAGCGCAGGATAACACCTTTTCAACCTTAACAACCTCCCCTTTTTATTAATGACGCTGCGTGGTATTTATACTAAGCGCGTATGCCGAAATTAGCATATCTAAAGCAGCTTCTTTAATTCATTCACTCAAAAGTTCGATTCTTGTGAATCGAATCTTGTGTATACCTTACAACTGTGACATCCGAGACATGCCATTACTCCCAGGAGTAAAGAAATAAGATATTGTGTTACCTCATGCATCTTCGTGTTTAAATACTGAACAAATAAATAAATTGAAAACAGTATCATTTTCGGTAAATATTGAGCAAAATAGAGACGTAACTTAGAGATGCGTAAATCAAGAGTCGCAAGTTTCTACTGTGATCCTTAACAATTGCACGCGAACGAGAAAAATTCTGAAGAATATTTTATGAAAGCGCTAAACACAGAATAGCAAGATTTGTCAGATATGAGCGTGGTACACTCTTGACGGCAGGCAAATTTTCAAAATATTACGCATTTTTCAAAAAGATCTTAACATAAATAAATGAAATTTGATGTGATTATTAGAGATCCATCTATATAATATAAAACGCGTAGGTAAGCGGCACCAAAATCGATTTCTACACTCCGAATGGCAACGGCTGCAACTACCAGATGTAAACATTCGCGGCCGACCGCAATTTGCAATCGCGTGTGTATAGTGGCTCGACGATAGTACTTAATTTGGTAAATTTAATTGCTCTATTTTACTAGTGCATAATTTTAATTTATTCATTTGTTCCATCGGTTTGTCTAAATGCATTTAAGTTGAAATAAAGTCTGTTCACAGTTAATGGTAACATTCCTTAATTTCAGTTGAGTTGTTTTGCAAAAGGAAATATAAAGCTAAAAGCGACCATGCTGGTCGCGCAGTGGCTAGTTTCTAAGAATTTCTAAATTTATGTAAATAAATTGTTATGTTTATCTGTTCGCGAGATGCATGATACTTTATCCTGCCTCAAGCCAATTATTGGAGATACTGCGTTAGTAAGTTCATGCTTCCAAGACAATGAGTTATACGATTATGAAACATTACATTTTACAACTACTCGTGTTCTTAACTTCCACTTCGTGTTACCTGCTGTCGTTTAAAACTAATAGATACGTTCATGTTTCTTTTCATCGACTTTTGGGAATAAATGTAAGAACCTCGGAACAGATAAAAAATAACTTTCTACAAAAGAATGCTGAAAAATTCTTACTTCATCAGTACAGAGAAAACTGTTCTCTCAACAATACGCCTTTTATGATAAATTCCAAGAGGCAAGCTAATTTTAGTGTCTTAGGAACTTATGACCCTTACGTAATATGATGGTATTAGAATTTCCATCAAGAGTACATTTCTTGAGGCCTAAAATTCAAAGTGTTTTTTTTTCTATTATTCAGTACGCAGATGATAGCAAACATCCTTTGTTTAAAAAAGCACATTCTTGTGTCTACTTTTGTGCGCGATGAAATATAAAAGAGGCTAAACCTTGAAGATAAAAAGCTTAAAATTCCAAGTACTTTCCACTGCAGTGGGTCATGCCCTAGAGGAAGTTAATAGGCTTTAACGCAAAAATATGAATTTGAAAAGGCTATTTTTTATCTGATTACCTTTAATGTAGGTTCTTCTTTTAATGTAGGTTCTTCTTTCAAAAAAGCGTTCGCTTTTATAGATTGCATGTCATTAACCTTGATCCATCTTTACTGTAAATTGGTTTATCAAGTTTGCTAACATAAACTGTAAGGAGCTGAACAAAACAAGATCTTATATGCTTCTAGAAATAACATAATCCTAGGAATTTTATTAATGTTCTATTATAATCTTTTGCGCCGTATTAAATATGAAACTTATGCGTACGATGACGTTTTCCTCAGTAGTTTCGGGGGGGGGAGGGGAAAATATAAGGCAAATTAAAAGACTTCAACATTTCTATTATAAAAAAAATATATAACTTAATAACGCGTTTTTTCTTTAAAAAAAAAAGACTGAACTGAAGTACTGAAAAGATGTTAAGAGATTACTTTAGATAATAAGGTAATTACCCTCTAACAAAACCTGACAGCGTTTCTTTTAATCTCATCCATGTGAATCTCCTAAATATTCAATCTTGAAATAATTCCGTAGATTACAAGCACTTAAAGAAAAATCGTGTATAATGTTAATGAACGTTAATACAATTTGTTAAAAATTTCGGTCTTTTTCTAGAGATCATTCATACCTACATTTGTTACGTTTATCTACTTTCACGCAATTTAACAGAAGTATGACTCTTTGAAATTTTCATAAATGATTGTATTTTTGGAACACTGGATGCAAGGATATTGAAAAAGCATTTAAACATTTAGCTGATTAGCCGCGCAGAAGGAGAACATGTTTTTTCTAATACAAAGGTATTTGTTGTGAGACATTAGCCATTTGTTATTCACATCGAATTCTTCTTGGCTACTTTATTATGGGAGCACTATCTAGGTGAGACAGCATTCAGTGGCGTACGCAGGGGAGGGGGTGATGGGGGTTATAACCCCCCCCCCATTGGTTCTGATTACATATATTATTTAATTAGGTTTAAGCTTTGCACTGATTGCTCAAAACTTATCTTTCATAGTAACCCCCCCCCCTAAAAAACTTCGCGTACGCTGCTGCCAGCATTGCTCACTTTGAGGGGACAACACGGAAACGACCAACCTTTATTCGGAATTTTAACCCAAACCCACTGCAAACTCACGACGCTAAACACTCTACCATGTGGGCGGCGGAAGGAGAATATCGTGTTGTAGGTATAGAAATCAGAAATGCGTTGTACGAGTAATGGACATTACATGCATAACAATCGAAAATAAGGCAATAACCTCTAACCACTGCCAATTAGTCATCGAATGACCGGATTTTAAAAATTTATATTTTCGAAACTATTACACATACTATTACAATAAGTGATGCACGAAGTTAAAGAAAAATATACCAAGTTCTTTTCCCCACCGTTGATCAATAGATGGCAGCACATCCATAGAACGCTGTGATTGAAATCCAAAAATGACATGAGGGCAGCACAAATTTTGTGTTTCAACAGGATGGAACCCCAGTCCATTGGTCTTTGCATGTACGTGCTTGCTTAAATGAGAAGCTTCCACACCGATGGATAGGGCGTGCGGTTGACAATGATTTACCTTTAATCACATGACCACCAAGATCCCCGCACCTCACGCCATGCGATTTCTTTTTATGGGGTTACGTCAAAGACACTGTTTATGCACAACCGATGCCGAAAACACTTCAAGAACTTAAAGAACGCCTTTGTGCAGCATTAGGAACCTTTGACAGTGTGATACTACAAAATGTGTGGAACGAACTTGATTACAGATTAGATTTTTGTCGTGTAACAAAAGAGTCAAACATCGAACGTTTGTAACTGAAAATAAAACTCGGTATATTTTTCTTTAATTTCGCGTATCACTTATTGTAATACGTGTGATAGTTTCGAAAATATAAATATTTAAAATCCGGTCATTCATTTGTGCTAACCCTGTATATTGACTATACCTATACGATATATTGTTTTGGCTAATGCGGAGGGATTTGTCCTCAGATATTCGCATTGTATACCTCGGAAATTCTGCTTCTTATCTGGGCGCCCTTAACCTTCCTACCCTGAATGGGTCAAATCGACCCAGTTTCATAATTTAATTCATGATAGCTCCCATGGATTTCAATTCTGACAGTTTATTTTTTGAGTATTCCTCAAATAGGTAAATATGTTTAGTTTATAACTTTTTCAGACTTGGAGAATTGTTTTTTTAACAAACCAAAAAAAAGTGACATTTTACCTGAATGGGTCTAATCGACCCATTTCAGTAATATTCACAGAAATGCATAAAAAGAAATGTATTACTTTTGGATGGTCTGTATCTCGAATGATCATTATTAGATAGCGCTACGATACTGATATACACATATAACGTTCTACTTGTTTGACGTGTTTTGCCATTTTATTTTACAATAATATGGCGCCTAGTAAGCGTGGTCTTACTGCAGAAGAGATCAGAAAGCTTTTGCAAGAGCTCAGTGATCACTCTGATGAAGGAAGTGATAATGATTTGAATGAAACTGATGAATCTGATCACCTATCCATCAAAGAGAATAATGATAAAGCGGATATTTCCTATACAGAAGAAGAAACTGTGAAACTGTGCGGTCACCATCTTCCTTCGTTAGTCGTAACAAAACAGAATGGTGTAAATTCCCTCCATCTACATAAAAAAATGGTATGTACTAGCACATAATTTCAATTTATTATTATTTGATATTTTTTTATTTTATTTATTCTTATTTATTTTACTATATTTGAAAATTTCTGACTTCTGTTCTGACTTTACAGACAACATAACATTATGAAATTAACCCCTGGTCCTACACGTTTTGCAATTCTGCGGATAACTGAACACCCCATGTCAGCAGTGAAGCTTTTCTTGGCAAATGACATGATGAAATTAATTCTTGAAGAAACTAACCGAGAAATGAAGAGAGTGTGTTCAGAACAGAATAAAACCTACACATTGATTTCTGCCGAGAAACTTGAAGCTTATATAGGTAAAAAACTTTTTTCACAAAAATTTTTTTATAAATTGTAATAAAATGTAAATAATTGCATGATTTGAAATTCATTTAATTTTTTTTTTCATTTTCAGTTATTTTCATTAATTTTTTGACAGGTTTGCTAATTTTAGATGGAGTCCATAAGTCAGCAGGAGAATCTCTGAAAGAGTTATGGATCGAACAATTAGGTGGGACATTTTTCATGCAACTATGTCTCTGCAACGTTTTGAAACTATTAGACAGTTTCTGAGATTTGATGATAAAGAAAGTAGAGCAAATCGACGTCGTGTAGATAAGCTAGCTGCAATAAGATCAATATTTGACATGTTTATTGTACAATTGCCAAAGACGTTCGTTCCTTACGAAAATGTACCAATTGACGAACAGCTTGTGCCTTTCCGTGGTAAATGTTTTCGACAATATTTACCATTTCGACAATATTTGCCATCAAAGCCAAGAGGGAAATACGGTATTAAATTTTGGTTGATGTCGGATGTTAAAACAGCGTATGTTTGCACTGCTGAAACCTATACTGAAAAGCCTTCTGAAACCAGAAATAATTTTATGCTGTAATGAAAATAAAGGTGGAGTAGATACTACTGATAAATTAGCTGTCACGTATACCTGCAAAAGGGGAACTAGGAGATGGCGTGTGTGTTTATTCTACAATATAATTGACCTTGCTGCAATAAATGCATTTGTTGTTTTTATGCATGTAAATCCTTCTTACAATCAAAACAAGTTATACAAAAGGCGCCTTTTTCTTAAGAAACTTGGTAATCAGATGACTGAACCTTACAGAAATGTTAGGATGAAAAAAATATTCCAGTTACAATAAAGAAGAAATTGGCAATTGCAGCAGGTGAAAAACCAGAATATAGCAGTGCACGGAAACGAGGACGATGCAAAGAATGCGGTCCAAAGAGAGATCTAAAAACGCAAACGAGGTGTGCTTCATGCTTAAGTTTTCTTTGCCAAGAGCATGTAAATGCGTACTGTAAATCTTGTTTGTCTTAAAAAATATATTAAAAAAATGCAAGTGAAACATAATATATTTGTAAAATTTCTATTATTTCCCAAGTTTTTAAACCCTTAACAACGCTCATACAAACAAGAGGTTGAAACGGACGGAAGCAAGGGGGGCCGCAAAAATGAAAGGGGGATTATAAAAGATATAAAATGTGTTGTTTCTATTAATAAACACAAAATATATAAAATAAAGCTGTATAAAAATATTTGTTATGACCTAGAATAAATATAAACCAAACTGGGTCGAATCGACCCATACAGGCAAAACGTAACTTTTTTTCAACAGGGTAGGAAGGTTAACAAGTGAGTGTTCACTGCTCCCTTGATGCCACCTCAATTTTGATCGAGCAGCCCCCAGGGGTGACATCTAAGTGGGGGGGGGGGGTCACGTAACTTCCTCTTACCTATAGGATATTCAAGCGAATAATTCTTTTCCTGTACTTCTAACTTATGTTTAAGCTTTTTTTCTTATAAATAAGCATTAAAGCTTTTTTATAAAATTCCTTTAACGAGTCTCGCTATATTTTATCGTATAATTTATCGCTCATGCACGGTTTTAACTTTACACTGATCTTGTCGTATAATTAACATTGAGTTCATTTATAATGAATATTGATGTTCTGTCATATAAATGACTGAACTGAAATCTGCGATAATTAAGTAGATAGAAGTGTACGTTTTCATAGGAGTCATGGGTGAAGTTTTTGCCTTTATTATGTGTTTATAAGCATGTGCCTTGTAGCATTAAAATATAAATTTTCATAAGCAGAATTTTTCTAAATTTTGGTTTTCAGCTGACAAAGTGCAGTCTCTCCAGTCCACAGCTGGAGGTGCTGAGAAAGTTTCAGTCGAATAGCTCTTCTGGGCTCTCTAGTAGACGGCGTTATAATCGCTTTTTGGGGTGGCTCTGTTTGACTGAGATTATCTAACCCTCCTCACTTTAATACCTTGTAGTTTTAGATTTTGATTCTGGACATAAGGTCCCTGTTCGAATGAGCTCTATGCTCTAATTCTAGATTGGTTTTCTTAACCCTTATTTTAATTTTTTTTATATTATTAAAATAATTGTTTATATTTTAGTCGAGTACTAGATTTCTTAGATTATGGTGATTTTCCGTTGAATCATTTTCGATTTTGGAACAGAAGCATCTACTGCGGATTTTAATAAAAAGTTTGATACGTTGAAAATGATAAAGATGCGGGGCACACAATTGATCAGCTATGTCATGCATGCTGTCCGTAATAAAGGCAAAACTGGCTATACGGGAGAAACTTATTTTTACTCTCTCTCTCTCTCTCTATATATATATATATATATATATATATGCTATTCTCTATCCCTAGGAATAATTGAAAAATGTCATTTGTACTACCGAAAGCAGAAATGATTAAAAAGCAAAGATGGTTGAAAAGCAAAGATAATTAAATATGGCCAATATTCATTAACATAGGAGGACAACAAAAATGCATGATATGTACATCATTTGCATAGACGCATATCATTAATTTCATGTAAATATTTTTACATAAAGACATATTTTTATCACACCAGAGTATATCATGGAGACTGTACATTCACAAAATACCGGAAGTACAATTTGTATATAAATATCACAATTTCTATAAATGGAACAGACAACTTCTAAATATTCACAATAAAATTAAAACTTTTAATACGTGGATATAAGAGGTTGTGTGTTCCGGTTGTGCGTTTTCCACAATTTTCTTGTAATTTATAATTTCTGCAACTAAAACGAACCTAAAATTAGGAATTTTTTTTTCATTTCTGAGGTCCTGATGTTTTGTTCTCAATGTGTTGTAGGTCTCAGAGTCTTTATGTTATGTTACTCAAACTAATAGACACAGAAACGCATGTGGAGATGGCCTGAAATTTCGAATTCATTATTTTCTCAATCTTCTTCCGAAACTTTAATTTGTCATACTCCTAGACGTATTTCAATGTTATACATTTAAGTAGTACCATAATAAATGAAACGCAATAATATAAGAAAAGATTCCTCTAAACATATTTGGGTTTTTTATTGGTTTTGTTCTAAGAAATAAACTCATCCTTCACCTTTGGTTTGAACAGCATGATGAAGGTTTAGATGGTCGCAAATTGTTTCCTACGCATAATCCTTATTATACTTTTTATCCCCCTATATTATCTAGAAATATATTGTTTGTTATTTCGCTAGCCTACTTGTCTGTAGGTAAATTGCGGTGGCAATATACTTTGAGAAAATTCTGAGGAGCTTTATAATAAGACTTTTTCATCTAACAAAAGAAATTTCCCTTCAAAAAATGGTAATTCACGTAAATCAACCTATTTTCTCCATACATAAATGCATGAATATTTTCCACCTACACAAACATTATTAAGAATAAATTATTTTCACATAAAAAGGCGAAATTTTTAAATATTATAAGTATTTGAAATATAAATTCCTTACATGAACAATATCAAGTATACAATGCATAACAGCAAATAATATTTACATCTCTCTTTGAAAATATTTTAAGTAGTTCAGATCTTAAGTTACAATGGAAAAAATCGATAAATCTCTTTATGATAAATGCATATAAAATGGAATATTATTGATTTTAAATTTTAAAGAAATTCCAAATACTGAAATACAAAATTTACAATTAAAAGGATTCGAAGATATGTATAGTTTCTTTTTACAACATTTCTCAAATTTCATCGATGTGTGACGCAGAGAAAAAAATAAAATCAACGTAATGTATTTTGATAGCATATTCAATATTTATTAAATCAGCAATATAAAAACTCTGCTCTTGGGAACATATTTTAAACCGTTTTACTTAGGTTTATTTATACTCATATCTCAGTATTTGATTTTAAAACGCTTTCAAGGAATCGGCAAGAAAATTGTTGTGCCCGTCGAGATTATCCAATAATGAAACCTGACGTGCATAAATACTTATAAAAATGATGATTCCCTCTCTGTATATTGCTTAAATTTCGGAAACATATCATGCAATGCAGTAACATGACTTTGTATTCCTACACACGATTTGTATCATTAATATTTCATACAGAAAATAAGATTTAAAGTTTGTGCAGTAAAATAAGATTTAAAGTTTGTGCAGCAAATTCCCACTTAAAGCATAAGAATATGCATGTACATCGTGTTCATACTGAAATTATGCCATTTTAATATTTTTTTAGCTTGTTTGATTGCTGAACATACCAGACAGCCGATAAATCTACACTTGGAAGGCTTGGCATTTCATTGATGACTGCTTTTAGTTGTCAACACCTCAAAAAGGAGAACAGCTTGTACCTTCAGCAGCAAGACGATAGAAATCGAACTCGAATATTGAAAAGGTAACTCAACCTGGCATTGTGAGGAAATGTTAATAAAGTTCATTTTATTTCTCTTATTCCTTTCATTTTTTAGGCCAAGAAATGAAGGAGTTTGCGAACTGTCAACTGAAGTCGACTGAAAAATAGATAATTTTAATGAACGCTGAGATTAAAATTGGTAAAATTCACAGTATAAACTTTATTCATGGTCAAATATTTATCAATTTAAATGACCACGTGCCTTTAAATGCCCAAAACAGTAACGTGATGGAGAATTTAAACATAAAACTACTTACAGAGTGCTGAGATAAATTAGTATATTTGTCTAAAAGGAAACGTAGCTTTTTATTTTAAATTGCAGCGTCATCCAGTTCATTAGACGATTAACTTTTTTCACAAATGCAACGATTAATTCACCTTTTCAAAGTGATCAAAATATAGTTATAATTAATTACTATAATTAATAATATTTATATAATTATTATAAATAATTAAATTAAATTAACGATATTGTCTTATTTTTGTGTCTTACCATACGATCAGAAATGCATAAAACCACTTTAATTTGATTTATACATAATCCGATGTCCTTCCATATTTATACTGGAGAAATTTATATGTTACCGCTACAGCTCGAAAGCCGTTAATGTACACATTACCTAGCTAATCTACAGATTAACTGATTTGCTCCGTTAAAGTGCGGAATCAAGAGTTTTCCGCATTTTACCTAGGTAATGTGCACATTAACGGTTTCCGTATCGTTAAAAGTCAAAAGTTTGTTTCTCTCATTTCCTTTCCATCTGTAAGAAAGAATATGTATTAGAAAATACAGCGTGATGAAGCCAAGAAAGGTTTAAAAAATCAAACAAATAACATGTTAGCAGTTTCTTATGCAAAGCACCCAAACGTCGATGTGAGAATTTAAAGTACCCGAAGTAGACAGAGCAAAAACTGGTGCCCGCTCGATTTTAGCTGTGCTTTCATAGTAAAACAGAGGATGACTTTTATAAACCTGATACTAAAACGGGTATTTAAAAAAAAAATTTATGCAAGATCTGAATTCACTGTTTGCAAAGAGAGATTTTTAACGAAAGATGTCCCTGCTGTAGAAATATCTTTACGTCAAATAGCAATAAAACAATTACTTGGTCAGGGTTTCAGAAAAGGTGACTGTAAATTTAAATGTATCCACAAATGGTGTGCTTGTCACAAAACCAACTGCTATGTAATTCAATGTGTCACCAATATTTAGATTGCACTAATAAGCAAGCAAAATTTTATCATATATTTTGCAAATTCATTTCCTTAATTGTAATAATATTTTAAATTGTTTGATTCTTTGTATTATAGTTTTTAATTGATTGATGATTGATTCTATCAACTAATTTGTTGATTGTTTGATCGTATTAACTTGATTCTTTAGGTATCAAAATATAAATAAATAACATTATGTTAATTTAAGCGTACAGAAACGTTGCTGTTGTTCCAGTAAAGATCTTATTTTCACTATAACGTGCCTTGTAGGTAATATGCAGATTACCTAGGTAATTTGTGAAATGAAACAATTTTCCACTATTTAACGGAGAAAATCAATTAATCTGCAGATTATCCAGGTAATGTGCACATTAACTGATTTCTGCACTTTAGCGGTAACATATGCAAAGTTAAACAACAACTTTTATTTTATCTAATAAATGATACGAGTGATTCTAATGAATATAAATCATCACATCTCTTTAAATGCATATTTCCTTACAAATATTGCACAAATTCGCACCAGTTTTCCTCGACTAAGCTTAATGTAACCTTATACACAACGTGCATTGTTAATTAGAGGAAAATACCATTCATGTCATCCAGTGAAATCCGCCAACGCGTTTGAAAACAAAAGTAGCATTGCTTAAGAGTTCATGAAGTGTCTACTCTCAGGGTCTACCCGAGTTTTTAAGGCCGGCGTCAGAAATCTTCAGGAAGTGAGTGTGTAAATTCCGTTCTTTTCTTAGAGTGTAATGTACAAGGGGAACCAACTCCCAATTGTTCTACAAACAACCTTGGAATCATTCCACTGCTTGTTCTATTTATGTTTGAAGTTCTACTATTCCCCTTCCTGCCTTATAATTCCATTTGGAACATTAGAATCGGTTAACACCTCCGTTCGTATCTAACGTTTTATCGGAATTGTGGCATGACATTAGCAGTTGGGGAATTGAAGGGTCTGTCAAAATGTGAGAAGAGAATAAATTTTTGACGCGTTAAAAATTCTTGGGATTGGTGAGATGGAACTATGTTTAAATCAACAAACGATAAGTAATAGATTCATATTAATTTATTCTTTGCGTCTCTCAAAGAGGTCAGAACATACTCCAAATGTAAATAGACAATTAAGAGCATAAAGGCAATTAATATCTTTTGCATATATTAAATTTATAAGCCTTTTTCACTCAAGCACAATAAATAGTGTAACTCTCGAGAATAAAAATATGGTAATTGTTATCTAAACTTTCTTCATTATTATTCCTCTATACAATTATTGTCACTTTTAAGGCTGCTGTGTACTTACCCTATTGAATTCGCTCAATGAATGTTAACCTATGGAAAAAAATTGTCCAATATTTAAAGTTACATAAATACTGATAATCAAATAAAAATGGGATTTTCAGATAACCTGAACTTTTCTGCACTTTGCAACAGGATTCATTTTATAAATTTCGTCCACCAAATGAATTTATGAGCGTTTAAAACACACTATACCAGATTTTTCCCCCCGCATAATTTAAATTTTAAAATGCTATTTGCATTTTTTTAAAAAACGAAAAATGCCCCAAGGTGTAAAATTTATTTCTCTGTTACGGAGTACAATTTTTAAAAAAATCTTTAAATCCAAGTCTGTAATCCTTCGACACATTTTTTCCATAGGTTAACATTGAGGTGAACGAATCCAATAGGGTTAGTACACAGAAGCCTTAATTCTATCTGAAAATCATAAATAATAGTATTTATTATAATCATAAATATAAATCATAGGATTTGAAATTTTATAAATAAACACTTTTAGACCGAATGGTTTATTACCACAAAATAACCTAAGTATGTACCTCATTCTTTTAACCAGGCGACTAGCTATAGTCAAAAAAACTAATTTTGCTGAAGGATCATTATATTCCCTCCATTGTTTCTTTTTTTATTAAAAAATAATGAGAGGAAAATGTGTTTCATGATTAAAGCATTTTCTCATTACCCTTGTAAATTAAACATTGTTTGCTTAATAATGGTAAGTTTACATATATGTATGATGTTTATATGTAAATGATATTCGATACTAGAGGAATAATGTTGATTTCAAAATTATACTTTTAACATCAGTTTTATTCCAAAATACTAATAATTTTCTAAGACTTGACGCATTTGAATCTGAATGCATTTGCACTGACAAATATATATATTTTTTCTAAATTGCAAATTTTAATTTTCAAAGATTAATCAAAAGATCAGTTAATAATAAAGTTCGTAAATAATTCATATTCGTTAACTTAATGCATCTGAATATATCTACCTCCCATTGGAGAATTTTATCAACCAGTCAGAAATAACTGAAAGATTTAGATGCATATAAAATAAGCTTTAATGGGATTTATTTATAATTAATGGGCTTTATTTGTCAACATGATATATGTTATTACAGGGGATATCAAATGGTATATTTTATCTGCAAATCTACAATATATAAATTCTAATGTAGATAACATGTAAGAGAACACATTTTGTTAAAACAATGACTAGGAACTCTTACGTTTCGGCTAAAGATCTAGTTTAAATAGCTTTAGAACTCTCTACACTTAAAAATTTCAGCATTTCACTTATTCAACTGTTCCTTTTAAAAAGCATTTGATATTTTAAAAGTAAAACTTCGAAATTTCCTCAAACCACGTATGTGTTTCATTTATTTTCTTTATTGTTTTTTTATATTCGCATGGACACACAGAGTATAATTCATGTGCAATTACATACGATCAATTTATCATATGGGAGATTCATGCATCTCTATTCACTTATGAATCACTTGCACATTAACTCGCTTGAGAATACCCGAAACTAGATATTACTCTTCGATTAAAGATTCAATGTTGAAATAAAATATAAGCGTATAGTGTACAAAAGTTATTCACACATTTCGTTTGATACATAGGTTAAAAATCGTAACCCGTAAAAATTTCTCATGATGCAGAGTAACAAAAAACTACCGACTCTTAATCAAACTTTAAAAAGAAGGTTTTATCCATTACTATCTCTATTCACTTATGAATCACTTGCACATTAACTCGCTTGAGAATACCCGAAACTAGATATTACTCTTCGATTAAAGATTCAATGTTGAAATAAAATATAAGCGTATAGTGTACAAAAGTTATTCACACATTTCATTTGATACATAGGTTAAAAATCGTAACCCGTAAAAATTTCTCATGATGCAGAGTAACAAAAAACTACCGACTCTTAATCAAACTTTAAAAAGAAGGTGCAATATATCAGAAACACCTTCAAGATATTGTTCAAGGAGAATCCAATAGTTCGGCTTGATTTTGTGTTGTTGTTGCTTTTGAAAGCATTCCTTCAGCAATTGTAGCACACAATGCTGTTATTCAAAATGAATTTCTTTTATCAAAACTTTTTGTCAAAACTTAAAATAAATTCTTCAGAAGTTGTATGCGTCGTATTATACTCATGTAGCCAAAGTAATCATAAATGTGATTTTATTTCATATGTCGTAAAGAAAATTTTCCTTAATATTGAATCTACTAGCAGGCAATCGTAAAAATTTTAAAATATACTCAGTAAAATTTTCTCTCTTACAAATTCCTAAATTCATTTTGAATAGACATTTCATGGTAATGTTCGCTGATTTATATGAACATTGTTCGGAGCAGATGAGAACAATTTATTGTAAAAGCACAATTTTAGATTTTAGATTCTCAACCAAACTACACGGTCTTGTATGTTTTGGCATGTTTTGCTCCTGAATGCCGGTAACGAAGACTTAAAAAATGCAATACAAAACAAGTTATGGGGAGGGGGGGACAAAATTTAACTCTACATAACAAAGTATGCAAAGCGTATAGCGAGACATGATCTATCTCTTCGAATATTATTTTATGGTGACTATTGATAGATGGAAGTACTTTAATATGTTTCATTGCTTGGTTATTATCACAATAAACATTGTATGAATTATTTGCTTCACATCACAGGAACCTTAACATAAAAGTATTGCTGACTATGATTTTTTTCTTTAAACTGGAATAATTCCGTAGGAAAGTCAAAACGAGCAAAGTTCTAAAACATTAATTAAATTATAAATGTGATGGACATATCATTTCATAATTAAAACTAATTCTCTATTAACAAAATCTTGCAAAAATTATTCAGCTATTTCTTTATTCTGTACATTAATAACAAGTGGATGGAATATTCGAAAATCATGTCTGTCCAAAAAAGTAGCAAACCTGTAAAAGTTCCCAGCAGAATTATAGAAGACTGACTGCAGGCATCAATTAAAATAAGTGTACTAAATAAAAGAGCAGCAATATGAAATACAAGAATCCCATTACAATCGATTTGAAAGAAGCATATTGAATAAATTTGTAAACATCAATTTCATCAAATCCTCAAAAGAATATGTAAGTTGTAGTATTTTAATATTCTGCCATAAGCAATTTTAACGTTCTCAAAAGCTTAATTGGAAGTGTGCATCGCAATATTCCATAGGCTGAAAAATCATCATAACGAAGAGTATTCATTAAGTTCAGTCTAGCACTTAATGTGATACGAAAGAGAAATTTAAAGTAAGAGTACTAAATGAAAGAGCAAAAATATGGAATACCAGAACCCCATTACTATCGATTCGAAATAAGCTTATTGATTAAATTTGTAAACATCAATTTTGTCAAATCCTCAACAGAATGTGTAAGTGGCTGTATTTTCAGATTCTGCCATAAGCAATTTTAACGTTCTCAAAAATTTCATTGGAAGTGTGCATTGTATTATTCCAAAGGCTGAAAAATCCTAATGGACGAAGAGTATTCATTAAGATCAGTCTAATACTTAATTTCATACGAAACAGAAATTTAGTAAGCGAAGTTGTATCGATCACATCTGTTACAATGCCCGCATTCATAGTTTTTATCTCATTAAAAACAAATTTTGTCCAAGGAGGGAACAAAACCCACCTATCCGGCCTGATGGTCTAACCCTTCAAGTGCCTAATCATGTCGTTGATGAACCGTGCAAAGGAATCCTTTATTTATTAGACGATACATCGGTAACTGAGAAAAGCATCCTTATAACCTCAGTAACCAAAGTCTGGTACAGTGGGAACTATATAACGTAAAGTAATTAAATTAATGTAGATGATTAAAATAAACGTTTGAAATAACATATTTCCATAGATCAAATAGGAGCTACCATGATTACGGTCATAAAAGATAACGTGATCTGGAACTAAACAAACGCGAACACTAAACTAAACAAACTATTTCTCCTTACCATTAACATTGACATTGACATTGTCTGGACGAGACTTTTCACCTTCTGTAATGAACCAGAACTTATGTCAGTGAATTACGTCACTTCAATCTCTAAAAATAATCTATCCCTACCAAGAAGGGAAAAAATGGCTCTTTTTTCTTTCATAGTATGTTCTTTGTAATCGTATCAGACAGTAGCAGAGTTTGTTTATTTACGAGAGCAAGGAAATAGGAAATTCTTATCGTAATAGCTGCACCATTGAGTTTCCACAGATGACAAATTATAAAGTTTTGAAAAGCAGCTTAAAATAATGTTAGGAAATGATATTCTAGTAAAAAGTGTTGGGTAGAAATTTAAATTTTCAAGTGCAAGTGTAAATTTAAGATCATTACATTAATAATAAAAGTTAATGTATTATTTAATATCCAGGTATCTTTAATGTTCTTAAAATATCCACGTGAATTAGCCGTATCTTATAAACCTGGATATTTTAAACTTTAAATGGGTGTTCTTCCTGTTGAACTTTTCGGAGAAGAGTAAGAAAATCGTATTTCAAATTATCTTTCTCACATTGCTTCCTTCCCTCTTTTACTTTTGTCCGAGAGGTAGGACGTTAAACCCCATTTTTTTCGATGAATCATTTTTTTCAGATCTATCACTCAAATGTTTACACATTACTGTACCTTATGATTTTTTTAAGGTTTTGACCCACTTTTAAGAATTTCTGTATAAATCAAAATCATGGTAATCATGGATTCTGTACAAAACAAAACTACTTCCTACAAGATAAAAATCGAACCTGGAGTATTTTCTCTTTGGATTCTAATCCTAGTAATGCATGGAAATCCTTTTTTCTGTTTCTTTTCTGAAAAGTATTATATTTCTGTTCAAATTTTAATGTATGAATGAATACTGTAAAATTCTTTAACCGGGCAAAATTTATTTTACAAAATTTTGCTTGTAATCGTGATAAAAAATCACAAATTTTTAATATCATCTATAACCTGATTTTTGATATGGAATAGGTATCCTAACATATTTTATACTACAAGAAAACATTAAAACTATCTTGATCACTATATGATGGTATTTTTACTCTTCTTATATAAAACCCTTTAAAATAAAATATCCATTATGATAATTCTGTAATATGAGTTTGTATGGAAGTATTAAGCTTCATGATAATATATCCCAACTAAACCGTGTAGAAAACTTCACGTAATATTTCGAAATCAGTGGCTGTCGCTCAGTTGTAACATATGTCAGTGATAGTATTTCTTAAACATTAACAATTTTTAAAAAATCTTTTTACAGAGAAAATTGATGTAAATATTTTACCACGATAATAAGACGTGACTTACTTAAGAAAAATTATTGATTTTGAGTTAGAAAAAGAATGTAAAAAGATTAAACAGAAGTAATTTTTTTATAATGATTTACTGTTTATTGTGTAATTTTTTTTCGAGAAGCACAAAGAGAGACTTCTATATTCGCCAACATCTTAAATAAGGACGATTTTAGATTTGGGTTGCATTTTACTCTGCAAAATTTTACTAATCCCTGTACAGCTGGAAAATAAATTTCTATCGGGTCTTACTAGATATCTTTAACAAAAAAACTTCCTACAGCCAATCAGAGAGTAACGTTTAATATGGAGTAAATACTAAAGTGAATCAAAAATAAAATACACTTTTATATTCATTATTAACAACCCATTTTTGCAAATAGATACGTTGTGAGACTTATGAATTTGACTATCTTAATGCAAAGTGAATATGACGTTTTACCACGGGATCATTTCGTGCAGAAAATCAAATTAAATAGCATCTAAAACACGTTTAGAAGATATCTAAAAAATTTAAGCACAATGGATGAAACTATTAACTAAAATGCTCTTAAATGTACCTTTATTTGCAAATCACAAATTATGTGAAAACGTCGAACTAATGTTTTGATTTCTAAAACTTAAAAATTTATGGACTGCTCAATAGCATGAATATTTAAAATATACCAGAATTTGTATCAAATGGGCAAAATAAGGAATTTTACATAAAACACGAAGTAAAATAGAAGTCAAAAATGAACATTATGTTTGACGACTTGTAATCCCCAGTAGACGTAACACACTCCAACATTTTACTGCCATGTACAATTTGGGGAAGCCTGATGTCCACATTTTCACTTTCATGGTGTAAAAACAGACACCCAATATCAAAATCCCATTTTCTTGGGATTAAAGACTATCTTACTTCAAAGATAATTAAAGTTGGACGATTGATGATTGAAAAGCATTCTTAGCTCCTTTGTCGAGTAAAGTATTTTGTTGCATTCTGCATATAGTTGTATACGAATTTAGAGTCAACAATATCATGTAATAGATTCCATTTTGACGTTATAACCACTTGACCATCGAGAGAGTGGCAGGCTTATAAGTAGATGCATCACGTCCCATCTCCGCACTGACACCCTAACCTGGTGAAGGTGGTTGTACTAAACATACCTTGTTTAACTGGTCGACAACGGCCACTGTTCGCTGTAGAATAACCTAGGAATGCTAACAACCTCAGCAAACGGCTTTCTGAAAAAAACATATTTCACGATTCCACATGTAAATAGCGTTTTACAAAACGATAAAACTGCTTGTGATTACATAGTTCTTGTGACAAAATAGTTAATTAATATGTTCTGTTATATAGCACATCAACAGGTCGACAAATTTCATTGATCTTAGAAAAATCATACACGTGATAGGCACCTTGTACACAAATACACTACTAATCTATATTAGAGGTTGCACAACAGACAACACTATTTAAAATTCTTGCGCAAATGCACAAATATCTTGTTAAATATGTACTACGTAAGGCACTATTCGAAAGTACTATTCGAAAAAGAAAATAATACTAAATGGTATACAGGCGGTTATAATTCATCAATTACTCACCGTATATCATAAGAAGCATTGCATTTAAGTTGGCTTATCCCCTTCATTTGTCATTATATATATATATATATATATATATATATATATATATATATATATATATATATATACTAGGGGCTTCGCCCCTAGGCCCGCTACGCTCGCTACTATGTTAGGGTCAAGGTCAAGGTATATTGAGTTTGTTGGAATGCCATGGTCTTACGACTTTACCTCCAGTAGCAAGATATGTACATCAGAAAATATGTGCTCAGCAATAAAATAAAAATTAAGCCCTCTTCAGATAAGTAAAATAAAAAATATAATAAGAATTAAAAGAATTAAATTCAAATATTTAGAATAATTAGTAAAAATGAGCGTCCACCGGGATTGAACCGGGGACAATCGCATACGAGCAGCGCGCTCAAGCACAGCGCCAATCATGGAACAGCAAGTTGAATAAGTTGCTAATAGCGAGATATATTCTCTGATTTTCGGCAATGCAATAGCTTCCGTCCATTTACTGTTGAAGGGGAATCACTTCGGAGGGGAATCACTGTTTCAGCTTTAAAATTCAATTAAAAATCGAAATTTTAAGATAGAGACTTGAAATGAGGTTTATATGAATGAGAAAGCTTTCGTCTTCCAGATGATGTAAATATTTTCTTTGTAAGGTAAAAACTCGAGGAGCATCGATATTACATCCACATAAGTGACGATATTTTTCGAAAAAGTGGGTTTAATATTTTGATGAAAATATTAGTCTGTTTTAAATTATTTTTAAACAAATGAGGTCTTGTTTGAAGGATAAATGTCTGTAGTCTTAGACTGTAAAAAGATCAAAATTCTACAATTAATTTTTGGCGAGTTATCATAATCTGAACATGAAAAAGTCAATATTTTTCCACAAAACATAAAATTTAAAAAAAACTTAAAGTCCGACGAAGATGAGACATATCTTACTTTCTTCCCCGCATTTTTCTGCATCTATTGGTATCATTCTCGACCCTATACCCCCAGCGGTTTCGGAGGAAATAGCGTGACAAGCTTTTGACAGCGGCGGCGTCAGTTACTTTTCTTTAGAATAGAGATATATATATATATATATAATGTGTGTCTGTGTGGTGTAAGTAAAAATTTACCTTATTTTATCTTCGACTACGCTTATGTTATATTTTAATGCCTTTTTATTTATTCTTTTAGAAATATCCATCGAATATTTTCATTTGAAGAGTGCCAAAGAAATACCGAGTTCAATGCGATTGGATTTTTATCCGTGTTTCATATAAAGACTCGTACAAATTACCGTATCTCATACACTTCATTGAAAACTCGGGAACTTTATGGAAGGTAATTTACGCTTCTAATTGTCAAGTGTCTGTAATAAATATTTTAGATTTCAGTTTTTATTCATTTTTGGATATTCCTTTATCTATGTTTTGATTACATATTCTTAGATTGCATAATTTACTTAAATAACAAATTTTAACAGAACTTGTACAGTTTGTTGGAAATTGTTATTTGTTCTATAACAGTTATAAGAAATAATTAATTATAAGAATGTTTCATCTTTATATATATATTTATATATTATAATTATGTGCTTAATAAATTCGTTAAACATTTTTAGCAAATATTGTGGAATTTACATCAAAATGTGGATATCTAACTTTATGTATAATGTATTTCATACAATAATCACACAAATAATTGTTAGAATTTCTCTCTATATATTTAACATAAAGAGGAATTTCAAAGTTTGGAATTCGGGTAATAATTTCAAGACTAACTTGAGACATTTGAGACTGAGACTGCAATGGAAATTTTCAAATATCTAGCGAAAATTTTTCAAACTGTCATCATGATTTTAATTTGCAAAACAATTGATACTCTCTTTTGAAATAAATGCAATTTCTTCACTTAGAAGTCAAAAATGTCTAGAATGTCTTAAATGTTAATGCTCAGTAATTAAATTTTCTCGAACTGTCAGACATGTACAATATTTAAATTCAAATTAGGGCATGCATATAAATACCCGACAACATATACGAATGTCTATAATGAATGAACTATTTAGTTAAATTAATTTATAAGCCGTTCAGAAGAAATCTTTCCTTTAAAGACACTAGAATACTCTATTTCGGGGAATACAAATAAAAAAATAATTTCAAGAGGCATGCCAGTTACATTTAAATACTAATCTTGCTAAGAGATTAACTGACAAATCTTTTATGGTTAAAGAACTTCTTAAAATATTAATATTATAAAAGTTGGACTCAAAGGAGAATATTTTTTAATTAATTTTGGGAATTTGTATGACTATTCATTCATTCATATGAATATATACAAAAAGAGTATTCGCTTCCATTCAAATAAATACATAGATACTGCTTAATGCAAGGCATAGAAAGCTGGTTAGGTTTGAAAATTGTAAACCAGAATTTTTTTCTTAAATAATTTAAAATTGTCTTTAACTGTGTAAATCAACCGGGTGCTTCTGAAATGCTTAACTGAATTTTCCAGATGAATAGTGTAATCCTTTATTAGAATCAGTAGATACCATTTCAGAATTCTTCTCTCTCAATATTAAATATTTTATGTGAATTAACATGCAGGCGTGCTGTAGAATATATGATACATTTATGCTCACACATTCATATGTATCTATGTAATATCCCTGCAAAGTGGGCACCTCGTATTCTCAAGATATCCAGCCATGGCAGAAAAACTATTTTATAGATGATGAAAACGCGAAAATTGGTTTTCGCATTCACGCTAAACACGATGAAGAAAGGACGGGTGGCAAATTTACGGTCCAGGGGATATCCAACTAAAAGCACTTATTTTAATACAAAAGCATGTCTCGAACTTAAACGCTGTCATTACGAACGTAGTAACCAAAAAGCCAACTATTTGATTTCTCTGAAGCCAGTTATCCTATGCAGAAGTGCTAATTGTACAGTTAAATTTTGAGATAATTCAAGGTGTTCAAGTAGATACGAAATCAGTGTCAGCATTCTATATATATATATATATATATATAATATATATATATATATAATATATATATATATATATATATATATATATATATATATATATATATATATATATATATATATATATATATATATATATTGTTCTTGTCCCGCCAGGCCAGTTGAAGAACCTTTCACACTTAGCACTAGTTATTTAAATCCTCTTGTCCATTTCTAGTCATTAATTCATCTTTCAGTATTTCAACCAAAACTCAGCGATATTCTTCCTCTAAATAGGTCTATCCTGGAGCGATACTCTTTCCGTCTGGTTACATTCAGTGGGTCACATTTCAATTATAAGCTTGGGGTTTCCAATAGTTTTGAAGTTAGACTAACCAAATTAACTACTAATTATTGCATTTACATCTATGTGACGAATAAATGCACTTTAACCTTTGTATATGAATATTCTTAAGCGTATGCTTTCGGTAGGTATAGAGTAGAGGATACCTTGGAATTGTAAGAAAGTAATTTTTAAGATAGTGGTGATCTGAATTAAGAAATACAAGAGTTATAGTATTTTGCATAATGCATATATTTATATACATACTTATAGGCAAGTTACAAAAGATAAAATTTTAAATTTTAATCAACTTTTACCTGCTCTATCATTATCATTATCTATTGGGTATAAAAACAAAATGTATTTCGGTCACATTTAACAGTAGTTACGAACTTAAGTTCAATAGTTACTGAATAGACATGTGCTGTTTCTGCATTACAAAATTACGGTATTTTTCCACATAACCTGAAGCATTTTTAACAAGTAATATTATGCAAATGTTATTATGAAAAATGTTTGTATGCTTTGTGCGATCAGAAAAAAGGAAGTCACAACCTTAATTATTTGTATATCCTTTTTAGTAGTTTGGTAGCATTTATCACTCAATTTTTATATTCTTTTGATAAGCGAACATTCTTCTATTAAAGTTATTTAAGTACT
Organism: Dolomedes plantarius; assembly: GCA_907164885.2. NCBI lineage: Eukaryota > Metazoa > Arthropoda > Arachnida > Araneae > Dolomedidae > Dolomedes > Dolomedes plantarius. The sequence goes on from OU015492.1 coordinate 81,723,068, forward strand.
CAACAGTAAACGAAACGACGTCTTATTCATATAATAATAACACGTGAAGTCAGTTGTGGAATTTTCCACTCATGCAGTAGCTCAAAACATTCCGTATTTCCCAGATTTCGGATATCGGATGATATTTATCCATTCTTACCGTCTGAAGCTTTCAGCATACATTATAGGCTATCTTCCTAACCGTTTTTCTTGGTCCCACTGCTGACAGGGATGATCGTAGCCGTTCAGAATTCCCTTTAAACTCTTAAGGCTTCTGTGTACTAACCCTATTGGATTCGCTCACCTCAATGTTAACTTATGGAAAAAAATTGTCTACTATTTACAGCTACATAAATGTTGATAATCCAATAAAATGGTCATTTCAGACAGACTGAACTTTTTTGCACCTTGCAACAGGATTCATTTTATTAATTTCGTCAACCAAAGGAGTTGACGAGGGTTTAAAACACACAACGCCAGATTTTTACCCCGAATAATTTAAATTTTAAAACATTATTTGCACTTTTAGAAAAAACGAAAAATGCCGGAAGGTGTAAAATTTTTTTTTCTGTTATGGAGTACAATTTTTTTTTAAAATTTAAATCCAAGGTAGCAATCCTTGGACAATTTTTCTCCATAGGTTAACACTGAGGCGAGCGTATTCAATAGGGTTGGTATACAGTAGCCTTAAGTCCCGGTTAATTAGCCCTCGTGTAGGAAAAGATGATAGCAACAATCTCAGTAAGTAACCGATCTAATTATATTCCCCCGGGAAACTATTGCAGTGAGAACAAATTAAATGCTGTATAATTATTTCGCGAAGGCTTAATGGGCATCATTTGTTATTTTTACGGCAAAGATATTTGCTTGTTTTTAAATACTCTTCAAGCGCTTTCATCTAAAATAGGTTCTTCTTTAAGGAAAGAATAGATTATAGTAGGAAATTTAATGAAATGAAATAAAGAAGGACTTTTACGTTTTTTAACATATTAAGGATGATTCCTTTTTGCAATGAAAGAGTAAAGTGCTATTTCCTGTGAAAAGATTTTTAAAAAGGTATATTAATTGTTGCACAGATTTTATTAGAACGAGATACTTAAAAAATAATTTCTTTTATGTGATCTGATTTATAATATGATAAAAAGTTATTTCTGAACACACGTTTCCTTTTTTCTAAATTATAAATGCATTCACTGAAAAGCATTAAATGAAAGAATACTTCTTACGTACCCACGTTTGGAAAGGTAATTAGCTGAAAGAACTCAAAGAACTAAAGGCCAATCAACTGCCTTTTTAATTCAACAAGAAAAAGTGTTTGATTGATATTGCAGCTAAATGTTTCTCATTAAAGAGGCTCCTCTCTGAGTTTATGGTGATCAGTAGTACAAAAAACGAATATTTGAATTTATCAAAATATAGGGGTAGGTTTCAACATTTTAATCATTTCAAGAATGAAGTTTCAAAAGATCTTTCTTTCATAAATTAAATATTTACTCAAAAGCAATTTAATTTCCTTGCCAGTAAATTAACTTTGAAACATTCCGTTAAGGAACATGTAACTACCACCACAAAATTAGATTATTTTTACCGGAAAAAGGTCAATAAAGGTCTTTTTAACCAAATAAATTTTTCTAGTCGGCTCGTGACTTCCAATAACGTCGAAGCAATTTTACGTTCTTAATATATTATTGGGAGCTGTACAAAATTTTCTCTTCAGAAACATTTTGAACTTTCTTCTGAAATATTTTACGGTTTCTTTGAGCGTAATACTCAAATATTTAAACGCAAAATTTTTTTGTATCAACGGAAAAAATATCAAAAAAATACTTTTTTAAATTGACTTTCCAGTGAAACTGAAAATGTTAAGTGCAAACATCAATTATGTGATCAAACCAGCTGGTAACTCCTGCGATAAAATTTACGGAATAAGACTAAGGAAGTATTTACACATTATTTATTTTTAAACAAAACAGAATGGCTAAGAACATGATTGATTTTTCACGTTATTTAAATTATGACTGAGTATTTTTAATAAAAGGAGAACTTGAATTCTCTGACTATTTCACAGCTCCAGTTGTGTTCTGTTTTGTTCTTTCATCAGGTCGGAGGCCTCTTGGTCATGTACTCTTGCTCTCTAATTCTTTTGATATACTTCCGATAACCTAACATTTAAAACTCCTTCAATTAATAGTTCTTAAGGGGACAAGGGGCCTTCAATCTCGAATTTTGAATTATCAAAATTTAACTCTATATACAAAATGAGAATAATTTGTAATCTCTTTTACTACATTGAGAACCCTTAGAATTCAAAATAAGGATTTTCTGGCAGAATAATACCCGTTTAAAAAAAATAAAATTAAAATTAAAAATTAAAAATGCTGGCATTTTTCAAAATGCTCCGTGTGCATTCGAAATCCTTTAAAAACCTTAAATTTCTTAATGTGAGTTTACCAAATATATATAAACATTATTGTGCATTGATTTTTTTTTCTTATGAATCTAAAACAAATAATTATTTTTTTCTAATCTGCCTGTTATTTTTTTACGTTTTTGCATGTTTTTTTCTATATTTCATGTCCTATAAATATGAAACATAAGTGTGGTTTCAAAAAATTTTGCAGAGTTTTGTGACAAACATTTCAATTAACCATTCTCAGATATTTGGAAGAAATTAGAAGAAAATGAACGCGCTTGGAACATTTTGAATAATTCTGGCATTTTTGAAGATTTTTTTAAAAAAACAGAACTTATTCTTCCATAAAATATTTATTTGAGAATTTTAAGTGTATTCAATGTAGTAGAAAAGAATAATAAGTATTCTCATTTCGTATATAGAGTAAAAAAAAATTGAAAATTTTAAAAAAAGATTGAAAATTTAAAAAAAAAAAAGTTGAAGGTCCCTTGTCCTCTTAAGAAGTTTCTTTCTAAACGGCTTCAAATAATTGCTTAGTTTTAACGCATCGAATATATCTACTTACATAAAAATATTTTAGTATAAAATTGTTTTATTGTTGTATCTAATGCTCCCTTGCTGAAAGTTCCAAACTAGGGTCGTACAAGCTTCGGGTCGAAGTGTGCGACTCGGTTTATATAGCAACACAAGGGTCAGATTCCGTCTTAGCTAGTTGGCACCTCAATTTTGAGCGAGCACGCCCAGGGGTGACATATGGGGAGCACGCTGGAGGAGCTCGTACCCTCTACAAACCTCCCTGACCTCATAAAGAGATTTTCAGGTATGGATTTAACGTGCCCATATCTGGCCTAGACGCGAAGTATCTAATGACGTTTTTCGGGATTCGATCTGAGTACCCTCAGCACTGAAAGTCAGCGCGCAACCACAAGGCTACCTCATTCCTATATATTATTATAATGCTGTTAAATGTTATATTATGTGTACCCTGCATAATATTTGCCTATGACTTAGAAAAGGTAAATAGTTCACAATGACACCACGTTTGTATGAATATGATATTCATGAAGTGAGTGCCACAAGTTTTATTTACGGGTTACTCAATTTTTCATATTTTAAACGTTTTCAAGTACATTCATCATTAAGTCCAAACTACGGGGTCTCATTTCAAATTACCTTACTGCCCTCTATCGGTTGAAAGAGGAATCTTTTGTTACTGTTTTACTTACTGCAATTACTGAGGATTTATAAGAAATTATCCCCTAGAAATATAAATCACAATTTTTAGTGAAAAAGAATACTTTGAAATTAGTATCGTTTCATTTTTAATAAGTTCTTTACGACTCCTTAAGAAAATTAATTATATTAGCAGGATTTGTAACTTTTCAGCATATATATTTCGTCATTAATACAATTTTAAAAAATAATTATAATTAATTATTTTAAATGCAACTAACTACAGAAAATAGCCCTTTTTCGTGGCTCAAAGAAGGAAAAATAGGGGGAAATGTTTAATTATTTTTATGAAGGCATTCAACCTAAAATGGTGTAGTCGAAAGCCTAATTTCTTGACCACAGAAAAATTATTTCTCGAATAAATGAGAAAAAAATAGTTTCGATTCTTGAATTAGGGATAACACGAACGAAATAAATCATGTAATTAAATTATCGCTAATCAAACATTTCTTTTTCTGGTACACGTGATTTCTTTTTCTGGTACTTTAAATTAATTTATCGTCATGTGCATAACAACGAAATAGACAAAAAAATATTTATTTTCTTGCTAATGCGGCGGACGATTGGAAATTATCCAAAAAATATTAAAATATAGTAAAAGATATCTTTCTTAAACTGTACAATATTAACTGTACTATATTCTTTAGTATGCTATATTAGATTTAATTTGAATATTTTCTTCTACATATTTTGTCTATAAAAATATCGTTACGATTTTTTATAAATCTATTTTTTCGTGTTTTTTTTACATCAATTGCATACATGATCGTTGTATTTATTATAAATCTATTTATAACATATTTTTGGCATAAATTGCATACATTTGACCGTGTATTTAATTTGAATGTACTCCGTAGCGGAGTATGGGTTTCAAGCTAGTTTATCATAAAATTCTTCAGAAGAGCTAGTATATTTCAAAAGCTTCATGTACTTCATTTTCTTCTGATTTATTCCAAATTTCTAGAAATTGTAATGGAATGTTTCTCACAAACAGGCATAGTTCTTTGAAATGGATAAATATTTTTCAATTTTATATATATCTAAAACAAAGTAAAACGATGCAAAAACTTTAAAAAATTAACAGGCAGAATAGAAAACAAATATTAGGACTTGACATTCCCACAAACAAAAAATCAAATGCACAAGTTATATTTATATACATATGGTAAACTTCTAATACAAAAGTTAAGGTTTTTAATTGATATGGAATGCGCATGGAGGTTTTTTTGAAAAAAGTTAGCAATTTTGAATTTTTTTTTTTGAAAAACTAGCATAATTCTGTCAAAAATTCCTTATTTCAACTGTAATGGTTTTCAATGTAGTAAAATTGAAAATTATTCTCATTTTATATACAGAGTTAAAAATTTTAAATTTAAAAATTTGGAGGTTGAAGGTCACTTGTCATCTTTAAGTGACCGTGTACAAACAATATCATATCATCACCCGAAAGCTCAGTTTCGTTGTGCACAACCAAATACCATGATTTTGATTCCAAATACTTAAATACATTTTATCTAAATTTAAGATGTTCTGCATTAGTAAAATCAGTAAAAAAATTTAATAAGTTTTCATCTTTTCAAACACTAGCTGTATAAACAAATAAGTTAATATTAAATCTCCAATGTTCAGGAGTTGCAAATGATTTCAATTACTCGCCATTTATTCATCAAGTTAATCTTACCATTTCTATTTTTTTAGCAGTTTTTTGGTAAACAAAATTATAATTAACCTACCCAAAAATATATCGTTAGTCAGTTTGGGAGGAACTTATTGTCTAGAAATGTAAGATGGCCCCCTTGATTGAAAACATTTAATGTAGTACCCTCATTAAGATTCAAAATGAGGGTTAGTGGGAAGTTGGTCATGTTAGTGATCATTGGACGTAACTTCAGCATTGTTTACGGCAATTTAACAGGTTTTCACTTACCTGAGTCATTAGATGAAGGGTGCGGAATAATAATAAAAAAAAAGATATTATTTCATAATAAAGTCTTTTCAATGTTTCAAAATAGCGTAAAACGATGATACTGTTCAGATATAATTTTACATGGCTTGTTAAAATGACATGACTTATACTAAATATTTATTGTCTATGTACATTAAAGCTAAAAATAATGAACAAAAAGGCAAGAAAATACACAGTGCGAAAACAAGTTGAATTAAATCCGAGACATAAGAGAAATTAAAAAGATGAATATAAATAAATAAAAATACTATCATCAAACCATTTTGTTTCTTGTCTGCTGTTTCGGTTTTTCTTCATGCCTTGGTTTCAGTTTCATTTTTCATATTTTTTTTCTTCCATTTAAAGTGAAGCTATCAATCAGTGTCTTACTCAGCAAGAATTTATATTAAACTGCAAATCTAGATCTTTTGCACATGTGTATCATTTTTTCATATATATATATGTGTGTGTGTGTGTGTGTGTGTGTGTGTGCCTGCCTCCTTTTTTCAATGTCGCATTGTTAGAAAACGTGTTCCTTAATCAAGTATTTCCTAAATTCCAGATTCTGACACTTATGCCTAGAAAAATATCAATAATCTTTTAAGACAGATACAGCTGCATCACTCTATTACTGAACTCGTCATAACGATATCGCCTGTCTAACATATTTTTTTACTTGTTCTCGGTTAAAATGCATAGCCATCAGAATTTGAACATGATAATCGATTGAAACTAATGGTTTTCTTCCTCTTAATCGAATATCAAACATATCTAATAAAATTCTGTTTACGATTTTTGCCATTTACGTTTCGCGTATCATTTATATAAGACTCAAAAATGATGCGTGATATTAAAACGAGTTTTCAATCTGTCGTGTCCGCATCTTTTCCGATCAGTTAGTTTTCCACCATAGCACATCAGCATGTTATCAACTTTTCCCTTGAGTATCAGTCTTGGGAAAACACCTCAAACTTCATCTAATATAATTTCATTTTTTTAAATACCGACATAAGTTTCTTGATACATCGGTGTTTTGATTCAATGGCATAAAACAGACCACTATCCACATTTTCTTGATTCACATAACCCATCTAGATTCCAGGATACACTTATATACAAAAATGGATTCAACCTAACTTCGAAGTGTTTTTGACTGGCATGTCATTTCAAAGCGTTTGCTTTAATGGACGTTCATGGTTCTGAATTCTATCAAATCTAAAATAAATATGCCTCATGTTGTGCAATTTGTCTGTCAGATTAACAAATTCAAAATCACTAGAAGCGATATGATAGGGTTTCAACAAAGATAAAATTTTTTTTCGTCTACAAAAGGATGCAAATGAAGCTCACGTGATACGCTGGCTATCCTTTAAAAAAACGAGGAGTTGGAATGGAAGAAATTACATCTAAGCATCTTCAAGCCGCAAACAAAGTGAATTTTGAGACCCATATATCTATTGCTGATTCGTCAACAAAATTTTCGATGACCGCAAAATATAAGAATCTTGGATTCAAAGTCTATTGATATGAATAGACCGATTATATAATGCCCACATTCATAAAAGCTTTGATGTTTTAGGGGAAAATTTCTTTACTGCGAAGCATTACAAATAATGTTGTTCAGGTTCGTTTGAAACCGCTTTATTATTGTGTGCTCTGTATACAAGACGTGTTCCACTTAAACTTCTTTCATGATTAAAAATTTTTGGCAGAACTGAAGATCCCACCACTGATGTGCAATTTACCAATATCATTCAACAGAAAACTTTTTTAACAAAGCAATGACAAGTGCAGATTTAAAATCCAAGGTGTATGTAAGATACAGTGTGATAAGGTGTGTATGTACAGTGTGTATATCCAAGGTGTAGTAATGGATACTTATTGACCATAATGAGAAAAAATTTGTCTTGACAAAGTCTGTCAGATATATATATACTCCATATATCTATAATATAGTATATATATATATATATATATATATATATATATAAACATACACTGCTGGCCATTAAAATTGCACACACCAAGAAGGGAAGCAAATAACAAAACTTTGCTTATTGTACGTATACAGCATACTAGGAAGAGAACAAGATTAAAATTGTAGGCATTTAGGGGTATACATGGTCCGAAATTAGTACACACAGCTGCGCCTCAGGCAGCTAAAACGGCTCTAACTCAGTTAGGCATCGAGTCGAACTGGGCTTCGATGAGAGATACGGGCAAGCAATTCCATACTGCTTCAAGTCTATGCACACTTCCATCAATCGTAGTGTTTGCGAGAGTGTGGCGGCCCAGTCTCTCAGCGATCCATGACCAGATGTTTTCAAAGGGTGAGAGGTCGGCCAGACGTGCTGGTCAGGGCAACTGTAGAAGCCGAATGGTATAATTCCCCCACGTGTGTGGCCAAGAACAAATCTATGTAAAGCCTGGAGAGGCAGGGGTAAATAGGGCTTGTACACCAGGAGGAAATAGAAGAATAGCTGTCGGTGTGGCCATGGATAGCGATCTAAAGTCTATAAATATGCAAGATAGATGGTCTGTTAATTTAAGGCCCACAGTAACAATCTTCAGATTATAAGTGTCAAGTGGTATTGCAAATGAAAATTATGGTGGGGAGGTACTTCGTTAGACTATGGACAGGGGCAGATATAATAAGGAACCAATTGGGGCAGGAACTATGAGAGAAAACAGCCCACTGTCCAATGGAAAATGAGGTAAACGGACAACAGCCCTTCCAAGTAAAAAAGAAAAAGGAGAGAATGTCCAGATTTATCTCAGACTTTTTTTCTTAGAGCTGAGATCGTAGAGAGTCTCGACTGCCTCAGAGTCTAGGAGAAGTGCCAGTAACCCACTAAGATGATCCTGTATATGACGTGATTTTGGGTCCCTGTCGTCGATGCCATCTTTCATCGCTGCATACTTCAGCTGTAGTAAATGCCTCCCCATAGACTCTAAAAATCATTACTTTGACCATATAGTTTGCCTCTGATTCTGAGTTCGCGTATGTATAATGTTAATATGAAAGAGAATATTGTGCTAGTAGCAATTGCACTTTAATTAAATTCGTGACTTATTAAATAAAGGTATGTTAAAGGCCAATGCTCGGTCTTCCTTGCTTGCTCCAACACACGCATGCATACATTGCTTTAAGGTATTTAATAACCTATATCTGGATCCTGGTCACGGCACCAGCTATAGGTTATTAAATAACCTTATTAAAACAATGGATGCATGCGTGTGTTGGAGTAAGCAAGGAAGACAGAGCATTGCCTTTATCATACATTTATTTAATAAATCACAAAATTCATTTAAAGTGTAACTGCCTACTAGTACAATATTCCCTTTCATATTAACATTTTACATTACGAGAACTCAGAAGCAGGGGCAACTATATGATCAAAGTAATGATTTTTAGAATCTATAGGGAGGCACTTACTACAAATGAAGTATGGATCGATGAAAGATGGCATCGATGACAGGGACCCAAAATCACGTCATATACTGATAATCTTGGCTGGTTACTTAGCACTTTCCTAGACTCTGGAGTCAGTCGAGGCTCCCTATGATCTCAGCTGTAAGAAAAAAAGTCTGAGATAAATTGGACCTTCTCTCCTTTTCTTTTATACTTGGAGGGGCGTTTACCTCATTTTCATTGGGCAGTGGGCTGTTTTTCTCTCAGTAGTTAATGCCCCAATTGGTTCCTTATTATACTGCCCCTGCCCATAGTCTACGAAGTAGATCCCCATCATTATTTTCATTTGCAATACCACTTTGACCCTTATCATCTGAAGGTTTTACTGTGGGTCATAAAATAACAACCATCTATCTTGCAATAATTTATAGATTTTGGATCGCTATCAATGGCCACACCGACAGCTATCTTCTATTTCCTCCTGGTGTACAAGCCCACTATTTACCCCCTGCCTCTGCAGCCTTTACAATAGATTGTTCTTGGCCACACACCGTGGGGAATTATACCATTCCGCTTCGACAGCAACAGTCGAACTCCGTGTCGAGGTAGATCAGGACACGACGGGCAACATGCAGTCTTGCGTTATCTTGTTGAAAGATGCGCTGTCTAGGCATCTAAGATAGGGCACAGCCATGAGCCTTAAGATCTGAGAAATGTACCGCCGGATCGTTCAGATTACCGGCGACGCGAACAAGAGGTGTTAGTGTTCGTGTCGTGTACCCATTGGCTGCTCATACCATCACAACCAGGTGCAGGGCCCGTATGACGATATAGTTGCAAGCAGCCACTGCGTTCTCGTCAGGGCCTTCAGAGACGGATGCGTCCATCATGATGCTGCACGCAGAACCGGGAATCGTCTGACAAGACGACGTGGTGCCACTCCTGTATCCAGTTTCGTCGTTGGGAGCACCATTGCAGCCACGTGTCTCTGTGCTCGTTTCGTGTAAAGGGAAGCCGCAATAATGGTCACCGTTCGGACAGTCCGTGCTGCTCCAGACGTCGTCGCAGTGTCCATGCGGATACTTGTAGTGCTGCAAACAAGACCATTTCTGACTCACGGTCCGTGTTGTGGCTGTGCGATCCTGCAAGTCCGACCTGACAATATGTGCTCTCGGGCGTAGTGGCGGGAGGGCCGTTGAGATCCTGCATGGCGTTCAGTATGACCTTCTGAAACCCATCGATTCCATATTCACATGACAATCGTTGGATTCCAACAAATGCGTGTAGCAATATCTCGGAACGATAAAAGTTACTCTCGATAGCCACGATCCTGCCGCTATCGAATTCTGACACGTGCTCGTAGTCGTTTCTCCTTTTTTTATACCAGAAAAACACGATCTTCTCACAAACAAACAACATTCAATGGATTTCTGTATGAGAAATCCGCGGCGTAACTTCCCTTATATACGCAGCGGAGTTTGAGATGCCATTTCTCCCCTCCTGTGTCGTTCGCTGCGTTAAATGCTAATCATTAGCATATCCAGCAACTTCTTTCTTCATGTGAATTTGACTTGTGTATCATCCCTCCTTCATGATTTGTACATTTCAATGGCCAGCATGTTATATGCGTGTGTGTGTTTGTCAATATATATTTGTGAGAATGCGCTAACTTTACAATAAGAGATTTGAATAATTTCATTATCATATTTTACTGATTGATTTTCATAAGAGTATTTTCTGAACGATCAGAAAAATCCAGTATATCACATTTATGCAGTAATAATATTAAAATTTACTCGATATATATATAAATCTTTCATCATTTTATTAAAAACATTCTCAGTACTTACATCAAAGTGTTTTGAACATTTTTGAAACCTGTTCTGTAGCGTACTCAGTATAACTTTCAAGGATTTTAAATACACTTTTTAAATATTTTTAAAAATTTTATATAATACATCAGTACATTGCATATTATAATCTTTTAAGTATATGTTGAAACTGAAGCTAATGAGAAAAAATATATTCTTCAAAACAAAAATAGAAAAACTGACTTTAAAACTGGGAAAAGTACGTTAATTAGTTTAAAAGTTCACGAGCCATTAAAGTAGTTAACTTGTTTTGCGGGAGAAAGAAATTGACTTACTTTATGGCTTTAAGTACGCCTCCTCATATTTACTAGACTGATAAACAAGATATTTAGCCAGACACAAAAGAAGATTACAATAACTAAGTATTTTCATCTTAGACGAACAAATAAAACTAATGAATCATATTTAATAAATTTAGAATTTATAACAAATTTATATGAGTATATATATATATATATATATATATATATATATATATATATAGTGTGTGCTGTGTGTGTGTGTGGTGTATAAACTTTAAACTTTATATGAATCATAAATTACTTATGAAATTTTTAATTTCAATAAGAAAAAGCTCATGAATTCAGAGGAATATAATTTATTTTATCTCTCCCCACTCTTATCTTACAGATTGTAAAACCAGAGCTCAACTAAAAGAATATTGATTGAGAGACTTGTAGAGATTTTCGGAACATCGAATCATAAAAGTATGAACCATCCTATTACATGCTTTGTTATTTCCCCACTTCAGGAACCTTACACGTGTGTATATATATTCCCATGTATGAATTAATAAAGGTAATGGAGTGTTGCTCTTAAAGACTCGTTTTATGCGCAAGAATTATAAAATCTCTTTCTCTCACTCGCTAGCGACCATGGATACCCTCGTGTCTACGCTGGGTTTGCTCACGTTAACTCGTCGGCCGGAAAATCCATCCATGTGGTAGTGGATGAGGGAAGGTAAGAACCCACAGACCTTTTGGCCCTGGGGAGGTTCGGTCGAAACACTGCTGGTGGTACCAGGGAAGTAATGTTGACTCCTCTATATGGTGCTCCCAGAAGCTTTTAAAAAACAGTCACAAAATTACCATTAAAATATGTATTTCAAATGCATTTATAATAAACACTAGCTTTAGAGAGTTAAATACTGAAAAAAAATATGTTTCAAAAAAGCTTCCATTTTCACTGTTTGATTTTAATTCCTTTATATATTTTTTCCTCGTATATTTTTCCTTTATCATTTTTTCGTCCCTTATATATATTTCAATATATAATATATCTGAATAAGTAGCAGGGATTACGGTGAATTCGGGAATATTTGTCTGTCTGCAGGTTGGGGAGATGAGCCTTAATATCCAATATTTTATTTTTATAGGTAGCAGATGCCTTTTTAGACGCCTGTAATAATTATTTCTAATCCTTGAATTATTTTATAAGACATATCAATATTTATAAGTAATTGAGGAGAGTAAATTTGAACGTATAAACTTCTTGTTTCATTTTCTATATTTTTTAAACTCACTTTGCCTTTATTCTGTATGAATGCTTTCGAATGGTTATTAAAATTTAATATGGTTAATTGAATGTATCTTGGTGGTAGTAGTATTTATCTATTACGAAACTAATAGAATAAAATACGCAAATTCTCCATAAAGAATAAATATAATGGACGAATATATTGATTTTAACATACGAAATCAATACATTTGCTTATTTGTACATAAGAATAAAAATATCAAAGATGTCGATATTCCATATCAAAATAAATAATTTTCCCGAAGACTTCCTTTTTTGACTATTTTTTGTGTAAAGCAAAGCGCTAAAATCACTTATAAAATTTTGAAGCATAAAAAATAGAAGCGTAGGAGGAAATGGTTAAAATTCTAAGTAAAAAAGTATTCGAACTTAAATTGAGTCGCATATTAGATTTCTCCGGAGTGCAAAACACTCAACACCTTTCCCTTTTTTTTGGTTAATTATAACTAATTAATATCAGTTTCTATAGCAACTAATAACAGGAATTAATTAATAAGTAAATTTTGCAGGTACAAGTTAACAAATAAAAATTCCTATGTGTCAGATTAAGTATAGGTATAATGAGCATATTTTTTACCGCTAAATGTGTTCGTTTCACTGATTTATGCACAGTACATCTTTTTATCGGCAAAATGTAAATTTACTCCACTGTTAAAATACTTATATAAATGTATATAAGGAAAGCACAGTAATTTAAATTAAATGGACACCATTTAATTTGCTTGTGCTCATGGGGGCATCACCCATTTTCCCAATAATCCATGAGCCAACTGTTCATATTAGAGATTATCCATTCATCATAAAAAATCAAATGTGAGAAAAGAGTCAACATGATTCAGAAACAAAGTCAATGTAGCACATTTTCTAGATATTAAACAAGAGAGAATCTATGAAAATCTCATTAATTTTTTTATTTAACCTAGAAAATAACTGTATAGAGTCACTTAAGTCCTCTAGAAAATTTATTTTTCATGTAGAAAAAAACTAATTTAACGCCAAATACATCATTTTTAAATAGCAAGAGAATAATATTTCAAACATAAAAGGAAGTATCCAATAACAAACACAAATTCCAAATGAATTGTTAAGTAACTTTGAAATACTTTATTTGCGAGTTCCAATATATAAAATATTGCAAAACATCAAAATACTTATTACAGGCTTCGAAATAATGGGAATATTGAAACCTATTAAATTTCATTTCAGTTCTAGATAGCCATTAAAATGAATTTTGTACCTTAAAATAGCAATCTTAATGCAAATGTTGTAGATATTAAATAACGAGAAAAGGAATTTCACATTATGTGACAATAATCAGCAAATATACACTCATTATTTGATATTTGACGTCTTTTCGATAAATGAATTGCATATATTAAAAAAAAAGGATGACATGATAAACAGAGTTTTCAGCTATGTTACATAAATCAATAAAGGAAATAAATAATCAATAAAAATAATAATAAAATTAAATGAAAAGATTACTTACAAATATATCAATTAAAATATTCTAAATCACCAGGGACGCCGACTTGCAGAGTAACGTTCACAGATAACCAGTAGAGGATAGGATGTTGCGGAGCTTTCAGCTCCCAGAAACCGAAAAAAGAACCACAAACAAAAACAGAATCCAGAAGAGGTTGGGATGCCGCAAGGTCCACGTGGTCTAAGGATCCCAACTTCCATTGTCAGAATCGGATTAATAAAGACAGAATGAAAAGGAACTGTTTATGATGAGTCAAATGTTGGCAACATTTCTGCTGCCACCTGCAGCTTTGTCTTTTTTTTGTCAGGTCGCCTGGAATAGAAGAAATGCATCTGCGAGTTTTGACACAGTACAGGAATCGGTTTGTAAGAGTTGATCGCAAGGTGGTTGACCAGTGATTTTAAAATAGTGAAAAAAATTGTAATCAACGAGCAGCTTTTAATTTTAAGACATAATGTATCTTATGAATGAAATTAAATAATCCAAATTTAATTAAACATGTAGAGACATCATATATATATATATATATATATATATATATATATATATATATATATATATATATATATATATATATTTAAATATATATATATAATATATATATATTTATATATATATATATATAATATATATATATATATAAATGTATATGCATATATATATATTTATTTATTTCTACTGTAGGGGAATGCGAAGTATTAGAGTTTTCAATAAGTTGTGATATTTAGCCATTATTAATTATACTGGGATGTTTTTAATAATTTGGACTCAAGAATTCAAAGGGGGGAGGGGAAGGGTCATTATTACATTTAATATCAAATTAATAAATATCTAAATTATCCGTTTAAATTTAAAAATCATATTCATCAACTACAGACAAAAATATTTAGCATATAAGATGTTTTATAGTATATTTCTTCAGAAGTCAAACAAAGTCTTCACGGATATTTTCACGCATATTCACGGATCTCTCGACCCTCCCATCCCAGGCATAGTGGGACATTAAGAGTTCAAGCACGTTGAAAGGTTTTTTTTTTTTAAACCACCCCTCTCTCTGATTGCCCTCTTGTAAAATGAATAAGGAGCATGTTTGGATTGTTTGAAGTCAGAAAATTGTTTTTCATTCCAGACGGAATACCTTCTAGAAATAAATTTGACTTTTTGTGAGGTAGGAAACAAGTTTTTCTAATTTTGTTTTTAAAAAGTCAGTATAGCTTTAAAACTTTTAAAGATAAATAGGAAAAATAGGACTCTCGTATTCATATTTTTCTTTTTCTACTTTTTAATTGTAATAATTTTAACTTTAAACAAGTAAAATCTGAGAAAATTATGATTAAAGAATAAATGAAACTGGTTTGCATTTTAAAAAGGATAATTTTCATTTACTTCAGTTTCTGAGATCAAATTATTATATCATTTTTTTCCCATTTAAACAAATTATAGCGAAGCAAATTTTAAGCAAGCGTTTGAAATTAGTGTATCAATTGTCTGAAATAGTTTAAATAAAAGTTATCAATGATATACAGTGCTTATTACAAATTAATATACAGGGATTTATTAAGCGTGTGAGCAATAATTATCACTTCAATACACTGAATAATTTTATATATGTTTCTTATGCTTCTATACATATATGTGTATGAATGTAAAATATTTAAAAGCTGGATACATTACAACTGAGAACATTAAAGTAGAAGTTCCCTTCTATTCTCATTTCTTTATTATAATAAATTTTTGTACTTGTTATACTTTACTAACTGAAAGTTTGACTTAAGAGGAATACACAAACCATGTACGTATAACTTTTACAAACATTTCGTGTTTTCTTTTAGGGAGTACCTATTACATTGATGCATAAAAAGAAAAATATTCTGAGGCTTTCAAATGTAGGAATATTCATAAAAAACCACGTAATATTTTTAAAACACAAAAATTTTAGAAGCAGAAATTTCAACCCCATATCAATAACTTATAGTACACTGCCCTCCAAAAGTTAAGGTGCAACATATTTTTCGAAGCTCACCCTTAAAATAAGGCCAGTAACAATAAAATTCATAGTTTATGCGAATAATAGTAACGAACTTTTAGAAACTTATGCAAAAAAAACTTGGTCACCACTTCATTTTACATATTTGTCACTTATAAGAGCAAGAGAGAATGTGGAAAAATCCAACTTTCTGACTTTGTGTGTAAGTATTGTGCATGATTGTTATTTTCAATTTTTGTTGGCAATTTCGTTGACAGTACCCAGGAGAGTCTACCCATATCTCGGAGGACTCGATTCATTAAGTGGAGGGTGATTGGATGAATGGAAATGGGATTGTATAAGCTGAAGCTGCTATAGACGTCCTCGAAGTGTGTTCCACCGACTGTGGAATCAGTTAATCAGAAGATTCCGTGTCTAGAAGACATATCCAGACCGACCACAAGTTACAACACCTGCGGGAGACCGTTTTTCTAGTTTTCTTTCGGCCCGAAGAAGGAGAAGCATTACTGTACCTCAGCTTGTTTCAAATCATTTTATCGCTTTAGGGACAAGATTATACACTACTACGATATGAAGACGCCTTCACAATTGTGGTGTCTATGCAAGACGACAAGTTCGTTATGTGTGCCCCACTTAACCGATGACAGAGAAGTGCCCGTTTATGTTGGGCAACAGAACACGTTTCCTGGACCAGTCAGCATTGGATTTCTGTATTCTTCAGAGATGAGTCCAGGTTCACACTAGAGAACGATTCAGGACGTCTGTTGATCTGGAGGGAACAAGGCACCAAATACAATCAATCCAACATTGCTGAGAGATACAGTTACAGAGATGGTGGAATCATGGTTTGGGTAGGAATCTCTCTCGGTGATCACACTGACCTGCATGTGTTCTATAGGGGAAACTATGACTGGTGTAAGATATCGGGACGAGATCCTTGATCAACATGTCCGCCCATATGCCGTTGTTATTGGCAACGAATTCATTCTAATGGATGATAATGCAAAACCTCACCGAGCTGTGCTTCTAGAGGATTATCTTGAAAGTCACGGTTTGGAGCGAATGGAATAGCCAGCTCGATCTCCAGACCTAAATCCGATAGACCATATTTGGGACTATCTTGGCAGACACGTTGCTGCCAAGATCCACTCCCCCAAGGTCGTTACTTAAGCTGGAACAAGGTTTACTCTGTGTCTCGTCTTCGCTTCGCAATCGGTCTCCGACAACTTTATTGGCAGCATGAAAATTCGGTGCCGACAATGCATTACAGCAAGGGGGGGGACATATTCCTTATTAGAAACCACTTTTTTAATGTTTCCATGACATTTTTCCACATAAAACTGTGACGTAATGTTTTCTCCAATAATGGAGTTTCTGCCAAAAGTGGTTTTTTTTTTTTATGTAACTCGTGTAAATTGTGTAAATTTCTTTGCCGCATTAAATAAAGAACTGTTTAGTGTACATTTCGTCAAAATTTCTTGTTTCTCTGTTCATTCATTTTTAAATTAGACTTAAAAAACATGTTGTACCTTGACTTTTGTAGGGCAGTGTATATTGAGGTATGATACCAATTTTCTAATTAAAAAGATCTTTTGGAATTTATTAGGCTCAAACATCAGTATTAACTGACAGAGCATAACTGTTTGTTCTAAAGTTCCTAAAGGTGTAAGGAAAATTTTAAAGATTAGTTGTTGAAAAATAAATATTTTCATCCTAAATGAATCGATGTCACTTGTTCCTTTGAACATAATACCTCGTAGGCATAAATCGTAAACACAGATGATTATAACAATTGAGTGCAAAAATTTCAAAATATGTTTTGGAATTTGCAAATTTGTATTATGTTTCGAGACTTATATATCATTTATTACATACAAACGAATACTTGTAAACTTTCAGATGAATATTTTCAAACAAATTTCTTGGGGATTTCAATCTTTGTTAAAAGGCTAAAGATTGATTAATTATTTTTATATTATAGTTTTATAAATGTGTTAATCAAACATTAGAGACCATTTTCTAAACAAGATTAATATTAAGGATTTGAATGAACATTTCAATTTCCTACAAATACTTCACTGCAAGTCAAACACTCTCGTTCTTAGTACTCCGATTAGACCGCAGCAAAATTGACATTAAGAATTTACTATTTATTACTATTTAAACGGATAGTTTTCAGAGCAATAATTTGCAATGGCTGAGAAAAGAATTATATTGTCAGCACATGCCAAGGAAACATATTTTTGCCGTCTTGAAATGCAAATAAGCTTTTATATTTTAAGCATTAGAATCTATGCCAAGAAGTTCGTTGAGATGACAGGCAGTTATTACTATGTTTCAAGGAAACAAAAAACATTGTTTCTGGAAGTGAATAACTCTTTGTTCCAAATGCCAATTTCAACAATAAATTGAAAATAACATGTCTACTGTGGCATACTTTTATTTGATGCAAAGTTTTGTGCTCTTAGATCTCAGTAATATATAAAATTATATTAAAATCTAAAAAACTTTCCAACGGTAAAGAATTTTGATATATCTAGACCACAATAATTAAAAATATTAAAAAATTCTATCTTTAAAATATTGAAAACTAAAAAATTAAAACCGTCTTCAAAATATATATTAAAAAATTATTTAAAATTAGAATTTATACATTTCAGTTCTCATATTCCCTTTACAGTTTTCTCTTTATTTACTCTTTTAATTTACGAATCAAAGCAGTAATAACCTGTATGTAATTTAACTCTACTTCTATAAATTAACTTCTCTGAAAGCCGGATTTCCTCAATCATGTACAACCATTTTTGTAATTATTTTAATTGCTCCATAAATTTTAGCTTAGTTTTCCTTCCATTTTCTTAACAAATTAAAAGCTTCTATTCTAATTTTAAACTAAAATCTTCTATTCTAATTTTAACTAAAAGCTTCTTAAGGCAGCTTGTATTAGTCTCTGTTAATGAAATATAAAAAATGTACTTATTATTTTTTCAGATTTAACTATGTTAGAATGCGTACCTCATATGTTAATAAGTCATTTTACGCTGTTAACAGCTGAACGTTCACTAGAGAATTTTTAAAAAACAAAATCTCATGAAGATTTTGTGCTTTTGTCATTTTAACCAAATACTTGTAATTGGAATAACAGATAAACAAGTTAAACACTCATTGCAATAATAACTATAGATCTCATGACATTCATTGTTGTGTATATGTTAGTAACAACTAGTCTTCATAAAGAATTTGAACTTAATAAGGCTCTGAAGACATGCCAAATAGGCAGTGAAATGACTTTCTTATTGGTTTCAGGTTAGTCGAGGGGATTTAAATATGGCAGATGTATCTATTCTTTCCAGTGCCAAAAAGTGATTAACTTTGTACGGCGAAGACAGTCATTTTTATCCTTAAATTCAGTGTGAATCTCTAACTGTTAGTGCTAAGCCTAAGGAATTTCATCTATTTGCCTAACTTCCATCAAGAAATTATTTCTAACTATATTGATGTTAGCATTTCTAGTGCTTGTTCCTCTCAAAACTAAAAGATCACATTTACCGAAAGATCCAAGTAACTGAATAAAATACAAGAAATTGCATAGTTATTACCCTGTTGGCAATGAGAATGTTACAGGAAATATTACAGCCAGAGAAGAAACAGGACTTCACAAACCGTCGTATTCCATTCTTTAACCTATAAGGATCAACGTCTGAGAGGTCTTAAGAATATATTAACAATTTCAAGGCCTATAATTCCACATAACGATAGTTAAATCTGTCAGTATACATTTTAAGGCCTTATTTGAATAGTGGTCCATCTCATTTCTTGTTCATTTTGAAATGCAGAGAGATATAGTCGTAAAGTCTAATGAGTTCTGAGAAATGACTGCTGAAGTCTGATTTGTAATGCCCTCTGTTGGCAGCAGTTGGAGGTTGGTAAGGTAGAAATAACTTGGTATGAACATGAAAGTGAGGCTAACTCCATTTTTTTTAAATGGAGCTGGACTACTATTCAAATAAGGCCTTCATTTCCTCTTGAGCTCTCTTGTTTAAATTTCAAAATTTAGTTGATTCCATCTACATTTTCGATAGTTAGAATCCGATACTCCCTGAACAAACAAAAAAAATTCTCAATTTTCAGTGTCCAAACAACTCTTATATTGTTTTGAAATTACAAAATTGTAAACTGTTCAAATATTTCTTTTCCAGGTTATACATATGAACAAGTATCGAATTTAATACAGTTTTGTCGCGCTACTGAACCTTAACTTAAAACTTGTAGAGAAATGCATTCAAAAAAATTCCTTATTAGAACAATATTAAAAGCCTCTGGGAAAAATAGAATAATGACTAAAATTTTTTTTTCGGAAAAAAAAAGGTTTTTGTGCATTGTTAGTTTTTGTTGTTTACTGTTATGCAGAATGCAAAATTTAAACAATAAAGAGTAAAAAAAAAATTGGTGAACTTTCATGATGCATATCACGCTTTAAAAACATAATTTCGCCATAACGGGTAAAAGAAAACGATGTTTTATCTTAGGCAGTCACTATTTTGGAAACCATTAAAATTGTAAAAGTTTAATACACCTGTGGAGTTACCGTTTCTAGGTCTAGGAAAAAAAGCAGATCATACACACTCAGAGACAATTATTGCTTCATCCAGAGAATAAAGTTAAAGAAGAGCACTACAAATCACGGCGTTCAAAGCTTTTGAGTTTAAGCTTCAGTAAGTGGTTGTTATCCCCTCTTTTGGATCGTAGTCACTTGGTGTGTATATTTTCTTCGTTAGTTAATGTTGTTTTTTACATTTTTTAAAATTTAAATGATGCACTTAAACAAGAGAAAGTAGAACATGTAACTCTTCAGATGAGAATTAAAGCTTAAGAACTTATTTATAATTGAGAACCTTTTAATCGGATATGAAAGGAATTAAACGTTGGAAAAGTCGGGGAATGATTGGAGAAGAAGTCAGAAATCCATTTAAGATTTCAGTCAAAAAATAGAATCGAAAAAATTGCTCTGAAGAAGGTACGTTATAAAGAAATCAAAAAATTAAATTATTGATGATGAATTATGGATAAGTTATTGCAATAACGAAAAGACGAACATCATTGAGGCGGTCTATTTTGAAGAAAAAGGTAATGTAATTGCACAAGAAAGTTTATATCGGAGAACTCTTTGTCACATAGGGATGTATTTCATGGTAGAAAAAACTCCATGGATTTCATCATCTAGGTGTTTTCCAGGAAAACGTCAGCAGAACGTTTTACAGTACGAAAACCTTACTCCTGAACAAATCTGCAATTTGGATGAAAAAGGCCTACGTTTTTGAGCTTCTACTGTGGAAAACCTTATCAGCACCACGAGAAACTTTCTCAACTTGTTCAAAAACTGAAGTAAGAAAGAATTACTATATATCACCGTACAAATGCTGTAGGAAACCTCAAACATGCCCTTCTTTGATGTAGGTAAATCAGTAAAACCCACACCATACAAAATTTAAATTTCAGTGCTCTATCAGTTTACTTTAAAGCTCAGAGATCAATTTAGATGGATTATTTTTTAGTCGGAAGAATGATTTTCAACTGAATTGGTTACAAATGTTTTTTTTTTTCTTTCGGGGGGGGGGGGGGGGACACCTGGAACTATATTTCTGGTGATAGCTATGATCACAAACCATAGGTTGACGATCCTTTTTAGACTAATAATCACGCGTAGGTGGGATAATTAGTCTGAATTTTTCCTCTTCTGAACAATTTGAGAAGCATTATCAGAGTTGAAAAACATGGAAGAAAGGGGCATCGATCAGTGGCTTACAGACGGTAACATTCTAAAGAATGGAGATTTAACAGAGGATGAAATCATGGAGGAAGTTATTCAAGGAGAATTGGCGGCAGAAGATGAAAAAAAACCACAGAAGCTATAAGTAGAGGTGACGATTACAAAAGAATTAGTCACACGGAAGGAAATAAAGATCTTGACACTGTGATGAGGTATACTTAAAGCAAAACAAATCATTTGTCTTTGATATTACTTTATGTAAAAGTGGCGTGATTTTACATCAAAACAACAGTTAAGATAAAAATTACTAATGAAAATAACTGATATTTCTAACTTAAATAGAAATTTAATAAAAATTGTGTACAACATATATACAGAGGCAGTTCGCACATTTTTTAGACGATTTTGGTAAGCGGTAATAAAAATTGGTTGCTGCAAAAGAAATAATGGCAATTGTACTATGTCAAAATTGTACTTGTGCAATTGTACCATTTAAAAGTCAAAATTAGCATCTGCGGCTTGAAAGTTTTGTTTCTATTCAAAATGGCGTTTTTAACAAAGCAGTGGTTCGAAGGCTACATTTATGCTCTTTCCGAAGAGAAATATACATACTCCGTTATCCGAAAACGATGTGAGAGTCATGGTTTTGTGATATCTAAAGCGTCGATAGGTAATACCGGTCAAGAAGAAAGGAAAAAAACGTCAAATTGGAGCCTCAAGTGGGACAAAAATTCCAAACAAGTATCCAGGAAAAAACGTACATCTTCGACTATTGCAAAGGTACGTTGTTTAATGTTAAAAGAAAATTCCCCTAGTCAAAGGACAGTTGCCAAAATCATTAAATGCTCGGTGTCCATGTAAACCAAATGATAACGTTGATTTAAATCTTAAGAAAGCGAAACAAACGCAATGCGCATCGTCTTCTTCCAAATCATACCGCTGAACGCAGGACACGCTGCAGAATTCTATATGAGAAACACTTATCCAAAGAAAATGGAAAACAAATGTCACAATAGATGAATCATGGGTGTATTTAAATGACTGCAACAAAGAAAGAGCCATTTATTATCAGAAAAGGGGAAGAAAAAATTTAAGTACAAGGGTTCAGAGAATCGAAAGAAAGTTTTTCTAAGGGATTCATGATTGTTGCTGGATTTTCTTATAATGGCAAGTTAAAAATAAAGAGAGTGAAAATAAATGTCAAGATTAACTCCAAATACTACCAGGAACATATTTTATCGCCAATTTTTTTGAATGAAATACCATCGCTTTACCCACAGTGCCATCAATCTGTGAGACTCCATCAGGACAAAAGCTAGCAGTCACACATCAAAATCCACTGTAATTTCCCTAAAAGAAATGGAACAAAAAACTGGTATCAGGCCATATCCCTTCACTGATATCCCTACTAAATCTCCCGATGTATCACCTATGGAATTTTGTGCTTTCGGTCTTTTAAAATCTGCAGTATCCAAACGTCGTCCCAAAACCCTTAGTTCCTTTACAGGACTATGGAAAGCTGATCAGGAGGAATGGGATAGAATACCTCTTCCGACACTTCAAAAGGCATTATTATCCTGGAAATTGCGGTGTCGAAAGATAGTTCAGAATAAGGGATGTCAAATAGAACATTTAAAACACAAGAATTTTATGTAATTTAGTTTTGTGAATACAATATACATCGGTCTAAAAAATGTGTGAACAGCCTCTGTACATGCATTTAAAATATGATTTACAACCTATATCATATTTAAAATAAATGCTAAAAATAATATGCATATAGATATAGATAGATATGCTATGAATGCTATTTAGCATGTTATTTCAGATTAACTGGCCCTATATATATATATATATATATATATATATATATATACAGTGGAGTCTCGATCTATCGTTTTTCAAGGGACCGACTGAACTGAACGATAAATGAGGGAAAACGATAGAGGCGGGACTATAACAAAGCAATATGATCGTCAGTACTGGATGACATAACCCGTCACATACGGGGAAAAACAATGATCCGGGGAACATATAATCGAGATTCTACTACATATATCTGTGTGTGTGTTTTTGATGTCATAATACCCCGAGATAGTACTAGTTACAAAAACTGGAAATACAAATTTTGATTATTAAAGGTAATGTTTTCACAGTTTCTTTTTGATTTACCAGATAGCTTAAATTCATTTAACGCAAAACTTCAATCTCTTAGAAAAAAATTTAAGAAATTTAGTGAATTATTCAAGAAATGTTGTAGCATTTTTTTCTATTCATATATTTCTCACCTTTTTTTACGTTCTTCATAGAACATGAAAAATTCAAAGTAATTGATCGATAAAAGCTGCCACTTATTATTTTAAAGCCCAATTAATCTAATTAGCGTCAAAAAAAGAGGAATCAGGGAATTATTTTTTTATAATTTCTACCTTAATGTCGCTTCTAAATTTCAATATTAAGTACCACTTTACTTGTCAAAATATTGACTTTAAAAAGGTAATTAATACCTCAAAAAGCCAATTTTAGTAAAAAAATTTCTTCGAAAAGTAGTAAAATTTAGAAAAAAATTCTAAAATTTTTATTTACTGTGTATTTTAGCTGCGTCCCAAATTTAACTTAAAATTTCATTAAACTAATTGAGCAGCTAAATATGCAAATATTTTTGGTTCGGGTAGTAAATTGTATTTTTTTAATTATTTAATTTGCATATAAATTCTGTATAGAATGCATTGGATCTGTTATTATGGTTTAAATTATTTTTTTTACATTTTTATGCAAAATCATGGGATTTTTCATTGCTTTACGTATTTCCTAAATAAGAAGTAAGTTGTTTATTTTCTTTGACTGAAGTATCAGTTTCAAAATAATAAAAAAAAATATTTTAGCTGTTTTTTAAACTCCATCTTAAAGAAAGTTATGTGAGTAAATAGTAAATTCGTATACCGTAAGAATTTCTGACTGCAGGGGTAACTTTGTGACACATAGTAATTTTTTCTGTATTTTTGATGTGGCGCCTGCCCGTGATACCGGGAAGACAAAGAACAGCACCAACAGCTTGTCCGACATACAGAGATACCTAGTGGCCAGTGTCAGAAGTTTCTGTGCTGACACTGGCCAGTGTATTGTTCAAACCTGTTGCCAAACTATTGACTCAAACTTCGGAAACTTTGTGTGCTAAAGGCTAAAACCTTATACAACCAACTACCACAGGCAATTATTTTTATAGTCAATATGTTGGTTAGATTATGGAGCAATACAACTTTTGTGTAGTGATATTTCCGAGAGATACGATAAAATAGCCTAACTACCGGAAGGTGACGGGGTTACTTTGTGACATATTAGCACTGTCACAAAATAACCCACAAAGTTGACATACCTCCTCCAGCCGCTCGATATTGCATTTTTCCGTCCTCTAAAATAACACCGGAGAGACAGAAGTATTTACAATCTGGAAAAACTACCCGTAGGAGCAGAATGGCCGCGAAGACGAATTTCCTCTCTTCTCAGAGAACTGATGGCTGCCCTGGGTACCCGTGGTCTCTTTGATGTCAAAGATATAGATAAAGTTATCCAATATTCGTAATAAGTATATATGTAATGAAGCGCCTTCGGATATATGAAAATTTCATAGAAATATTAAGAGGTGAAGTCGATCGAAAGCTTTTATCATTACATTGTTTTGATGAAATTGGGAACGCCGGCTGAGCGGGACGATAATTATAGAGCGGAGAGGTCCTGTGTGACGTAAGGCAGTGAATAGTCCCTGCGGCGGTGGTCAGCTTGGGAGGTAGATCGCCAGACAAGATTTAAGAGAGTTTGTCGCCAGGATTTGACACTACACGACAATGGACTGTGTTTCAGATTTACAACGGCGGCATGTAAGAACCAAGGGCGTCGTGTGAGGTTATGCAGGCTTGTTTTCCGTGGGGGCGTGTGCGGCTTAGCTGAGGGCGGCCAATAAAATAAAGTTTGAAGTGAGCAAGCGAATGAGTTTTTTTGCTGAATCTTGTATGGATGAGAAAATTTTGAGGAGGAGGAGACACGAAAGAAGAAAGGAGTTTGAAATATATAAATTAGGGAGTTTAAAAAAAAAAGGGGGGCTCTCTCAGATCTCTCTCTCGAGTCTCGGACTCAGACTTCTGGCGTGTCGGTCGAGCTTGGGTTCCCCGCTTTTATCCTAAGATTTTGCATATTGGAGTAGAGCTGCGGTCTCCTGGTGTTATTACTGCGTTCAGTCGAACTGGAGTTCCCCACAAATATTAATGATAAAATAGAATTCCCTGCATATAATATAACAGTGGAGCGAGTGGTGTCGCGGTCACAAGAATCATCAAGAGACGGAGAATCAAGAGGTGTGTGTGTGCCCTGCCTATGTACAGAAGGATCCAAAGGACCCCAGCTAGACGAGTCAGCGGATTCAACAATTAGATAAATATCAACGGAACTGAGTGAGTGGCACAATTTTATTGTTTAGATCAGTCCCCTTTGTTTTGGTTTTGTTTTGAAATAGGTTGTTTACGGTTAGAGTAGGTGTAGTTGATATAAGAGTTGAATAAGTATTTTGAGTTTTGGTATTTTGTCGTGCGCTCCCTATTTTCCTCGTCAAGTACATTTTGAATGTTAAATTTCGATATAATGATAAACTAATTTTGGTATATGGATAGTGTGTCTATAAAAAAATATGATTAAAATAATGTGTACAAACAATGTATAATAATTTGTAATAAATTTAAGTTTAAGTTAATTTTAAATCTCTCTGTTTTATTTGTTCCTCAATTTTTTAGTTCCCTTGTTCGTCAATTGCTAGTTACGTCCTGAACTACGGGTTATTAACAAAATAAATATTAAAAACACAACGCACCCAACTACCCCTTTATAAATAATTT
Organism: Dolomedes plantarius; assembly: GCA_907164885.2. Classification (NCBI taxonomy): domain Eukaryota; kingdom Metazoa; phylum Arthropoda; class Arachnida; order Araneae; family Dolomedidae; genus Dolomedes; species Dolomedes plantarius. The sequence continues at coordinate 81,749,586 of OU015492.1, forward strand.
TAATGTACTAACTAACTATTTCACGCCCGTTAAAATAACTTGGACGAGCAATACGACAAATATGGTCCCGACCAGGATAATAAAAATAATTTGTGTGAGGCTAGAATCGTGAAAAAAATTTTTTTTGCGTTAAAAAAAAAGGTTTTTTTTTGTCTTTAAGAAATTTTTTTTGGTCTTTACAAATTTTGTGGAGAAGGGAGCAGCGCGTAAGAATTTTTAGAGCGGGAGTGTTTTGAAAATATACTGTGAGATATATTTTAATGTGTTAATTATTTTTGTTTATAAGTAAATTTTGTGAATAATGAGGAATAGTGTTAGAATAGAGTTTATTGCGTGCAAAATTGATATATAGAGAGATGAAGAAGTTATGCTTTGTGATAGTGGTTTTGGGTCTGAACTCGCAAATCATGATTTTGTATGGTGATTAGTTATGTCGACATGGTTCATATAGATCTTCGATGTTTTAACTCAGAACATTTGATTAAAAGAATGAACTTTTGAATTCAGAACTCTAATAAGTGCATAGGTTGGTGGTCTTCTCTTACCTAAATTAAAGGTATAGATCACATGATCAAAGAAGGTCAATGGAGTCAGGAGTAAGTGTTTGATGTTTTGTTTTAGTGTTTCTAAATAGTGTATGAGGACTTATGATGTGAACAAGTTTTTTTTCAGACATGGATGGTAAGAAGTTTTGTAATTGATGTGATTATGTTTTATTGAGTGTCATGAATATCTAAGTAGTACATGAGAATTTGTAAACTTTTCGAGGAAGGGAGCATATTTTACGTGTTTGGTGAGGTTTTTTTTTCGGAGGAGGGAGCGTATGTGATGAAGCGCTTTCGATTTGAAAGAAAAATTAAATTTTTAGAGAGATAAAGTGATCGAAGGCTGTTTTCATCACATTTCGGTTAGAATGCTAGGAAGCCGCCTTTGATTAGAGGACGGAACAGTAGTCTGTACGCATCAGCCAATTTAAAAGCGGCGGTGCGCGATAGGGGGTAGGTGATTCCAGACGCAGATAAGGAGATAGCACCAGGGTTTGACATTAAAGTAAAATACCCCATTGTAAAGGATTTATTGGACCTGTAGACCGCAAAACACCTGGACTGGACTTTGGGTCGGTCTGTGTATGACGTAATTAAGGCGTGCATGAGTTATGGGATTATCAATCCGAGAAATGAAAATGGAGGCTAAGTGGTGGATTTTTGAAAGCTTTCCTGAATGGATTAGGAGTCACGAGAAGGCGTGGACATTGTTATAAAAAACAAATAAATAGATGACTTAGAGTTTTTTCGAGGATTCTCTCCTGCGTGCGGGCCCGGTTGACTTTTACCGGTGCTTTAGCATTGCAGGGGGATGAAGAGATTGGAATTTCAAAACGTCTGAGACCGGTTGAGCATTCCCGGGAGTTGTCCGACAGTACGAGAAAGAGGTTTCGTTTTCCGGAGACCGGTTGATCTTTCCTAGTGCCTTAGCATCGAAAATGATAAAAAGATTGGCAGTTTTAAATATTGGAGATCCGGTCGAGTCTTCCCGGAATTGAGCGTGACTTTGGATCAAGAGAAGTCGATGTCATCATTTTCCTGATGAGTGCCCCATCATTTTGAAAAGAGTAGAAGAATACCCACGACAGCCTAGAGACGCAGCGCTCCCACTACCTAGAAGGAAGGAGCGATACCCCAAGCATAAGCAGAGCTTCGACACCCGAGTCCCAGTGCGACATCATCAAACTGAGTGAGTGAAAAATCATTTTGTTTTGTTCAGACCCACCGAGCTAAATGAAAGATTAGTGCGGGAACAGTGTTTTTGTAAAGATAATTTTGATGAATAGGAGTTCTTGGCTATGAGTTAGTTTAATAATTATATGCTCCCTAAATCCAAAAGGTGTAGATTTAATTAAATACATGTCATTCGATATGAATCGAGGAGAAAATGCTAAAAGATTAGTAAAATGTGTAAACTGTGTGCGAAGATTTGGTAATTCAGTTTTTTTTTGTAAATAGATAAGGTGTAAATAAATCAATTTTATTTTGTACATTGGAGTCAGTCATCTTTTGTTTTGTGTAGTTGACCTAAAGGAAGGTTTTAAAAGCAAAGTTTATTTGGCCTGTTCGGTTGCAAACCGGTCTAGAATTTTGGGTTGTATTCAAGAAAATAAATAAAAAAAACACAACGCACCCAAATACCTATAAAATATAAATAATTTGTACTAACCCAAATAATATACGGATCTCGCCCAAAAAAATAAATAATTTTAAGACAGGCAACACGACAATATATACACTGAGTGCCACTGAATTAGGGATAGCAAAGCCTATGCAAATTGTGTAGCGCTTGCGCATCGTGTATGCGCAAGTGAGGGCGCTGTGGTGACTGCATATATAGCGCGTACTGTGGTTGTTCTGAATAGCTGTTGGAATTGCCAGTAGGGTAAACTGCCTGATTTAGACGCCTTCGATCGCGGACAAATCGTAGGTGCGCAACGCATGGGCCATTCAATTTCCGCAAATCGTCAGACAGCTAGGATTTTCAAGGTCGACAGTGTCAAAAGTATACCGAGATTACATGGATGGTGTAAAAAAATCTAGCAATCGGACAAACTGCAAAGGACAATTAGCCTTGACAGTGCGTGGTGAGAGACGGCTCAGGCGTATTGTACGTAGGCAGCGAAACCAAACATTAGCTCAAATTATCACCCAGTTTAATGACGGTGCCAGTCGTACAGTCAGTAAACGGACCTGTGCAACGGTGGCTTCACCTTATGAGTTTCGGGAGCCGTCGACCTACGAGAGTACCATTGCTCTATACTCGCCATCGGCTGCACGTCTTGCCTGGCAAGAGAGCACAGAGACTGGAGTGTAGATGACTGGAAACGAGTAGCATGGAGTGATGAGTCTCGATTCCGACTACTTAACGCCGACAGGAGGCTGAGAATATGGCGTCAGGCTCATGAAACCATGGATCCTGCATGCCTGGCTGGAACTGTACAAGGGCATGGTGGCTCAATCATGTCTGGGGTGTTTTTTCGTGGCACAGTTTGGGATCTTTGGTTGCGTGTACCAACCTCCCTCAATGCAATTCGGTACGTAGAGTTGCTGGATGTTCACCTCCATCTGTTTATGCTGTTCTGTTATCCGCACGGTAATGGAGTTTTCCAGCAAGACAACTGTACCTCTCACAAGTCCCGGTTGGCTACTGGCTGGTTGAATGAGTTTTCCTCTGACTTCTCTGTCATGAATTGGCCACCTAGAAGCCCAGACTTAAATCCTATTTAGCATCTTTGGGATGTTTTGGAACAAGGCGTGAAAGGCCATCACACAGCACCAAAGAACCTGGCTGAATTATGGACAGCTTTAGCCAATATTTGGCAAGCCATTCCCGTGGAACGTTTCCAGAAACTTGTTGAATCTATGCCTCGTCGTGTGGCAGCCGTTATCAAGGCCAGAGGAGGCCCAAATCGTTACTAGGTAGGTATCCCTAATTCAGTGGCACTTCAGTGTATATGTGTAACAAGCTTTTGCTAAGCGTTTTACTGTTTAACTTTGTGTCAAGAAATTTTTCCTCTTGGATTTCAAGGCAAAAACACAGATGTCACAAAGTAGCCCCACTCGGCGGGGCAACTTTGTGACACATTTTAACTTTAATTTCTCAGTGGTAATTGAAGATCCGGGTTAGCGCAATACATTACTATGTAAGGAAAGGATGTACTACTGTTTTGCAATTGTTCGTTTTGGGCTACTTTTAAAACTGATCTGCTGGTACTGGAAAAAACGTTAAATCCGTCACAAAGTAATCTTCCCAAAATTCTCCTTCACATTTCCCACGGTCCGCGAGAAAGCACTTAGGCCCAGCATTAGATTTTCGTTAATCCCTCAGATTGACCGGTCGTACAAAGAAGTAGAAAGTACGTAAAAGATTCCCGTTTTAAAGAGCGATTCACCAAAACGGGCCCAGTAAGCTAAAGGTTAAATGAAGTCCTTTAACTTTTGATCTCCTAAATGCAGACGAGACTGTTTAATCCCCCAGAAGCAAAAGAACAACAGAGGCGCTTCAAAACCATCCTTTAATTCCTTTGTTATTTTAAGTACGGAAAAAAATGCTCATTTCATTTTGCATTACTTGACTGAGGAACTTATATTCACATTTATAAATAGAAAATAAGTAACCTTTGTATGTAACTTATTTTAACAGACAATTTATTTTCACTGATTTAGAGATGATATCTGGGCCATTTTTTGAAGAGTATAGTGCATTCAACCCTGCTTAAACAACAAATTAATAAGTACTAATTTCTAGAACATGTATGCTAATTGTAATATAATAGTGAATATGGTACATAAATATAGTAGATATTATTCTTTAAACAATAATAACTGTAGGAGATAGAATTACTGCTGCATTGGAGTCGATGATATAGTACCATACGAAATAAATTCAATCGCTGATTGTTAATGACCGCTCTTTAAAACTTGTTGGGCTACATACTTTTTCTTCCTTATTCTTTGAACTTCTTTCGGTATTAGTTTTACTCAATATCAGTTACATTGCATGCGACTGCATATTAGAGATAGACTGTATCTCTCCGAGTCTAACGGGACAAAAATTCAATGTCCGATTCGGCCTGATTGATCATTAGTTTGGCATGTACCGGCTTCAGATATTTCTGTTAGTTCAGACCTGATCGGTCAGTTGCATCCTATAGTTACAATGTTTTATTTCCCGAGACCTATCTGCCCATATTATTCATTAAAGTAAAAGCTAATCTGATTTTAGAGCTTTCCTCAACATGTTCAGCCTCTTAAAGTAATAATTGCTGCACTTGAATACTTCCTAATTGTTAATGATATTATACATTTAAAAATTATAAATGCGCAAACGTACAGAATTATTACTCTACGTTTATTTGATTTCATTCTTTCGTTTCCCCTTAACTCATTAATTCATGTATTATCTCATTAACTTTTGAAATTAAATAATATTGATATTTAATTAACTATCAAACATGCGATAGTTCTCAAAAGATTGTTGCGTACTGTTACTGGAATAATGACACTTTTAATTTGAAATTTAATTTCTCACTTCTTTATAACCCATTGGTAACAAATTTATTAAAATTAGATGTCGTAAAAATTTATAACGATAGTGTAAATACTACGATTTAAATAATTACTATTTTTCATCGAAAACTATTTAAAGGGACATAAAAATAATGACGATGTTTCTACACATATTAGACGGATGCATCTTAACTTTTAAGAGCTTTTGGGTGATAGCTGCTAATTTCGATGTATCTTGCTTCTATTATATTATATTCGCCTCAAAGTAAAAATAATATCATTAGTAATAAAATTATTAATTTCCTCATTTGTAATTCCCTTATTCATACTATTTTCCTAATATCTACAAGTTAATAATTTCTATGAATGAATATTGAAGATATACAAAACTGAACTATACTGTTATTAGTCCAGTACTGTTATTCTTTTAAGATGCGCTTAAATCTTCGACCATCGTGTTATTTGATTTTGCGCCAAAGGCTTGTCGAATTGTGTTTGCTGGCAAGGTGATTTTTAACAATGGTAATGTCAATTTATGCCCATAAAAATAAAAATATAAAGCAATCAGGAAAATTGAAAATGTGAATTCAAATACAGTATAATGATATAAAAGCAAATCTTTTCAAGTTAGTTTTCGAATAAACCGCTAAGGCGGCTTTTAAAAACTGCGAGAACAGCTCGGTAGCATCTTCGTATTTCCATCTCCAGAAGTGCTCAGAAAGGTAGGAATCGAATTGATCTTCCAACTTTTCTAGTACCCTGGAGACTCCGATTAATATCACTCTATTTGCTCTTTATAAAATTGCTGTTTGCCGTGGTACATATGCCACCGAGAGTATCGATAAATTGGATGCAATTTTTAGAGCATTTGAAGGAAATGAAGATTGCAAAACCGTGTTGGTCGGAGATTTTCATATTAAGTTTGATTCTACTACGAATACCCCTAAGGACGAAATTTTTCAACTGAACGACAAATAAGGGATTTATTCCCTGCGAACGAACCCAAATATTTATACGACGAGAGGAAACAAAGATGCTATATTCTCCAATCACAATCTATGAACGTGAGTTTATCAGACCGTTTTATGGTAGAATGGTCAACCTCTATATTGTAGTACTAGCTGAAAACCCGCACTTCGCTACATAGTACATTCAAATTAAATACAACGGTCAATGTATGCAATTAATGGCAAAAAATAAATATATATATATATTTATAATAAATACGACGATCAATGTATACAATTGATGTAAAAAAAAGTATTTATAAAAAATCGTAAAGGATATTTTATACACAAAATAATGTAGAAGAAAATATTCAAATTAAATCTAATAGGACATACTAAAGAATATAGTACAGTTAATATAGTACAGTTTGGGGAACATATATTTTACTGCATTTTAATATTTTTTGGATAATGTCCAATCGTCTGCCGCATTAGCAAGGGAAAAAATATTTTTTCCCTTGCTAATGTGGCAATATTTCATAGTTATGGGCGGTATATATTTTATTTATTTCATTGTTATGGACGTGACGATAAATTTATTTAAAGTACCAGAAAAAGAAATCACGTGATCATTTAATAAATTAAATTCTAAAATTTAATCTTTAAAAATTCACCAAAAATCAGAAAATGGAGGTAAAAGATAACCAGATTCGAAACAGATTCGAAAAAGATATCATTTTAAAGGAATTTTTATGATCTTTCTCCTGATATAAATTTCATAACCCTCCAATTATTATTTTAAATGCAAACTTTAAAAAGTTACTAAAACAGCTAAACTGAAATTAAAAATTTAATTTAAAAATCTAAGAAGAATTTTTCAAAAATCTTCTTAGTGCACCCCTACACTATACGAAGAATCGCCATGTAATTTTCAGCCCTTAGGTCCATTGGTTTGGTATGTGCGTTGTATGTCAGTGAGTCAGTCAGTTACGGAACTGTTTTATATATATATAGATTGGTTAAAAATCTAAGCATGAGGTAAATTTATAAGTTAGGGGAAAAACTATTTAAAAGCTTTAACAGCACTTTGGGTGTAGTTAGAATTTGTAGTCAATATTTTTTCTATGATTCTTTTCAGGTGATATCAGTTGCAAAATTTTACTAAATCGCTACTTTTTTGCCCCTCACACACGTGTACAATTTTTTGTGCACAATCTTCGTGCACAATCCTACTGATACCTTCGACGTTCTCCTAAGTACCTGTCAGAAATTTCTCACTTACAGAAGGTAAATGTTTCGAAGTTTTGTGCAGAGTTGAATGAGCAGTAATGTTTAGTCCGAATCTTCATGAAATATTACTAGTAAAATATATTTTCTTGAAACAACAGTTAAAAATATTTTAATTTCAAACAAAAAAAATTATGATCTTCACAACAAATCAGACAACGGTATTTAATTTATTCAGGTATCTGCTATTTTTTTTTCAGAGCATCAGACACTTGTTTTGATGATATTCGCCTGTCCCCACCGCAAAATTTCGCTGACTTCTTCATTACGGGAGCACTACATAGAAATTCGCACCCCAAGAGGAGTCACAAGAACACACAAAGTTACTATATAAGATGTCTATTAAAATATACATTACATTTCATAAAATAATTGAGTCAGTATGATTTTAATCCAACTGTTATAAATAAATGTGTTCTGTCTCTTTAAAAAATAATATCCTGAGAATAATAGGCTTAGTGTTGCGAAATTTCCCGGTTTCAATGACATGAAGATAAACACAACGTTCTTCCTAAAAGCATTATTTATTTATGAGGTGTTCGCTTTCTGAAATCCCAGAATCTAGTAACCGATTAAAATAAGTATTTTTATTGTTTCTCTGCTCTTATAATACACCATCTACTAACAAGTATATGGACATCCATGCAGATGAAGATATCTGCGGTCCTGATATAGGTCACGTCCTCCGCCGTTAAATATCGTGTAGGAAACAATATTGGTATTAGTCGCATGCAAGATACCACGAAGTTCAGAGTTATCTGATTTCAAGAAAGGTGTAATACAGAGGCTGTTCACACATTTTTTAGACGATGTATATTGTATTCACAAAACTAAATTACATAAAATTCTTGTGTTTTAAATGTTCTCTTTGACATCCCTTATTCTGAACTATCTTTCAACACCGCGATTTCCAGGATAATAATGCCTTTTGAAGTGTCAGAAGAGGTATTCTATCCCATTCCTCCTGAACAGCTTTTCAGAGTCCTGTAAGGGTTTTGGGACGACGTTTGGATAATGTAAATTTAAAAGTTTGAAAGCACAAAAATCCATAGATGATACATCAGGAGATTTAGTAGGGATATCGGTGAAGGGTATGGCCTTGATACCAGTTTTTTGTTCCATTTCTTTTAGGAAATTTACAGTGGATTTTATGTGTGACTGCTAGCTTTGTCCTGATGGAGTCTCGCAGATTGATGGCACTGTTGGTAAAGCGATGGTATTTCATTCAAAAAAATTGGCGATAAAATATGTTCCTGATAGTATTGGAGTTAATCTTGACATTTTTTCCACTCTCTTTATTTTTAACTTGCCATTATAAGAAAAACCAGCAACAATCATGAATCCCTTAGAAAAACTTTCTTTCGATTCTTTGAACCATGTACTTAAATTTTTTTTTCTCACCCTTTTATGATAATAAATGCCTCTTTTTTTGTTGCAATTATTTAAATACACCCATGATTCATCTATTGTGACAATTGTTTTTCATTTTTCTTTGGATAAGTGTTTCTCATATAGAATTCTGCAGCGTGTCCTGCGTTCAGCGATATGAATTGGAAGAAGACGATGCACATTGCGTTTTTTTCGCTTTCTTAAGATTTAAATCAATGTTTATCATTTGTTTACAGTGGACACCGAGCATTTTAATGATTTTGCAACTGTCCTTTGACTAGGGGGATTTTCTTTTAACATTAAACAACGTACCTTTGCAATAGTCGAAGATGTCCGTTTTTTCCTTGGATACTTGTTTGGAATTTTTGTCCCACTTGAGGCTCCAATTTGACGGTTTTTTTCTTTTCTTGTTGACGATATTACCCATCGACGCTTTAGATATCACAAAACCATGACTTTCACATCGTTTTTGAATAACGGAGTATGCATATTTCTCTTCGGAAAGAGCATAAATGTAGCCTTCGAACCACTGCTTTGTTAAAAACGCCATTTCGAATAAAAACAAAACTTTCAAGAAGCAGATGATAATTTTGACTTTTAAAAACATAGTCCAATTGCAATTATTTCTTTTGCACCAAACGATTTTTTATTACCGCTTACCAAAATCGTCTAAAAAATGTGCGAACACCTCTGTAGTCGGGTATCACAGAAATGGCCGATCCTTAAGGGACATTTCTAGTGAGCTGAATCACCCAAAAACTACAGTGGCCTATGTGATCCAGAAGTGAAAGGTGAGCAGTGATTGTCGAAATGTGCCCCGAATTGGCAGACCCACGAAACTGGGAGATAGAGACCAACGGGTGCTGTCCAGAAAAATTCGGAAGAACTGCACCCAACCGGTGGCCCACATGTTACAGGAATTTCAACAGGCATCCGAGAGTGTTATTTCGATGAATACCATCCGTAAGGAAGCACATCCAGTTGGTTTGCATGGTCGTGCTGCCGCCCATAAGCTTTTAATCACAAAGTCAAACCATGCTGCTCGGTTAATATGGTGCAAATCACGTTGAACGTGGACAGTAGATCAGTGGAAACAGGTTCTCTGGGGGAACCAATCAAGGTTCACCCTCTAAAGTTCGGATGGAAGGGTCTGGCGTCTGGTGTCTGCCTGTAGAACGCCTCTGTCAGAATGCATTGTACCCACAGTAAAGTTCGGAGGAGGTGGAATTATGGTCTGGGGGCGTTTCTCCTGGTATGGACTTGAACTCTTTGTTCCAATTCATAGTAAGCTGAACGCCGACGCCTACAGCACTATTTTGGATGACAGTGTGCTTCCTACGTTGTGGCAGTTTTATGGGTTGGACCCATGTTCCTTCCAGGACGACAACACCAGTTGTCATGGCACGAGGTCCACCATGGATTGGTATGGTGACAACGAGGTTAACCGAATGGACTGGCCTGCCCAAAGCCCAGACCTAAACCCTATCGAGAATAATGAGGAGGATTGCCGAATTAAGGGGGGGGGGGCAACAATCGTCCAAAATCGGTGAAGGAACTTACATGTGTTCTCCAAGCCGAGTGAAAGAAAATACCACTAGCCGTAATACAAGGACTTGTTGAAAGCATGTCCCGAAGGATTGAGACTACAATTGCCTCTCGTGGAGGCTCTACCAACTATTGAAAATGAATACATTTTGCTTTTCTTTTCTGTTACAGGTGTCCAAATACTTAGTGGTAGATAGTGTTTAAAAGGAGTTACGGGAGTGTTAAATGTAAAAAGCAATCTATTTTTAACAGTCACCATTCATAATTAACTCACAAATGAAAAATTCAGTTATTTAGTGCATTCACTAGTCACTTTATCTATCCAAGGAGGTCCGAGAATATATAATTAATATTAGAAACTTGGATTTAATTAGGTTTTCATATTAAAGCAATTTTTTAATTTGTTATTGAAAAATATTTCTATTTCACATATTTTAAATATAATTATCACCTTAAAAGAACATAATTTTAAAATATAGCCATACAAAATTTATATCGTATCATTCTGGGACTCAATTACTAGACTACTGCAAACTACAGTAACTGCTGAGCATGAACTTGTGGGATTAAAAATGAGTGATGTAAAGAAAAAGAAAGAGTAGCAAACTGTCATCTATCTGGATAAAACTTTTATATTTAAATGAAGCAACACTCGCATAAATACATCGATAATCGATATAGAAAAAGCTTTCCACATCAGTAAAACACAATGTTGTCTAGTCTCATTTGGAATAAGAAACAAGGTATTACTCTCTGGCAGAAAAAATGTCCTGCCTGAAACCCAACACATTTCGCCATCCATACAAATCTCGGTAGCCTTTGCAAAAATAAGTTTTAAATAATCCACTAAATACGCTTTAAGAGTGGAAATAAATAATCGGCATCAGTAGGATTTTGATAAAATGGGAAAATAAATTAATTGCAAAATGGGATTAATGGATTTTTTGCATTTAAATAAATAGCAAAATTAATAATAAATTCTAAAAAGTTATTTCAGTCCTATAATTTTTTTTCTCTGCCTTGTAGAAATTATCGTCTATGTAACTTCAGAGAGGCAAATCAGTAAATATATAACCATTCAACAATTTCATTGTAGGGTTCTGAAGAACTTCCACTAAAAGAAGAAGTTAAGAATACATTTATTTTTCCTTTCTCCCAGCCACCAGTTGTTTAAATTTTTCATTTTGCAATCTTCTTTATAATGTAAATTTTTGTCGCATATATTCTACAATTCTCAAAACAAATGTTACAAAATATTTTTTTTTTAAGTTATACGTTAATACTCTGAAAAGTTTAAGCGCGAAAGTAAGGGTCTAAAAGAAAACTTTATCTATTTACTCAAAGCAAGCTGTCTTCCCGTTTAACTATTCTTAAACATTTTCATACAAAATAGCTAAATTTTAGCAAAATTTCTCCGGCCATCTTCCAAGTTTTTCCTCTTTAAAGTGATAAATTTATTGGATCAACTTAAATTCTCCTGAGAAAACTACTCCCTGCTTTGTCTATGTATCCTACTATGATTTACATATCCGTTTACTTAATCTTGATAAAAAAATAAATATCACTGAAAATTCTTAATTAACGCTTTTTTATGGTATGAAAAACCTAAATATACTATTCTTAATATCGATAAGAAAACCTCCATACGCTTAGCATAACATAGCTAACTACGTTAGAAATTTCACATTCGTTGACTGTCTTAAATTAGGGTTTGAACGACCTTTAGTGCTTCTCTGACTCAAGAGGTAAGACATTCTTTGTCTCAAGGAATTTTATAAAAAGATTCAGGAGGTCAAAACAACATTTCAGGTGTCTTTTTTTTCTTCTACAATTAGGTATTTGAATTCTTTGCATTGAATAAGAGAAATCTTTATTCGGTGTATGCGAGATGAATTACGCTGCTATCAGACAATGATTATTTACGTCACGAGATACAGCTCAAGTACCTACAAATTTTAGCACGTATGCGTGATTGTATAGTCACATAAATAAACTATGATCAAAGGGTGTAAACGTGGGGGTGTTAAGTGCTCTCAAGAATTAATTATCTCAAATAAATTAATTGATAACATAATTAGTAGCTCTTGTTTTAGAGACGAGAGGTGTATTTTGATTTTATGATTTTTTAAATCTCATGAAATCTTTTATTTTTAAAGTACAGTAAAACCTCGTTTATCCTTCCCTTGTTTATGCGGATCTCCGAATCATCCGGATCAGGTTTGTAGCCTTTTTTTATTTAATGTTCACATTATATAATAATTTTTAACTATGATAACAAGAAAGTAACTAAAAGTACGCCAAATATTTGCGTTTTTGGTTTGATTCAATCTACAGTTCCTGCATATATTGTACAATAAATTATGGTAATAAAATGCTTTTTGTTGAGCTTAAGAAATCTTTACTAGAGTATGACAGGGCGTTGACGTGGATTGACACAGAAAAGTTATTTTTATATTTTTTAATGTCTTGTAAACAATACAACGTAATTTTGTTACAAAACATAGCTTTTTATCGTAACAAACGGTAAGTCTGCTGAGTTAAAGATTTTGTTTTGCTTATTACCCATATTACCCGGATTATCCGAATTTTCAATTGTCTGGATTACCTATTGTCCCAGTTAGCCCGGATAAACGAGGTTTAACTATATATTTTTTTCGTCCAAATTATTTTTCAAATTTTCACAAGTTGTATTTGTATTTGTAAATATTCATTTTTTCCTTTCTGTTTATGTCTTGCAGCTAGCTATAAATGCACACACACACACACAAATATTTATATATGTATAATATAAACACTGAAATTCGCCATAAGGGACTACGTGTATCAAAGGATGTTAATAACTGATATCATTACATTTAGAATTCATGTTTTCTGTTAACTCTGTCAAATAAAAGAAACCCTTCACTAGGATCTTGAATCCCAGTGATATCTTTTCTAAACTTGAACTGTACCTTATGTTACGACTCAGATTTTCGTTCATCTTTTCTTGTTTTTACTAACTTTAGTTTAATCCTGTGTACGCCTTTTGTTAGCCAGGAATCATCGCAAAAGCAGTATCACTGAAGCATTTTCAGGACAAATATTGATTAAATCCCGAAAAATACTACGAGAAAATTACTCTCCGTTCTATAATATGAATACCTCGTTACATGCAACCATTTGCTGATGTCTTATGATTTTTCTTCAATAACGTTTTACTACGTATAGGGACAGACCGATCAATTGTGGTGCCTGAGGCAAATTTTAAAACGGTGCCTTTTCAAATTTTTGAGAGGCTCTATCTAATGAGCGTATCACTATTACATGTCGTCTACATAATAAAATAGCGGACATTTAGGGGAAAATATGTATTAAATAAAAACAAAATTTTTAATTATTTTAAAAAGTCATAGAAATTTTAAAAATTACAGACCTTTAAAAAAAAAGGAAAAAGTAAATAAATTTGAATTTGATTTGTTATGTAATAATCACTAAATCCTACTTTGAACTTTTATTCCAGTAAATTAATTGATTGTATTTCCATAATTTATTATTTTAGATACAGTCTTTTGTCTTAAAATTATTTCTAGATCATTCAGTGGCTAGTGGATTGTTGTTGTTCGTAGATAATTATCTAAAATTTTCAGTTTAGAAAAACTGGGCTCATATGTCACTACAGTTATAGATAATGTTAGAAGTGTCCGAAGAAAAAAAAATTTAAACCCAGTAAATTTGTCTTTAATATAAAAACATTAAACAGGTGTTAGCGACTAGAGAAACAGAATTATATCACAGTATATAATCACACAAAGGTTGAGTCTAATTCTATAGAAAATCAAAATAACATTCAGCGTTCAGGGATAATTAGTTAATAAGTAACAAAAAGGAAAGACAAACATAGTGTGTCGTGCGATAACAACAAGCTTCGTGCATCGTCGAGAAACATATGACGTCGGAAGAATGTTGCAAGGACATTCCTCCTCTCCAGAGTTTTAAATTTGCGTTGTGATTGACAGGAAGAGAAATCCGTGCTGCAGTACATACAGGACTCCGGGAATACAAAAAATACCGCGTGGAAGTGTTTTTCAAGACTTTATTATAACATACGCTTAAGCGAACTGACTTCTCAGTTCACTTAAGCGTAAGGGACATGCCAGTAAAAAGGTAGACATGTCCAACTGACAATTCACCACTGGACTCCTTTCTATCGGCTGTCTCAGCCCTTCCCAAGCAGGGATTTCCAGAAAATGTGTGCTTCCCGAAAACCGCCAACAAAACAATACCTGCCAAGAAAGGGAGGGCCAACACCCATACCCCTAGTGACTGGGATATAATGATCAGAAGTGCTGACCCAGCCAAGATAGTAAGTACAATTTTTTTTTTCCTTTTTTTTTTCTTTTTTTTTTTTTGATCGGTTTTTTTGTGTTTTTTGTTGTGATCGGTTTTGTAACCTTTCCCAAAAAACTTCCACCAACCACAGGGGGGCGTCTGAAAGATTAATGAAGCCCCCAAGACGGCAGTAGATGTTCCTGGCCGGAGGCCATTGCACATCCGGCCCACACCCACGACAAAGAGATTCCCGAAACGGAGAGGGGGAGAGAGACTGGAAAGGCCTATTCACCCTCTTTCTATAGCAAACGAAAATCTTCACAACAAAAAGGAGGCACATTTATTTCTCCCAATCTAAAACCTACTTGTTTATAAAAAATAAATCGAAGTATTCGCTTACATTTGTGTATTTTTACGAATTTCCTCATATATTATATTAAACAATATTGTTAAAATTAAACAGCGGAATTCAAAAAAAGATAGATATTCTAATTGAACTAAAGCGTGCTTTGTGTGGTGGGACCTACGAGAGGAGGTATATTTTAACGCCAGGTGCACAACTTTATTTATAAATCATTCTTAGCTGTACCCCCTTGTCCAACAGTAAATAAACTTACCATTTTTGTATAATTCTATTTCTTACTACAGAGTTTTCGTCTGAAGTCAGAGGCCGATTTAATTCCTTGCATATCAAATTCCTTATACCTGGGTGGGAACTCAATGCTTTAGCAATTTCCGGTGATATATTCTCAGAAATTATTCAACCTCGAATTTTTACCTGCAGATCTTATGTAACAAAATTTCAAGTTCTTTTGACAAACTTGGGGAATTCAAATTTTTCATATTCCACGAAAATTCTTCAAAAGAATTTTTGAGACGAATCAAACTACCTAGCAAAATTAAAACTTAGATCAAAACATAAGAATCAAAACTTTTCGGTGCAAATTTTTTATTTGCCATATTCTCTGCCATATTTACATTCCTACAGATTGTTAAAGAGAAAAATGTTTTGAGGAATTTCGAGACTTATATTTTTTTCTGTTTGAGGAAAAGAAAAACATCTCTTGTATAACTTAATTTAACTATCGGTTTTAAAACATGTTATCAGGCAATATCTAAAATCATAGAAGGATGCGCTCACCTATTGCTTAAACGTAATAAAGTTTACCTAAATTTTGTGCTGGAAATGATGGGAAAAACTTTTCCGTAACGTGCACTTTGGGAGAGGTCGCCAAAGTGTAAAATAATTCGATTTACCAAATATTCCAGTTCAAAAAATGTATTTTAGAATGATTATAAATTATATATATATATATACATATATATATATATATATATATATATATATATATATATATATATATATATATATATATATATATATATATATATATATATATAAGAATAAGATGAAAGAGAAAACCAGTAATAGCTCTAAAGCCACTTGAAGCCAGGAACATCCAACATGTAAAGAAAAGTATGAATAAGGTTTTTGACAGCATTTCTTCATCAGCGGTGTCAATACTGTCTAAAAACCAATGGATTGTTTCTGATGAGTATGATCTATCAAATAAACACACTCAGACACCGTACAATCCATTATTAACAGAAGAATTGAATAATAAATTAATTAAGTTTGAATAAAAGTACTTAACCAAAGAACACCAAGCCTGGCGCTAGTCAGAGTGGAAGTTAAGAACTTGTAACCGCAAGATGACTGACGTCATAAAACTTGCAACCATTGATATAGTGGATACTCAGTTACAGACTTACTTAGGTTACCCTATTTAAAGACTATTATTCCTTTATTTATTTAGTAGTAGTTATTATTTTTATTTTAACCTATTGTTATGTTTAACTTATTAATGCAACAGAACAAACTATTCATTAAAACAAAAACAACCAATTATGTTTTTGGATAGACTTACTGGGTAATTATTACGAGTTAGCACAGCTTTCAAGTCTATAATATGCTTATTCCTATTGTCTTTAGAACATAGCCTATTTATACGAACTAACTGATTTACAATAATGTTATTAAAAACAGATTTATGTAAACAGGTTAGATAATTTTGAAATTTAACAATATTAAAATTATAGTCAGATCTTTTGTCGTATAAGTCAAAAGTAAATTTATTGTTAGTACTTAATTTAATATTAATATCTAGAAAGTTTACATTAATATTATCATGGCTACTTTTAATTAGTTCCAAATTAGGAGGGTAAAAATTTAAGTCTATAGGGTTATTACTTTTATTAATTACTATTATATCATCTATATATCTAAATATATTGTAATTGCTATTTTCTATATTATTAATTTCAAAATAATATAAGTATAAATTAGCTAGCATACTTGAAGCATTACCACCTTGTGGTACACCTTTGGACTGTAAGTATATACTATTATTATGAACTATGTAATTATGTTTAGTTACTAATTCTAGGAGCCTATTGAAACGAGTTAGTTTAATTTCGTTGTTTAAGTATTGAATATTAATTTGTACTAACATTATGATTATCCTATTTAAATCAATTATAACAATATTATGAAATAGATCTTTAAAATCATAAGTTACAATATATTTACTGTTATCTAATGTTTGTAGTTTTCTAATTAGACTATAGCTATTATCAATAATACCACAAACACCAGATGTTATATTTTTATAGATTAATTTAAGGTATTTTAATAATAATTTACTTGCTTTTGTAGCATAAGTATTATGACCACAGGCTACTGCTCTAAAAGCAATAGGTGTTTTATGAAATTTTGGAACTAAAGTTATATAAGGAAAATGATAAATGTTAGATGAAATACCTAGTAGTTTATATTTAGCTATGATTTTCTTAATAATAATATTAGTAGTTTCTTTTAATGGCTGAAAAAGATCACTATTTTCTAACTGTTTTTTTAAACATATGGCAAAATATTTTTTACAAATTATAGCATAGTTGTTAGCTGCTTTATCTACATAAGTGACTATAAAGTCATCTTGTAATTTTGTAATAGCAGCTTTAAAGTGTTTATAAGGATTATTAATGTTATTACTATTATTGGGTAATTTAGCTTGTACTAGTTTTAGTAAATTAATTTTCCAAGGGTTGAAAGCTTCAGTAGGTACAGAATAATTAATTGCTATTTTGTAAATAAATTTATCTAAATCAGCATTTAAGAAACTAATTATTTTCTTATTATTATTAGTACTAGGTATTCTAAACTTAGTTCCCAAATTCATCAACTCTCGCAGTGCAACATCTTCCACAATATCCATATTGCCTGTTATTACATGACCATGTGTCGTATATAACTATTGTAAATGGGCAGATGACAAACACAAGTTAAATTTAATGACTCAGAAAAATTTTTGGAAACCTGATTATAGTTAAATATACGTCTACCCATAGGCAGAGTATATTTAAAGGCACGTTTTATTTTTAATTCTTTTATAGGAAACATATCATGAAGTTTATCAAATATACTATTAAAGTTTATATTATTAAGTTTAAGGTTAGTAAAATTTAGTACACAATATGTGTTATTAGCTGAATTTTGTTTTTTATATAAGTTTATTTTTAAATGTTTTGCCCGTGTTAGTATTAAATCATATACCAGATGCTGATAATGATAATTCTTTAATTTCGTATTTAAAAATAGTTGATATAGCTTAATGATATGTTTTTTAACGATAGAAAAAATCCAAGCTTTTAATATTTTGTAATTATAATCAATTATAAACCTTTCTTGAAAACTTAATAAGGCATTTTTATATATGTTACTATCAAAAGTCTTACTTTTATTATTACTTTTACCTCGTTTAGTTCTTTTTGAAGACTGTGTATTTTCAATTAGATTAGGGTAAATAGGTTGAGCTGACACATCAGTATATATATATATATATATATATATATATATATATATATATATATATATATATATATATATATATATATATATGTATGTATATATATATATATGATAGGCTATAATGAACACTACAGTTACATTATTACTGGTAACACTAAAATAACTGAAAAAACTGCAAAGTCAGATTTAATGAATAATGGTACTGTCTATCGTATTGGTTACAAAAAGAACGTAATCCAAATTTTCAAGCAATATCTGGAACAATTTATATATAAGACAACCATGACTCATAGTATGCCTACGAATACGTTTGAGCAATGCAAACATCATTATATAAATGATTTTAAAACAGCTTATCTAAGTTTAAGATACAATAGTAAACAAATAAATTTTCAAAATATGAAACCGTCTATTACAGCTTTACAGGATCAATTTGCCATAACATATGTAGATAAAGTTTCATCTAATTATGCATTTATATGTAAAAAACTATACTGTGAAAACTTAATCAAGTGCTATAATGATAATTAGATATATAAAAAATTCTGAACAGTATACTATACAAAATAGTATAAAGGCTTTATATCGCCGCGCAGGGTATGAAATTAAAAACTTAAAATTCCCTAATTTAGTCTTGATCCTTAAATTTCATAAGTTCCCAGTTAAGTTCAGAACTGTCACAGTAGGCTGCAATACTTATTTAACTCTAGCTAATAATAAACTTTTGAGTCTTATTTATATATATATATGTAATAGCACGGGCGCGGGCCGACGAAGGAAGGGCCGAGTGGCATAGTTTTGATTTTAAAATGGATGACTTGTCGCCCGGCCGTGCATCACAAATATTTTAATCCATTCCCGCATTTCATCTCAACCCTCGGACACAAATCAAAACACAAATTTTTCGTACTACATTTTATTGAGATCACCGACCGATCCGTCCGTATGGATGCAGCAAGAGAAATTACAGGAATCCGTCCTACTTCCGGACGTCAAGATTTATATAAACTTCACCCCATCACGTGATTATAGGGTGTGTCTTAATAGTTGATTGGTTTAAAGTTGTTGTTGATGTGCAGAACTGATTTAAACTTGTACTGACGTATGCAGCGACCCTTTAGTTAAAAAAGACAGCCATCTTGAATGATTTTGCCGAAGGCTGTAATAATGGAATTTAACGCGAATGCCCAAAGGGAATTAAATAGTTTAAGGGAATAAAAAAGGGTTTGTAATTTGGAATAGTAAAGTGAGGAATTAATAGTTTTTAAATGTTAAGAGTGTTGAGTTAAGAAATTACTAATTTTTTAATATCATATATATATATATATATATATATATATATATATATATATATATATATATATATATACACTGCTGGCCACCCAAATTGCAACACC
Organism: Dolomedes plantarius; assembly: GCA_907164885.2. NCBI lineage: Eukaryota > Metazoa > Arthropoda > Arachnida > Araneae > Dolomedidae > Dolomedes > Dolomedes plantarius. The sequence continues at coordinate 81,769,384 of OU015492.1, forward strand.
AAGAAAGACAAGAGATATCTCCAACAAAATTTATTTTGTAGATAACATGTTGACCGAGTATCAAATGATTAAATTTATAGACTTCTGTGAAGTGTGGTTCCTGCCAAAATCAGTAGCCAGAGTAGCCGCCATTGTTGAAGATCACCGCTGCCACACGCCTCGGCATTGATTCAAAGAGACTTTGGATGAGTTCTTGGGGTACAGCCAGAGCGTGACTAAGGCAGGGGCATACGGGGCAGTTGCCCCGGGCCCCCACATCAGAGGGGGGCCGCCAAATCGAATAGAAAGTTTAGTAATAAGTATTAAGTTCTTCATTACGGAAGTAGTGAAGCAGAGGGGGCCCCCAAAGAAGATTTTGCCCCGGGCCCCAATTAGGCTAAGTCGGGCCCTGGGTACAGCAGACCAAGCAGCTTCCACACGTTGCCAAAGTTGATCTTCTGTGGCAGCTGGGGATGGAATCTGGGTCAATCGTAGAGCAACCATGGACCACATGTTTTCCATCGTCGAAAGATCCGGAGAGCGAGGCGGCCAGGGAAGCAATTCAATCTGGCGATTGACGAAGAACCGTTGGACAATCCGTGCCACGTGTGGTCGCGCATTATCCTGTTGAAATATGGCTGTGGGCAAGCCCTGAAGGTAAGGAAGGACAACTGGCTCCAACACCTCGGAGATGTAGCGCTGGCTGTTTAAAGTACCGGCAATGCGTACTAGAGGTGTGCGAGAGTGATATCCAATACCGCCCCATACCATAATACCCGGTGCAGGACCAGTGTGGCGGTGCATAACGCAGCTGTTCAGCATCCTCTCTTCACGGTGTCTCCAAACTCGAATGCGACCATCGTGGTGTTGCAGACAGAAGCGTGACTCGTCAGTAAAGACAATTTCATTCCATTCTGCCGTCCACATCCTTCTGTCATCGTACCATTGGCGGCGGAGACGTCTGTGGTTCTGCATCAAGGGTAGACAAAGCAATGGCGTCTTGCGGACAGACCACTCTGCTGTAAACGGCGTCGAATGGTACGCGCAGACACTGGATGATGCGTTACAGACTGCATGTGCTGTGCTATGGTTCGTGATGTGACTGAGCGATCCGTCACTGCCATGCGCACAATTTGCCTGTCATCACATCAAGTTGTGCGCTGAGGTGGATGCGATCGAACACGCCGGTCCGTCGTACCCTCCTGCATCCAACGATCACATATCCGCATTACAGTTGTTTGGTTTCATTCAACACGATTACCGATTTCCCTGAAAGATAATCCACAATCTCGGTAGGCCACTATCCTTCCTCTGTCGAACTCGGATACTTGATCAAAAGATGATCGCTGTTTTCGACGAGGCATAATTGATCGTTTTTTTTAAACCACAAGAAAAACACAATTGCCGAACTTGAAATCGTCGAAATCTCCAAGCCTTAAATAGCGCTTTGAAGTGGCGCCACAGGCGCGCGTGATGTGCGTCTCCGCTGAAATTCTAATCATTTGCATATCTCACCTCCGCTAATGCATGTTGTAAATTTCATGTTATTTGCATGTTTATATATTTATATATATATATATATATATATATATATATATATATATATATATATATATATATATATATATATATATATATATATATATATATATATGCATATATATATATATATGTATATATATATATATGTATATATATATACATATATATATATATATATATATATATATATATATATATATATATATATATATATATATATATATATATATATGTATGTATATATATATACATATACACAGTTCGTCAAATATGTTTTAAGTCTCGTCCCAGAGCGCAGGTTGTAAAGGCGCTGTTAGTGTAAATCCGCATGCGTCATAACGTCCATCGTCTACTGGCACACTGCTAACAAGTTGTGCGCATTTCGTTAAGTAGTTGAGAGAAGTCGAGCGTTTATTGCAGAAGTGAATTTTTTTCATGTTGATTTTTTGAGATGGAGCAAAGGGCTGAAATTAAATTTAACGCAAAACTTCGCAAAAGTGCTTCGAATACATACCAACTGATGAAACAAGTTTACGGTGACTGTTGTTTAAGTAGATCAAATGCTTTTGAGTGGCACAAACGTTTTTTGGACAGAAGAGATACGGTAGAAGATGATCAGTGTAGTGGAAGATCAATTTCTTCTAGGACACCTGAAGTTATTGAGAAAGTACGAAATTTCGTATCAAACGATCGCTGTGCATCACTGAGAATGATGGAAGACTCTTTAACTATCATCAAAGATACAATTCGAACCATCCTGCATGAAGATTTGGGCAAAACAAAAGTGTGTGCTAACTTTGTTCCACACACTTTAACCCCTGAACAAAAAGCAATGAGAAGTGCACATCGCGGAGACATTATTTTAGCCGCTGAAAACGATCCAGACTTCTTGAAGTCCATTGTTACAGGTGATGAATCCTGGTGTTTCCAATATGATTCTGAAACAAAGCGAAAATGTGCGGAATGGAAGTCACCAAATTCACCGCAAGCCAAAAAAACAAGAAAAGTTCCATCCAAAATCAAAACAATGCTCTTTACATTCTTCGATAGTAAAGGTATTATCCACAAAGAATTTGTTCCAACTGGACAAACAGGTCAACACTACTAAGCTGTTTTAAAGCGTTTGATGGCCAGAATTCGTCGCATTCGTCCAAACTATAGGAGTAAAAGCAGTTGGTGTTTGTTACACGACAATGCACCCAGTCACACCTCCCTTATTGTTCGTCAATTTTTGGCAAAAAATAATGTCTGTGTGTTGAACCATCCGCCGTATTCACCTGATTTAGCAACCTGTGACTACTCCTTATTCCCAAAACTTAAAATGAAGTTAAAAGGGTGGTATTTTGAGGATATTTCGCCCATACACGAAGCTTCGACGTGTGCTTTGCAGGCCATTCCACAAAGTGATTTACAACAGGCGTTCGATTCGCTGTAAAAAGTGCATTGAAGCCAGAGGGTCCTATTTTAAATAAAAAACCAAAACAGGTATTAATTTCTCATTTCCATTTCTTTTTGCAGACCCAGTCTTAAAACTTATTTGACGCACTGTGTATATATATATATATATATATATATATATATATATATATATATATATATATATATATATATATATATATATATATATATATTTATATATATATATATATATATATATATATATACACTGGTGTAAGAAATTAAGAGAATTTGCAGACTTGGTCGATTATCTCTAGAACTACTGTACCGATTTTAATGAAATTTGATATGTATAAACAATGATACTATACAAAAAAATAATCATTCAATAATTGTAATACACGCATGATCGTGCGTAACACTCGTTGGAGTCGGAAGGTATGAAACAGCGGTTTCAGAATAAACAAAAAAATGGATTAATAGATGGGTTAATAGGGGGTTTTGTCCCCTCTTACAGATACACAGGTCTCACAGCTTGATTTCATACTTGAAATAAGGCAGTTTATCATTTCCTGTGGCAATTGGTCCCACTCGTTCAGCAACGCTGTTTTCACTCCCTGGATGGTTCTCGGGGGAGGGGGGGGGTTGAGAGTTGCAATTTCCCTCCCCAGAGCGTCCCAGACATGCTCTATAGGGTTAAGGTCTGGAGATCTGGCTGGCCAATCCATCCGGCAAATATCCTCACTCTCTAGAAATTCGTCGACCAGAAGAGCTCTATGTGGCCTCGCGTTATCGTCCATTAAAATGAACTCAGTGACAACTGCACCCCTGAAAAGGCGAACATAGGGCTCCAAGACCTCATCCCTATACCACACACCAGTCACAGTGCCTCTGGTGTTTAATGATATTCTCTGGTTTAATATATTTGCTTCACTTTAATTGTTTTTTCACTTTAATTAATCTATAAGATTTTGGTGGTGTAGCTGACCTCCGGGAGTGTTATCCGGAAGTAAAACATGTTTAACCGGGGTTGGGGGGTCACAACCCCCACCAGTCATGAACTATAACGTCTCCATTTCCATTCTGTTTTAGTACTATTCTATTTACCTTATTGATATCTGAGTTTATAGAATTATATGGTCATTCAGTCCCCTTTGTTTGTTAATTTTCAACTATCTAATATTATGTAATAAATTTTGTGAGTAGCTTGGCGCCTAAAATTTATTTACTCATTCTTAGTTAGCTTTTTACCTGAATTATTAAAATTCACTATTTACATGTGTAAGATATATATATATATATATATATATATATATATATATATATATATATATATATATATATATATACATATATATATATATATACATATATATGTATACATATATTTATATATATATACATATATATATATATATATATATACATATATATATATATATATATATACATATAAATATATACATATATATATATACATATATATATATAATATATATATATACATATATATATATATATATATATATACATATATATATATATATATATATATATATATATATATATATATATATATATATATATATATATATATATATATATATATATATATACAGTAGCCACCACTTATAGTGATCAGTGGTTATAAGAATCAACTGCATATAAGAATCAATATCGCAGAAACAAAAACAAATGTATTATTTCCATGTTAAAATTTTCGCTTTAAAGAATCAATCCACCGGTTTTAAGAATCAGCTTACAGTTTTCGCTTTCGATCATTTTTCAAAGCTGACAAAAGTCCACTTAAGTGGAGTTTGAGGATTTAAGTGGACAAAAGTCCACTTAAATCCTCAAATGGAAGTTCTTTCTTTACTTTTTGAAAAGAAAGACTGATAAGACGTTGATATGGAATACAATCGTAAAATGCATCCTTTTCTTTGTTAGAAATCACATGATAGTTTCCCCGTAAACGCTTTAGCTGAACCCTGTCCTATTAGCTTCTTCCAGGGGCATCTCCGCCTTTTCAGGTCGGAGTTCCCTTTTCCCCAACAAACAAAGACAGGGATTCTTTTTTCCCACCCCCACTTCTGGTTGTGGCTCTCTGGACCCTGAAACACATAAATTTTTCGGCGAAGTGTCGACTATCACTTAGACGATCGTGACATTAGTAGATTCAGTACGTTATCAAACTTTGAAACATAAACTTTAAGGTGAATGTTCGTCTGATACTGTAATGAGCATTCGTCGCCAGTGTTCACTTTAGTTTTCTAACAAAATTGCCGATTAGTGTTATAACTTTTTAATAATCGAATTCAAAAATGATGAAATCAAGGAAAACTCTTAATTTTTCTGAAAGACAGAACTCTTTTTGCAAAAAAATTAGGAGAAAACAATTTTCGTGCTACGGAAGGTAGCACGCTTACCCGAAGGAAAGAGAAAAACAATATTGTTTTAAAAAAATTACGGTGAAAAGCAAAATGCAGATACGGAATCAGCTCAAAACTGGCTCTCTGATTGCTTGTCTGCAATAATGCAAAACTACTCCCCACACCAAATTTTTAATACAGATGAGACTGGGATTTATTTTATAGCGATGACTGATCGAATGATATTTAAAACAGATTTATCTTCTGTTGGTAAAAAACAAAACAACGCGATACAGTTCTTTTGGCGACAAATATGACTGGGAGCTTAAAGAAAACGCCAACGGTTACAGGCAAGAGTAAATCTCCCTGATGTTTTACGAAATTAAAAACCCATCCCGTGTCTTACGAAAATTCAAAAAAAAATACTTGGATATGTAGCAGGATCTTTACTAACTTCCTTCTAAAGTGGGATAAGACGCTAATTGGGAAAGAAAAAAAAATTTGATTTTGGACAACTGTCCCGATCATACAGTTGTAAAGATCACAAATATAGAGCTTTGTTTTTTGCCACCAAATACCACATCAGTAATACAACTCCTTGATCAAGGGATGATAAAAACTTTTAAAACGCTATATCGCTCTGACTTGCAACAAAGAATTGTTGACGCAATCGATAAAGGAAAAGGACCTCAATCAGAAATATACTTAGTAAAAAAATCACTTTGCTTCATGATATACATATTATTGCAAGTGCCTGGAAAAGAGTTTTAAATCACTGTATTGTTAATTGCTTCCATAAAGCAGAATTTTTTTGTGAGACTGATGACTCATTCAGTCAAGAAGAAACTGATTGTGTTGAGGAATCACTCTGTGAGTGGGTTGGAATCAATGAAAACCTACAGATTTCGGAAGAAAAGACAGAAGATGAAATCGTCAAAGTAATTAAAAAAACTGTCAATCAAACTGAGGACGAGGATGAAATGAATGACGTATTCCCAGAAAAACCACCATCAGCAAAAGAAACCAGAAAAGCACTGAGTAATCTTAGAAAGAC
>OU015492.1:81780725-81813225 GCA_907164885.2 Dolomedes plantarius
GAATCCACTCCAGGACAATTTAGTTTGTTATGGAGCCAAGACTGAATATCCCTAATGTCTAGAGAGTTTATAAAATAAAGGTATATGAGAAATGCAAGCATTATAAATTATATTTTCTCATTTTACAAATGCATACAACTTATTACATAAATTCCGCAGGGAAAAATGCAATCACGTTAACACCAAACTTCGTAGTCTCACTTTAAATTTCGTCATTCGAACTTTTCATTGTAAGGAGAGGTATGAATTAAATACAACATCTCATTCTCTGCCCCGTAGATGTAAAGTTTAAATCTCATACAAAATATTTTGAGTACAACGAAAAATATTATTCAAGATTAAATGATGCTACCTTTGCCACATTTGCTCGTAATTACTTGAGCAATATTTCTCTAATACGACAGTTCTGGGAATTTTATACATACGAATGATACTTTCTTATTATTTAAACAAAGAATATTGAGATGCAGTGATTTAAAAATTTCTAAGAAAAAATATTTTTCTATATTTTTATGTCCAAAAGGAAACTCCATTAAAAATCATAAGTTTAATGTAATTGCTCCTTTCCATATTGTTGATTGCTTTTCTTCGCCCATTTGACTCAAACAAAAAATTATTAACTGCTCCCATTTTGAAAGTTATTTGTATATTTGAAATCAATTCGAGCAAATGAAATATGAGTGTTTTTCTGTCTAAGGCAATTAGAGTAAAAACATTTTATTTTAATGTACAAAACGAGTGGACATATTTTTCTTTGAGCACGACTGATGAGGAAATTGTGGCATCACGATAGGTGGTTAAGGATAAACTCTGAGTCTTTATTTAAAATTACTACTATTGAATTCATGACCCAGGAAGACAGAGTCCTAATTATTATGATAAGGCCAATTTTAAAAACAAAAACTTAACAAGGAAATTTATTTACAAAAAAAATTAAACATTAAACAATTACAACATAATCAATTAATTTAAGTACAGATTCACAACGCACGCTCCGGGACCCAGCTAGTCCCAAACAGGAGCTTAAAAATCACGTCCGCTCGGGGCGCGTCATATCAAGCATCTCCTTCAAATTCTCCAACTCTCTGACTATATCTCGTGATTTTTTCTTTGTCGGCGACTCTCCGAATTCATTGAAAATGCGTCTGTTTTTTAGAGAGGGGGCCGGCAGCCTTGTTGGTGACAGTCCTTCGTAGCGATGCACAGTTAAGCCATCTTTATGGCCGGCCGATGTCAACTCGCATGAAGCTATTCCTAAGAAAGACAGCTTTACGACTATGGTGGGAGACGCGTGCTAGAGAACCCGATATGCATGGGCTTAACTTTCAGGCTAAAAATTCTGGCGGCATTTCCTGGTATCGTTTTTTAATCCCCCACAGAATTTTAGAAAGCAGGGGTACTCATGGCTTGTGTTTTTTAAAACTTACATCTGTGGAAGGCTCTTCGCAGATCGTGTGAACCGCACAAAGCCCGTGACGTTACAAAATAAAACAATTTCACCAAGGAAATTGCATCCTTTTTTATGATTTTTCTTTTTTAGATCAAGTTCGTTATTCCTTTTCCTTTTAGCAGTCTTCTTGAAATATAACATACTCCTGTAAACTCCTAAATAATTAATGCGAATTTTCTTAAAATACTTTCCGTAAAATTTTAAAATTTTGTCACATGCTATATATTTAAAACATTTTTAAACATTTTGCATATTATAATTTCGTGTCAAGTCAATATCCCCCAACATAAAAATTTCTCTATTCACCTTCTGTACGTTCTTTCATCACTAGTTATGAATTGGCTTTGTCAAAAAAAGTTCAATGTAACTCTAAATAATAATTAGTAAAATAGGCCATAAAAAAACTATATACTTCTGTTGTTATTTCTAATCCATCCTAGTCTAGTGCTGCTAGACCAGGTTCATAAATCCTCAGGAGGTTCATTAATAGGCGAGGATCCCTAATAATGCCCTCCCTAGATAAATTTAAGCAAGTTAGGATATGGCTAGGAGTGGCCTGCTCAGTATTACACTTTTTACAAATGGGTAAAGTTTTGTTTTGTTGGTCAAATTTTAGGCATCTCAAGTGGTCACTGGCAAACCTAGAGATTGCAGTCTGCTCAGCTCTATCATCCTTGAAGATAAGAGCTCTACCAGATCAGACACCAAAATATCAGTCATGGATCGGGGAGATCTTCAAGTACTCTAGATAAAAAATTTCCTTGGGGAATAAATCTCCAGATAAGTAAGAGTCGAAGAAGTTGGTGAACGTTCAGCAGTACCCTCCTTATTACAATATTATAAGTATTATTAAATACATTATTAAAACATCTATTTTTTGATACAATAGGCTCTTTGTTCTGAAAATATCTGCCCTTCCAAGCCACGAATATGTTGTGTAATTTATTATGGGAACACCTGCACAGGAACGGTGGAGGCCCCCTGGTTAGAGATTCCATTCACCAGATCCTAATAGGCTATTGGGCTGAAAGGGGAGGCTCCTGTTTTTAATTAGCATCACGAGGGTTGGAGTCCGACTTGGCTAAATGACCGGTCCCGTAATTTTGAACCGAGTCAAGTCACAAGACCGGAACACTTGACCCCGAACCTCCAGAGGTAAATTTAATAACTTGGAGGACATTGCAACCACAACCTATTTTACGTGCCCCGACCACCATTAGTGAACACGGCGGTGGATTTGCAGCGACGAGCAGCGAACCAGGGATGTTCAGATCATTGGCCCGCTGCTCTTGCCAACTGGGCCACCGCGCCCGCACAAGAACGTCCATGCCTCAAACGGAAGTCTAACCAGAACTCACTTTGGGGATGTTCGTGAAACTTATTGCAGAAGCGCTGAATGTTATAATTTACCACGGCGTGTAGTCGAGAGACGGTCAATAATAAAACTCTTGTAACAACTCCAAAGTCAAAAAATAAGTAAAGACTTGAGGAACACTAAGGTGGCGTAAAAGAAAAGCTGTCTATGTGGAAAATGATAGCGATCAAAAGACCATACATATTGCAAGATAGATGATGACGTTATTTTATGGCCCACAATAAAACTTTCAGATAATAGTCAAAGTAGTATCTTAAACGAAAATTATGATGGGGAGGTTCTTGGTAGACTGTGAACATGAGCAGTGAAATAAGGGATCAATTGGGTCAGGAACTGCTAAGAGAAAGGCAGCCCATTGTCCAATGAGACGAAAAGAGGCTGTCCAAAATGGTCCCGGTAAACCGACAACAGCCCTTCCAAAAAAAAGAAAGAAGGTCGACAGATTTCGCTTTCTGTTCCCTGTAGATCTGGCGATATAGAGTGCCGATTGAGCTATCTGAGTCCAGCGGAAGTTCCTGGAATCCGACATGATGATGCTGTATATGACATGATATGGGCCCCTGTCAACGAAATCATTCATCGCTGCATTCTTCATCAGTAGTAAGTGCCTCCCGAAAGATCCTAGAAATAATTGCTTTGACCGAAGATTTTGTCTCTGCTTCTGATTCCTCGTGTATTAAATGATAATATGAAGGGGAACCTTATTCTATTATTAATTACACTTTAAAAGAATTTTTAGTATGGTCTAATAAATGTATGATAAAGGCCAATTCTCTATGTTTCCTTGCTTGCCCCAATACATGCACGCATCAATTTATTAAGGTTCTATTACAATCTATACTAATCACTATTATAATACGGGCAGAAGTATAAAAATGTAAGAAAACTGACTGTGTGTTGAATATTAAATTCAGTATTACGTGTCTAATGAGTATTATTTTAGAAAGAGTCGCTTAAGTCTCCTTGTATTTTGCCGAATGAAAAATTTCCGGGTTAATTTCAAAGTCTATATCATGACTCAAATATCAGATACAATTTTTTTACTCACACGTTATTTTGTGATTGTGAGATTTATATTTTACATTTTCGGGCAGAAGAGAGAAATATTATGTATGTTATGAATAAGTCTCGTCATTTTCAAAAGTTTTTTTTTTTAATACGGAGGCAATTGTCGCGAGGACATTCGCCTATAATTTACCGCAGTTTTGCTGGCCATTTTATTATGGGAGCGCCATATGGGGGCGCCATATGGGGACGCCATATAGACCAGCATTGCCCCCTATCAAGGGACGACACAAACGGAGGCATTTTAGTGGCGCATCGCCAGGATTCAATCCCAGCACCCTCAGCACCGAAAACCAGTGCGCTGTACCACAAGGCCGCCACGGCCCTCATTTTGAAAAGTTAATGTTGGAATTTAAATTTAAATCACGAAACGTCGTATATGTTAATGCAATTTTATGATATTACTTTTGTAATCAGTTGCTGGCATTTTATGCATTATCCGTTACATAAACTCATTTGTTGATAAATGCAATTTTGATCATAATTTAAAGGAAGCGATAACATAACTGGGTATTCGAGAATTATGTTTGTTTTACATTGTCCTTTAGGCATTTCCCAAATCATCATAACTTCTCAGAAAGATTTCTGTTGACTGCTGAACCACGCCCGAGTTACTCCTACGAGAAATCTGACTTGAAGCTATACTACCTAGATATCGAAGTCAAGTGTTTTATCCACTCACCCATAACTAGACTTTTGATGGAGATAAGAAACTTATGTATATTTTTAGAGAAAATGTACATCATTTACTAACAATTCTGTTATTTCCAAAGAGGTGAAAAATTGGGTGATGTTGGGGTGAAAGCGGGAAGTTTTTTAGAAGAAATAAGAATACATAATTTTTAATGTTAGAAGGCTATTTCTAGTTAATTGCAAAAGGCAATTTCTAGTTAATTTTAATTATTGCAACCACCTTATACCACGAGTGAAAATTTGTGGTCTCCAAAAATCGAGGTTGGTATGCTGCAACTGAATTACTTCAAACGTTTGAAGAACACAATTTTTTTTAATCCATTCCTCATGCGTTCCTTTTGAATCAAAATATCATGATTGGTAATATATAGCTTAAACGATATCTAAATGGAGGTAAAATATAAAACATATTTTTTATCAAATGAAATGTCGCCAAAATTTATTAGTTAACAATAATAATTTTCCCTAAAAAAATTACCGAAACTTATAAAATTAGTTTAAGAAAACGAAGGACCTTCAAACTCGAAATTTTTAATTTTTAATTTTTTACTTTGTATAAAGGATGAGAATAATTAATATTATTTTTTACTAAATTTGCGACCATGGAATTCAAAACAAGGATTTTTTGCAGAATAATATATTTGCAATGCCTGTTTTTCAAAAAAAATTTCAAAAATGCTAGCATTTTTCAAAAAGCTCCCTGTGCATCCCATAGCATTTAAAGACCTTCAATTTTTTAATATAGGTATACCATATATATATATGTGTGTGTGTATTTATATATATATATATATATATATATATATATATATATATATATATATATATATATATATATATATATATATATATATATATATAAATAAGAAATCAGAAAAAAATTAAGGCGCATGGACCATTTTGAAAATTTCTAGCAATTTTGAAGAATTTTTTTGATAAAGAGGTCTTATTCTTCCACAAATTTCTTATTTGTGAAGTGCATTCAATGTCGTAAAACAATATTAATTATTCTCATTTTGTTATATAGAGTAAAATATAGAGAACTATATGTACTACCCGGCTTCGCTCGGTATTCAGTTTCTGTTATTATTTTTTTCAACGATTAGCCTCATGTTATGATGCTCTAAAGTTTTCGCTAAAATTCTTTTGCGGTAGCAAATAGCATTAGTTGTCGGTGCTGTCGTTGTTCATCGCTTTCCTCTCCTTTCGATGTTGAAGCTCGAAAACGATCGTATGTTCGACGCGTTAAAAGTTTCTTCATCAGTCTCACTGCTTCTTTTCACTACAATTCAAATTCTATTACCTTCGAGCTCTTGGGAATGTTTTTTCTTCAGATTCATATGTGCGTCTAACTGCATTTCGAATTCTGTTGGCTTCGAGCTCTTCTGTTTTTTTTCCATCACATTGCTCATTTCTCAACAATCTTTGACATTTTGCCCTTACTTCTGCAGGATCAAAAGTTGCTCTCCTCTTTTTGGGCATTTTAAAGCATTAATTTACAACTAGTCAATAACGTTTGAATGGATTTATTATTATAAAAAAGGATCGATAATGTTTGAATGGATCACAGAAAATCTGATAGTTATTATAGAAAAAGTATATACACGTATTTCCTGCTCGGAATTCTTTCTCAAAACTAAATCATCTGCTACGTTCCAATGCCACTTTCAGAGTTTCTTAATTATAATATACACGTATTTCATGATTGTAATTCTTTCTCAAAACTAAATCATTTGCTATCTTTCAATGTCACTTCAGTTATATAAATCATCGCGTCAAGGCTAAACGCACGTGTTTCTAGCTAAGTGAACGTGTCCTTCGGTATATTTGAGTTTGAACAGGTAACTTGGGATAGTTGTAATTCATGAAATGGATAGATAACACATTCATTGAAAATGAATGACTTTCCATCCTTATATTTTCTTTTTTAAAAATAAATATTCCGGCGCTGCCACGTATATGAAAATAATAAATCAAATTCATTCTTGCATGCGCCAATATATGAATAAATCACGTTTTTAATTCATTTCTATTTATTTTTACGGAAATGTTATAGTTTAATTGGCAACAATGAAATGTTACAATGGCTTTGAACAAAAATATCCGTTGATACCGCGCAAACTTGTTCTAACATAATTCGGGAATAGAACGTCGTAGGGGAATGAAAATAGTTTATAACCTTCGCGCAAGTTCAAGAAATAAGTTGACTAAGTTTCATCGCAATCGGATGAACGGTACGGCAGCGCATAAAATACGAAGAAACAAACATTCATTTATATATATATAGAAGATTTTTAAAAAAACGAGGTGGAAAGTCCCTTGCCCCCTTAAGCTTTCTTCTAACTGTAAGTTATAATTATAATTCTTTTTGATGTGAACAACTCCTTATTTGTTGGCTCTAGATTTATTTTTTATTTACTTATTTCTTTACAGCGCTGGTGATTTTTATTTTCCTATGATGAATTTTTATTATATATTTGACATGCAGTCCATCATCGAACTTTTCAATGGTCAGCAACAACCGCATGCCCAGTTGAGCGCCCCAGGTGTTCTAATGAAATGTTGTTTGCAGTAAGTTACTTTCCCTCCTGAAAAGCAAATTTCTTCTATAAAAGCGCCGAATAAGTAACTAGAATAAAAGTTAATAAATATTCTAGTTTCAGATGAGGGGAATGATCTATCAGTTATTTTTTTTCCTGCTTACAGGGTTTATTCTGAAAGCTGTCATATTAATGAAGTGAATATATTCTTCGCATTATCTCCTGTCGCGTATCAAGTATGATCTGATTTTTATAAGTTACTAATTCTGAGAGGTATCAAAATCAATAAATAACTCACAAAGAGTATATCAAACTTTTCAGTTTGATAAAAAGACGGAAGTTAATAAAAAATTATTCCTGTCTTACATAATCCTTCAGGCCTTTATCGATTGCAGATCACTTGATGGTTGTCTTACGTTTTACCCCTTTAAATTTGTTTTCAGTTTCTGGGTTATGCGACTTAGTGAAGTAGAATCAGATCTCTAAAAGCTACCTTTATATTTCTTATATTTTCTAAATTTTTTATTAGACCTCACCATTAAATCTTAAAATAATCATTTTTTCATTGTACATTAGATCATAGATTTTTTTCGAAATACTTTAAAAGGTGAACCACCTGAAAACATCCCAAGTAGAAAGTAAAAAGTGTTTGACTTGGCCATGTTTACTTATTCAAACAACGTTTAAATTTTTATCTATACGTGCAATGAATATATTTAAATTAATATTAAGTGTATGCATTTTAAGACATCTTTCTCAAAATGGGAGTTATTGGCATTTCTTGCATGATATCTTAAAAACTAGACAAGATCACCTTAATTCTCATGGTGTAAATATATTATGATTTCACTTTACATAACTAAACTATCAAATTAGTCGTATATTGCAGTAGTTTTTCGCAGGTATTCTATAACCTTAAAAATTGCAAGTTTAATTGAAATCCTGTCTTGAATTTTTAATCTGCATTAAATATCGAATATTTTTAGATTAGTTACATTTATAATCATTTATTTCTGTTATGAAAAGAAATTATATGCTTCAGAGTAAAATATAATTGTACACACAAATCATTATACCATTACTCAGTTGGGGAAAAAGAGCTATAGGATTACACATTTTACAAATTACTTATTACTATCATAATTTTTATCATATTGTATTCATCACTTTTGATACACTCAGAACCACATAAATTCGGCAAGAAAAATGTGTGCACAGTAAAATCACTATACAAACAAAAAAGTAAAAATATAATCATGAAAAACATAATCATATATATCATTAATTTAAACTAAAATTTTTTCATCATTTATCAGTAATGGAAGCAAAATCCAATTTTGTCGAGATATCCATTCTTTAAATTAAATTCAGTAGGTAAAATAAATAGAACTTCAAAATCTGGAGCACTGCAAGAAATGGATGGAGTGACTGGATATAATGAACAGTCTTGGACAAAATAAATGAGATTTAGAGCCCATATTCTTTTTCCTGGTGTAGTGTAAGGAAAGTCTAAGCAATAAGGAAGTATGACATACGAGTCCTTAAAAACAATTAATTTATAGTATGAAAACAACATACAAACATAATGAATACAACAGTGGAAGGAAAATAACGAGTGTGGAAAGAAATCAAAATGATATTCCAGAAGGATACCCTTATTTCTGCTTTCACGACAGTCAAAATTTCAAATATGAAATCTTCAAGAGTATGACAGACAACATCTTAACTTTTCTTATACATAAGCATGAAAATGTTTAAAAAAAAGGAAATAGCATAATCTTTAAAAATTAAGAGAGTAATGAATGAATGATATCCTCCTGACAAAAAAAAAATTTTTTGATAATGTGCCGGTGATTATGAAAGTGGTCTAAGTCATATATTTTTCGTTTCAATTTATTTGAAAGTTTGATTTTAAACACGAAATGTACTCTTTGTAATGACGTAACAACCAAATCAAAATGACAGTTCAATTTTGACAATTTTGCAAAGAAGATAAAAGAATGCAATATGAAATAACTGATAAACTCATTTTTAAATTTTCTTGACTTAGGCAACTTTCCTAATCACAGGCACATATATAAAAAAACTACTTCGACAGAATATAATCTTCTCTTTGTTTGAAAGACACGGAGTCAAGAACACATGCAATGAGAGATGCAGAAGCGTGACAGATCGAAACGTGTAAAGCGTTCCAAGTTTCTCACGTGCTATCGAAAATTTGACAATGTGGAACAAAGCCAACCGTACTGAAAAAACGTTAGTGGTAAGCAAAGCCGTGTTCAAAATCAGCGTTTATCCCTAACAAGTTGAATAAAAATAGCCTTTCAATTCATTGCTGTCTCTGACTTTTATGTCTCAAAGCTATACATAAAGTTGTATCATTTAGTTGGAAATTACATTTTTTGGGAGTAAATAAAAAACATTATACAAGGTAGGATCAATGAGTTCCATGATTAAATTTTTATTTTTTCAATACAACACTTACATATAATTTTAGGTCAATTTTTTCAAAACACTGACCTTTGCTATTTACACATGTATTCCAACGGCTGTATACCTGTGAAAAAGCTGTTTCAAATCCTTTTTTTAGATGTCCTTCCCAGCAATCGTCGCATTAGCTTTGACCTCTCCTACACTTCAATAGCGGTTACCTTTCAAGACATTTTTATGTCACAGGAAAAAAAAAGAAATCACAAGTTGCAAGAACGGGTGAGTATGGAGGGTGTCTCAAGACAGAATCTTTAGCTAGATATTCAGCCACAGTTACAGATCGATGTTCTGGGGCATTATCATGGAGTAGTTTCCAGTTTTATTCTTTCCACATGTCCGGTCTCTTCCTTCTGATGGCTACCATGAGACACCCTATTGCCTTGTACATTACGCTATCTATATATATAAAACAGTTCCGTAACTGACTGACTGACAGATAACGCACAGGCCAAACCGCTGGACCTAACGGGCTGATATTTTGCATGGCGATTCTTCTTATAGTGTAGGGGTGCACTAAATATAATTTTTGAAAAACTCTTCTTAGATTTTTTTAAATTAACTTTTTAATTTCAGTTTAGTTGTTTTAGTAACTTTTTTAAAGTTTGCATTGTAAGTAATAATCTGAGGGTTATAAAATTTATATCACTAGAAAGATCATAAAAGTTCCTTTGAAATGAAATCTTTTTCGAATCTTTACCTCCATTTTCTGATTTCTGGGAAATTTTTAAAGATTAATTTTTAGAATTTAATTTATTAAATACTGATCACGGGGTTTCTTTCCATTTTGTGATACTTTAAACTAATTTTGTGTCACGTGCATAAGAACAAAAGAGACAAAAATAATTTCTTGCTAATGCGGCAGACGATTGGACATTATCCAAAAAAATATTAAAATACAGTAAAAGAAGTGTTCCTCAAACTGTACTACATTAACTGTACCGTATTTTTTAGTATGTTCTATTAGATTTAATTTGAATATTTCCTCTACATTATTTTGTCTATAAAAATATCCGTTACGATTTTTTTATACATATACATATATATTTTTTTGCATTAATTGCATACATTGACCGTTATTATTATTATTATTATTATTATTATTATTACTATTATATATATATATATATATATATATATATATATATATTTATTTTTTTGGCATTAATTGCATACATTGACTGTTGTATTTAATTTGAAGGTACTCCGTAGCAAAGCACGGGTATTCAGCTAGTTTATAATATGTCCTTCAGGTATAAACTTAAAATGAATGACACCTCTGTGATAAAAAAAAGGTCAACATGACCTCGCCTTTTGATTTGTCTATCCAAAATTTGAATAAACCGAACATTGCATCATCTTTCAGTGAAACACGGCCATCTTTAAATCGCTTAAAACATTCCAAAATAATTCCTTTTGATAACGTTTTGTGGTTGTAAGCTTTATTTATCGTTTATACAGTCTCTGATGCATTCTTTCCTAATAAAAAACAGAATTTCATGACTGACCTCTGTTCAAAGTGGGACATTTTCAAAGCCCGCCGTTTAAATTTTACTTGCTGGTATACATCAATCAATTTTGGGTTATGGGAATGCGCAACAAGAAATCTATCTATCTCAAGAAAATATTAATACTATTTTCAGGCTTCATAATATATGTTGATTTTAAAGTTTATTTCCTGTTTTATAATCTTAAATTAATTTGCCCTGGAACTTTTTTATCCTACCTTGTATATATAGTGTTTTATTAACTTCTCCTACAGTTTGACTAAACTAATCAAAGTAAATTTAGGCTCCGAAGTTTATGAAGATAAGAAAATGTTCGATAACCCCATGTTTGGGGATATGTATTAAGAAGGTTCCAACAATTATTCTGATATCAAAATATATGTATGAAAATGGTTGAATAAAATGGAACAATAAATTATATAAATTCGATAAGAATTTTTTTTTTTTTTTGCTTCAATTCCAACCTCGCAACAATGATACAAGCATCAATTCATTAGATAGGTCATCACTTCCTATAACTATCGGAATCTTAAACCCATTGACAGGATTCTTTATGACCTCTCTCAAATGAGGGGAGTTTTAAATACCTTATTCCTCTATTAACCCTCAAACGGTACGGTGGGGTCGGATTCGACCTAAGGGTGTGTTTTCCCCCTCCCGTACTCTCACCTCTCATTGAAAGAGATCGAGTTGACAAGGAACCCTACCAATCAGTCTTGCAACAGGTGTTGGAGCGTTTGCAGTTCGAAGTTTGCAGTAAATACGAGTATCTAACGTTATTCATGGTCACTAGTCATTTTTTTAAAGATTTTTAAATTCTTATTTCGAATTTGAAGGCCGAAAATGTCAGTAAATATTATTTTTTACATTTCTGTGCTCGGAAATTCGGTTCAGTAACTTCTAAAACTAGGTACCATACTAAATTACATATTAGACGTAATCTATACAACATTCTATGTAAATACCAGTCTTTGTTTAGCAAAACTGCAATTCGTTGCTCATTTTTTCTACAAAAGGGTTTTTATTTCACGTAAAATATTATCAATAAGTGTTATTATACAACAAAAATGCCTATTGTGTACTTATTTGTACCAACAACCTCATCAAAAAAGAGATCGGGTCGGATCCGACCCGATCCACTGTACCGTTGTATCCGAAACCACTGTACCGTTTGAGGGTTAATACGTTAGAAAATAAATATATCTAAAATTTCTCCCATATTTAAATTTTATGATTTGTACAGCGTATCCACACTTTTATAATCAGGAACATAGGTGTCATAGTAAATAAATAAAAAAATTCTAAAATTGTATGTTCATTGGTATCTAGTAAACAAACTGCCAAAATTTACTTCCAGATCACGTAACTTTTAATAGCAATCTAAAGGCGATATATTTAGTGCACACAATCCATCTTAGATGAGAAAACTGAATTGATTTTACTGATTAATTTTCTGTTTTGTGAGGGATTTGAACAATCAATACAAGAAGTTGCCCTTTTTATATAGTACGATGTGACAGAATGGAAGAGGTTATAGCTCCTTAGCTAAATTCCAGTACAGAAGGATCTAGGATCCCTATAAGAAGGTTTCCATAAGGTCCAGCTTTAGTTCTTAACAACCCTGGAGTCATCAATTTGATTTTTCAATATATGAAGTAATTTATGGATTCTATGTCTCTCTACCATAACACGAAGCATTTTCTAGACGTAAAATATAAATAAAGTGTATTTTTTCATTAAATCTCTTCCTCTACGAAAAATATTTCTGTCTTTAAAGATCTCTTCTTATTGAATGAGTCAAAAGCACAGTAATATCAATTTTCAGGCAGCAAATATTCGTGAAGAAAATGTAAAGAGAACAAAGAATTACTTCTGAAAACATAAAAATTGAATTATGTGAGCTTTATAAGACGTTTCAATAATGTAGCTCTCTCTAGATAATTTTTTTGTATGAGTCAGTAGTTTAATATTAGTTCTTTGATTGGAAAATGAAAATTGAACGATATTTTCTGTAGAAAAAGGAAAATAAAAAGAGGTTTTTGATATACTATAAAGAGATATCAAATTAAGTTGATTTGTACTTAGAATTTTTCATGAATGGCAACTTTATTCAATATTTTAAAATTGCATCGAAATATATGACGAAATTAAATTTTAAAAACAGCGGATGTCTCAGAAATAAAAGTAAAATTTCTAAGGTAGTTCCTACAGATGTTGCACTAAATGTGTATTTCTGCTACCACTTTAAAAATAAATTTCTCCTGATTCGGAAATCAATTTCATCTCCTGATTTTGCCATAACAAAAACTGTACAATGAAATATTACGGTAACAGAATTATCACCGAAGGAGCGAAATCATGAATGAGCCTGCGTTGCAAATGGGTGGGTCAAAGTGAAGTAAGTCAAAAAAAATTTACTTTTGAGATAATTATACTTCTATGAAATCTTCAATTGAACATTCTATATTGGTATTGAAACTGTTCTTTCTGCTTAATTATATATTAAGACGTGCCGTGGAACACATTGTAAATAGCTGTCTATAACACTGTACGGTTGCTGCGAAAGTATTATGGATTAAGAATGCTGTGTGTAGAAGCGCTGAATGTTATAATTCACCTCGGTGTGTGGTCGAGAGGCTTTCAATAATAAAACTCTTATAACCACTCCAGAAGCAAAAAATAAATAAAGACTTGAGGAGCACTAAAGGCATTGAATTATAAGCCAAAAGGGTGGCGTAAAAGAAAAACTGTCTGTGTAGCCATTGATAGCTATGAAAAGACTATAAATATTGTAAGATAGATGGTGACGTTATTTTATGGCCCAATAAAACTTTCAAATAGTTGTCAAAGTGGTATCGCAAACGAAAATTATGGTGGGGGGGCACTTGGTAGACTGTGAACATGAGCAGTGAAATAAGGGACTAATTGGGGCAGGAATTATTAAGAAAAGGGCAGCCCACTGTCCAATGAGAGAGATAGGGGTGGGACAAAATGGTCCCGGAAATGGACACCAACCTCTCAAAAAATAAAAAGTCGACAGATTTCACTTGCTGAGCACTGACCCTGAAGATCCGATTGCACGGTTGCGGAGACTTGCGGAGGTTCCAAGAGTCTGACATGATGATGGCGAGTCTGACCTGATGTGGGTTCCTGTCAACGGAAGCTTTCATCGCTGTATTCTTCAATGGTCGTAAGTGCCTCCCGAATGAACTTAGAAATATTTGCTTTGACTGAATATTTTGCCTCTGCTTCTGGATTCCTCATGTATTAGTTGATATTACGAATGGGAATCTTATTTTATTAGTAATTTTACTTTAAAAGAATGTTTAGTATTGTCGAATAAAAGTATGATAACGGTCAATTCTCTATGATTCCTTGCTCGTCCAAAACATGCACGCATCAATTTATAATGGGTTCTATTCTAACCTATACTGTGTACTAACCCTATTGGATTAGCTCACCTCAATGTCAAGCAATGGAGAAAATTTGCCAACTATTTTCAGCTACATAAATGCTGATAATCAAGTAAAAAGGGTGTTTTCAGATAATTTGAACTTTTCTGCACCTTGCAACAGGATTCATTTTATAAAATTCGTCCACCAAAGGAATTTATGAGGGTTCAAAGCATTTCTTTTTTCAATGTGGAGGCACTTTGTTGCGAAGACATTCACCTATAATTCACCGCAGTTTTGCTGGCCATTTTATTACGGGGGCGCCATATAGGCAGACCAGCATTGCCTCCTATGAAGGGACGACACAAACGGAGGCATTTTAGTGGCGCTTCGCCAGCATTCGATCTGAGCACCCTCAGCACCGAAAACCAGCGCGCTGAACCACAAAGCCGCCACGGCCCTGCGTTCAAAACATACTATACCAGATTTTTTCCTCCAAATAATTTAAATTTTAAAATATTATTTGAATTTTTTTAAAACGAAAAATGTCCCATGGTGTAAAATTTTTTTCTCTATTACGGAGTACAATTTTTAAAATAAAATCTTTAAATACAAGTCGGCAGTCTTTAGACAAATTTTCTCCGAATGTTACATTGAGGTGAGCGAATCCAATAGGGTTAGTGCACAGCAGCCTTAATGACCACCAAGATAATGTATTTAGCGGGTCTATTTTTTCAATTGCCATTGTGGTTCTGGCCCAGCAAATAGTGAGGTTGACATATATTAATTCAAAAGATTGAATTTCAGTATGTGGATTAAAGTGCTCTAAATCCTGATCCAAGCACTAAGAGTAACTTTAAGATGAACCTGAACGACAAAAGACCTTGTGAACTTAACCCTTCTTGATTTTTTTTTCATCACTTGATTTCTCGATAGTCATTAGTCGATTTCATTGTTTAATTTTATTCAGTTATATCTCAATATCATGAAATATAACATAATCTAAGTAAAACTATTACATTTTTCTTGACTTTGTAGGTACAATTTTGAAAGGCGTAGAAACAGTGGCATTCTTTAAACATCCGAAAAAGCAAAAACATTTATTAATTAATAAATATATTTCTGCTCCACAGGAATCTATACATTTCTTTAAATTTGATTCAAATTTGAAACTTTAACTGTATTCGGAACGTAACATTAATTCTAACGCGTTTCAAATTCTTTTCGGGTATCATTCTGAAAGCATGGTGTGGAAATAAAAGAGTTTTCTACTAAAAGAGAAGTAAATTCCTATCTATTCAATAACATCTATTTCTATTTGAAATAGATGTCTTTGAATCTCCAGGCTTTTGACGTTAGAGCTAGGTTTTTTTCTCTTCAATGCTGCAATCTTAACGCTTTTGAACTCAAAGCTTCAAACAGTAAGTACTTCTTAAACTATTAAACTCAGGCTTAAAAAGTACTAAGCTAATATTATAAAGTATTGAAGATTTCCTTTAAAATATATTTCATGTGTCATGTCAGCAATTATATTGGTTAAAAATTCGGCATAATATTTTTACTTCAAATAATTTTTGATAAGGTGTGATTTAATTTAATGCCATCCAAATTAAAACATATTCAGTTCTATTAGACGTTAAAGATGAAGATTCAGTCACACACGTCCAAACATTTATATCTTGAACTCAAAAAACAGCTTTGCTCTACCCAGCAATCTAACGCCGAACTTACTACTTTTCAGATTCTACAACCGATATTTTCCAGTCAAACCCTTTTGTGAAGTTCTTCATTCCTGACCTGGCATCATTTTTAAGACTATTGCAACTCAATTGTATGTAAATCAACAACAGTATATTTCTTTTATTTTCATTGTTATATAGCAATTATGTTTTAGCTAGAAATTTATGCAGCATTAACCTAAACATTCATTTGCAATTCTCAGTAGCACGAATATATTTTGATGTTCGTCTTCTTTTTATACAGTATAAAATGTTCCTTCCTGCACCTTATATTATATATGTAAGTACAATAGAACGATCTTTATATGTTGGTGTTGTACTTTTTTTTTCTCATTCATACGTAGATTTTTAAATCCTAGGAAGTTTTTCTTTGCATGTTACTAAGTTCAGCCTACATTTTCATTTATACTCATGGTTTCGTTTCTAGAAAAGTAGAATTTTTTAACATGCATCGGATACGCCAGTTTGGTACAAGCACGTTTTATAACTGGGATTGAGATAGCCTTGTGGTAGCGCTCTGGCTTTCGGGACTGAGAGCGCTTGGATCGAATCCTGACACGTGCCATTACATACCGTCATGCCTAGGCCGGATATGGGCACGTTAAATTCGTACCTCAAAGTCCTCTATGAGGTCAGAGAGGGTGAGAGAGTGTATGATCCTCCCAGATGTCGCCTCTGGAGATGTTCGGTCAAAACTGAGGTGGCAACTAGCTAAGACGGACTTCGACCCTTGTGAGGATATACATACAGGAGCCACATTCTTCAGCCTGACTCCTAAGTGGACCTAAATGTTATGAAACTTCTAGCCAGGGGGCATTAGAAAACAACAACAACGGAAAGTTTTATATCTAACGTTACAAGTAGTATTTATATTGAAGTAAGATCGTGAAGCAAGAATATGTTGAACTTTAATCACAACTTTCTGAGACAAAAACAATAATATTTAGCTTAAGAATTTTTTTATAAAGACTAAAAATTAAAAAACAGAAAAATTGCCTTCCTGGCAATTCAGTATGTAAAGAACGTTTTGCGCACAAAAGAAAATCGATCAGTTGAGGATTGATACAAGCAAAAAAATAAAGTCAGTTTGTAAAGTAGACTTACTTTCCAGTCATTGAAAACGAAACTACTCTTCTACTAAATAACCACTTTTCTAACCCCCGTTCTCATTAAGTCATTTCAAAGCGACCATTTATAATCCTTATTTCGTTAAATATATCAAAAATTAATGTTTGTAATTGTTAGTGCTTTAAACTACCTAATAAATAATACATAAAAAAGAGGATAAGAAACATAAATAATCAATCATTACTCCTTTCATAAAGGTTATTTAATCTTTAATTAAAAATACACACCTCAGAAAAGTCACTGAATGTTATTTTATTTACCTATAAACTTAAACATCAAGAGCAATGCATGCAGAATAGCACAATCCCGAAGGCTATATCCACTTCACATCTAGACCACACACTCAATAAATCGCTCACACTTTCAATTGGAGACTTTCTAAAGAACTCTGCTTTTATAATGATGTGTAAGGTATACACAAGATTCGATTCACAAGAATCGAACTTTTGAGTGAATTAAAGAAGCTGCTTTAGATATGCTAATTTCGGCATACGCGCTTAGTATAAATACCACGCAGCGTCATTAATAGAAAAGGGGAGTTTGTTAAGGTTGAAAAGGTGTTATCCTGCGCTAGTGCTTAGCGGGCCAGAAGTTTACATGGCAGTACTGCTGGTTTGACTTACTGTTCGTGAGTATAAAAATATATTGTTCTTGAAAGCTGTATTTATATTCCGTACAAGTAGTACGCATGCTTATTGCTGCAAAAGCCAATTATATGTGCAACGAATTCAATAAACATTGTCAACCTGTTGAAACTGTGGTTGTATAAAATACAAATAGAGTGCCCCCTTAGAAACTCTATACTGGCGCCCGAAAGATATATATACCCTGGTTGTTAGCGTTACATTTATAACGAACAACATAATTGAAATTAAACTGTGTACTGTGAACTTATATTGATAAAATTGTTGCAAGTACTTATATACTATTTAAAAATGAGTGTTGTAGAACAAAATCCTGCTGGAAATTTTCCTAGGGTAATTATGGTTCAGCATTTTGCGCCATTCGAAGCCACCTTCAATGGCGGCCCCTCAAGCCAATTCCTAAAGAAAATTGAGCATTACTTTCAGCAACAATGCACCCCAGAGGGGGATAAACTTAAAATTGCTCTAGCCGCTTTAAGAGGTAGTGCATTTCAGTGGTACACGTGTATTAAAAGCAGTAATCTGATTTTTGACTATTCGTCATTCAAGCAACAGTTTCTTAGCGTTTTTCCAAAGACCTATAATCAAAGTGAAATTGAAGCGGAAATTTATTCGCTAAGGCAACGTGAAGGTCAGTCTGCGTTAGATTTTGCTACGGAAAAGATTTCCAAGTGTGAGGAATATCTAGAAGGGGTGACGGAAGCGATAATCTTAAAAATAGTTATCCAACGTTTGAAGCCAAGTGTTCAAGATTTTTTAGATAATCAAACAATTACAAGCAAGGTTACCCTCCTTCAAGCTTTAGCTAAACATGACAATAGGCATTTCTTCGCTACCCCGTACCGTCATTCAGATACGAGAAGTTTTATACAGCCGCGCCAAAATTTTTCGCGAGTTTCAAACCAGCAGCGTAAGCAGTACCGCAGGCAAAATAATAGAAGCGCACGGCGTTATAATGAAATTAGTTCACTTAAAGTAAATAATATGCAAGCACCTTACTTACACTGGCAAGTTGATTCACATGATATGGTTCAACCTGTTGAAACTGTGTGGTCAAATGTATTATTTTGTCCGAGCAGTAATCATTATTTTGAGAATAGTGAAAGTCAGGGTATTTTTTTGGCTTATAAAGAAAGTGAGTCTAGCTGGAATAATGCGGTAATTCCAGTACAAATTTCTGAAAATAGTGCCGATACTAATGCTAGTGGTTTAGAAAATAAATCATCTGACACTTCTATTAAAGCTATACCTGATATTATTGATGCTATACCTGATATTTTAGATGATATTCACACATCTGTTAATGAAGGAAATTTAGTAGATGACGAAGTATGCGTTACGGAAGTTAGTGAATATTTATTAGTTGACGACAATAAAAATTCTTTAAACGATAGTAGGAACTCGCTAGGTAATGATGATATTATTTCAAGTTCCCAGCCGAATGGGGATTGTGTAGGCCAGGTTGATAATATGGTTTTAAATAAAGTACATGAAAACCAGACTGAGAATCAGGATGAAAAGTTGACACAGAGTTATACTGTAAGTAGTTTAGCTGATGCTTCGGAAGTTATAGACGTAGGTTGTATTAAGACGCACCAGTACGAAAAGCTTAATCTTCCTAAAACTGAAGCAGTGTTAAAGAATTTAAATGATAACGATTCTGATGTCGCAAGTTTCAAAGAAACTTTTTCGTCAAAAGAGGATAAAACTAAAGTTAAGGGGGATAAAAAACGTGAAAAAGCGCCTTCAGGTTCCAGCATTAAAACTGCAAATACTGAAGTAATTAAGGCGGTAAACAAGAAGTTGCATAAGCACCAATACCAAAAACAGAGTCAGTTTGTTGAAAAACATGACACAAGTAGAGAGATAAAGCCAGTAACTAAACACGTTGGTGCGGCGTATAAATTTGACAAAATAGAATATGCATTAAAATTTAATGCCTATACTCTAAAAAGTACGGAGAAAAGTAAAGTGTGCACTACAAAACCTCCATCTAAGGATGAACGTGGCACACATAAGGTACACAAGGTTATCAAAAGGAAGAATGACAATTTTAAAGCTCCTTTACATAAGTACAGGAAGCGCAAGATTTCTGCCGCCCAGCAAGGTTGGCCTCCTCCCAAGAGACCTCCTGTCCATCGTCAAGCCGGACCAGCGCCTCAGGACCTACGACGTGCTGCACGAAGGATGCCCACACGGTCAACGAACCCCTTTACTAGGACTGCGACCATCAAGAGAGGTTCCACGGATTGGACAGACTGGTGCAAGGAAGTTGCTGCATTCATGAGGAACAAGTCTTGTATCAACTTTCTTATTCTAACTCCCACCCTTTAATAAAACCAAACCAAATTGGTTTGCAGTTCCCCCAGTGTATATACTGTAAACATTTTGAGGGGAAGTGGTGAGGCACTGAAAAAAAAAAAGACGTACTGTTGTTTTATAAATTTTTGAAGGGGACATGTAGTGACTAGGAAAAAAATACATACTGCACAATATACCAATTAACCACTAATGTACTAACTTCACAAAAAATAACACATGTACATTATAAATTGGGGGAGAGCAGATACAGTCAAGAAATGTCATGCTGTGCAATTGTGTTGTCACTTTTAATTAAAATAGATATTCTAGGGCGCAGTTGGCCATCCCAGTATCCGCAACTCTGCAAATCCACTGTTTGATGGTGTCACCTGGACCCTTCGGGGTTAGTTTTGTAAAATGGTAGTGGCGTTTTTCCCCCACACAACGTGTGGAAGGTTTTTTGACTTTGCCACCCATTATGTAAAAAGTCAGACCAGCACGCGTTTTCAATTAGTTAACTGAAGCCGTTCAGACCTCAGTTACCTAATTTTTTTTTCGAGGGAGGCCAGTGTAAAGTATACACAAGATTCGATTCACAAGAATCGAACTTTTGAGTGAATTAAAGAAGCTGCTTTAGATATGCTAATTTCGGCATACGCGCTTAGTATAAATACCACGCAGCGTCATTAATAGAAAAGGGGAAGTTGTTAAGGTTGAAAAGGTGTTATCCTGCGCTAGTGCTTAGCGGGCCAGAAGTTTACATGGCAGTACTGCTGGTTTGACTTACTGTTCGTGAGTATAAAAATATATTGTTCTTGAAAGCTGTATTTATATTCCGTACAAGTAGTACGCATGCTTATTGCTGTAAAAGCCAATTATATGTGCAACGAATTCAATAAACATTGTTTCATGTATAAACTGTGTTTGCTTCAAATTCAAATAGAGTGCCACTTCAAATTATATACACCCAAGTCTGGGTAGAAGTGAGCATAGATTCTCTATAGATGTGTTACAAAGAACTTGCAAAGATCTTCAGGCTAAATAATTTAAGCTTCACATTTTGAAAGAGCAAGTGCCTCCAAATTTCTAAACTTCCAAAATTAAATTTCAGATATTTATACGGACGGCATTTTATATATATAAAAAAACTTCTCATATAGAATAGAAATGTGTTAGAAAATAAACTACATTTGCTCAAAATTTTGAAAATAATTTTTTTTTTTTTGATATGACGATCTTTCAAAAATATATATAATTTATTATTCTTGGAATAAATTGGGTTATGTGCAAACTGTTCACACAATTCGTTTTTTCTTTATCACAACAAAAAAAATTAAAGCTGATAAAACAAAAAAGGGACGATTCAATAATGCTACGAGGAGCAACTTTTAGGTTTTGAAGAAAAAGAAATTGTTTTTAAATTTTAAGCTGTAAACTGAAATATATGATGAGGAAGTTTAAAAAGCTAATTGCTCACATCTCTTTCAAAACAAGAGGGCTTAATTGTTTTAGTTCAGTTAATAATCTTGGTTACCTAGCCTTAGGATAAAAGAAATAAAAGCAAAAATATTAAGTCCTAAATATAAATTTAATGCGGAGAAATTCAGAAAATCAATCATGGAATATTATTGTGTCCCCTCTCTTTTTTAAACCATTTTTTCTCGGTTGATCTGAAGCGAAATCACAATTTTTCTAAACCTCTAATCACCGAAATAAATTGGAAAAATAAGATCGTACACAAAGCCCTAATTAAAAGCTTTCCATGAAGAGAATAAAACGGATTCTCATATAGTTAGAAGGATCAAAATTTAATCCTGAGTATACAAAGCGTTTATTACAATTAATTTATATTAAAGAAGCTTTATAGAAGATTGTAGGAGTTCGAAATGGTATTGTAAGCTACGTTTTTGTAAAAATAATTTGTAATAACTAATAATAACTAAATTAATTTAATTAAGTGATAATAATTTAGTTAATTTTCATCATAATTAATAAAGACCATTAGTTTATTTTTTGAACATCTAAAGGCTATCTAAAAATACGTGTTACAATGTGGTACAAATAAAATCTTTTCTAACGTAAAACTTACATTTAAGTGAAATTTTAAGTTTTATTTGAAAAAATTATTTAAGTTGCATTTAATTACTTTAGTCAGAAAACATTCATGCAGCAAAGTATGATGTAATTTGCCTAAAATGCGTAAACAGACTAACTTTGCAATTCAACTAATTCACTGAACGTATGAACCAAATAGTAAAGCATAAGAACCAATAGCATAGCTCTTCGAAAGAAAAAGTGGAAAATGACGATATATATATATATATATATATATATATACAGGGTGTCCCAAAACGACCTCAGAAACTCTGCACAGCTAGATTCCTCATTGGGAGTACATAAAAACTGCCCAAAGAAGCGTTCCTGTACGATCTATAGTTTACGAGAAAAATACGAAAAACAAAGTATGACGTCACTGCCAGTGCAAGAAAAAACACTTTATTCAGCATATCAACAGCATGCACAATTTAAAGCAGATATTCAAAGTGTCCGTCGTGCATGTCGAGGCAGGCTTGAGCACGCCGTGGAATGGCTGTCATCACACGTTGCAGCATCGCGGGGTCCACCGAAGTACAAGCAGCATGCAGACGAGCAACTAAGTCCATTTGTGTTGTCACTTCGTCTCGATACACCAGTGCCTTGAGATCGCCCCATAGGAAAAAATCCAACGGTGTAAGATCTGGCGAAATTGACGGCCATAGAACCGGACCCCCACGTCCGATCCAGGGGCCGGGGTATTCCATATCCAGCCAACAACGTACAGGAGCACAGAAATGCGCCGGAGCCTCATCATGCTGGAGCCAAAGTCCCTGTATTGCCGCTAATGGTATGTCATCGAGGAACTCGGGTTAAAACCTCATTGAGAAACACCAAGTATGACTGTCCCGAGAGCCGTTCAGGCAATAGATATGGTCCAAGCAGGCGATCCCCGAGTATGCCGGCCCACACGTTAAATGACCAACGTTCCTGATGTTTCTGCGGCCGGATTGCATGCGGATTGACCTGGGACCACATATGGCTGCTGTGATGGTTGAATACCCCTTCACGAGGGAAACATGATTCATCAGTCCACAGAATATGTGCAATGAAACCATTGTCTGTGTTCTGTTGCTGCAACAGCCATTCACAGATGGCCACGCGTTTCTGAAAGTCATCTGGTTTCAGACCTTGCACGGTTGTGTACCGAAATGGGTGTAGCCTCTCAGACCGTAAAAGCCTGTGCACAGTACTTTTACTCGAATTCATCTCACGGGCTAATGCGCGTGTGCTTACCTCGGGCGTCTCTTCTACCCGCTGCAGTTTTGCATCCGCCTGTGCTATCGTCAGGCCGATCCGCGGTCTTCCAGTATCGTGAAGATTGGCTGTTGGCAAGACACTTCCCGTATTTCGCAGTCTGTCGTCCAGCCTACGGATGACGTTGACATCGGGAGGACGGCGGGATGGATATCGACGGGCATACTCCCTAGCAGTTCGTAAGGCATTTCCATTACATCGGCCGTACATCAAGTACATGTCGCAGTAGTCACGAATGGAGTACATGGCCACCATACGAAGACTACCGGTAGCTGCAAGATCCAGCCTTTTAAATACCAGTTCAACGGCGGCTTAACGTCATTCCATGGCGCGCGCGTATGCATGACGCGATATGCGCGGCGAACGTTTTAAACATTATCGTCTAGAAAGATATGCAAATATTGTTGTTGATATGTCCAATAAAGTGTTTTTTCTTGCACCGGCAGTGACTTCATACTTTGTTTTTCGTATTTTTCTCTTAAACTATGGATCGTACAGGAACGCTTCTTTGTGCAGCTTTTATGTACTCCCAACGAGGAATCTAGCTGTGCAGAGTTTATGCGGTCGTTTTGGGACACCCTGTGTATATATATATATATATATATATATATATATGCATATAGATATACATATATATATATATATATATATATATATATATATATATATATATATATATATATATATATATATAATTATTTTTGATTAATGATGAATCAAGATGTGGTTAGTACATTGCATGTATTGAATTATAATTGCGTTCTGATCCTAATAGCCAAGAACTACTTTGGTTTAAAATGACAAACTGATTTATTAAATTGACACACAACATAAATGATACAATAACTCTTATTACACATTATATGCGCACCAAATGTTATCACTACCTATTACAACTTGATTCATGAACCTTAATTACTCATTATCATCAATGCATATGTAGTTCAAAATATATTCTTACTCAATAACTAATATTTGATCATATTCAATTCATCACATTATATTAACTAAATTGTTTTTTTACGAATTATCATTTATTATCCGCTAACTGGCATTATCAGATTACTTCCGACCGCGCTCTATATTATTAATTTATTGCTGGTTACGCTATGAGAAGCAATGACGGAAAATAGGAAGAGGAAATTAAAAGGACGTAACCTTTACAGATGATTATTGGATCACCTTTATAGGCATCTGGCACCTCGCTATGACGAACTTCGTTGCACTCTCAAAGCACTGGAACTGAGACACATTCATCGTTGGGTACAGGGCTCCTTCAATCGTTGTCGGCACTCGGTACTGTTAACTGGTGCACATCCATCGTAGGGTACAGGGCTCCTTCAATCGTTGTAGGCACTCCGTACTGGAAACTGGGGCACATTCATCGTATGGTACAGGGCTCCTTCAGTCGTTGTAGGCATTTGGTATTGGAAACAGGGGCACACTCTTCCTCGGGCTCTTTTGTCATAGGCCACAGCTTACACAACTATCATCGGGCGTGCTTCGTACATACTAGCTAGGTTGATACCACTTCTGTCTCAAACGCCAAACTACTCTCTTTTCCTCTTCTATCTTTTTTCATATTCTTTTTCTCTTATTAATTCTGGCCACGCCTCTTCCAATCCCATTGGCCATATTATTCCCATGTCATCGAAATTCGTCCGTGGCTGCCTCTTCTCAATCCTCTTTTCACCAATGCACATCGAGGGCGGGATTTATAAAATTTTCCATCTTCATTAACTTTCCCCATGCTCAGATCAACACCGAGCATGGTGGTCCGTTTTATAACCATCATAAATTTATGTCTTCCCCTTCTCTTTTCTTCTTCCGTTGCAACTCATTCTGCAGAACTTTTATCTTATACTTTTATTTCTTCCTTCGAGCCCAATATTCTATCTGTAGTAGTTTCGGTTTATTGTTGGCTTTTCTCCCCTTCTCTTTTATTACCAGTCTGTTGCTTCCTTGCCCTGTTTCTTTCTTATATTTTGCAATTATTTTACTTCGTCCCGTAATTTTCAACTCTCCTGCCCTTGGCCTTGACGCTATTGTCATATCCCTATGATAAATGGCATTCCTCAAGACACCTGAAGGTATTTAAATTTTCGTTTGCACTCAAATTACTGTGAAGGTAAATTAGAGTGTGTCACTTACAAAAAGGAAGGTTTTACTGCCAACAGTTAACTGACTTCAAAAGAAAACAAAAAAAATTAATTGTTATGTTCGTTGGTATACACTCTTAGACAAAAAAATCGACGCACCAAGAAGGGGAAATTCAAATTGGACACAAACTGATATGCATGCCGGTTTCAATTGAAAATGCAAAATGTAAAGTTTGGCGGCCAATGAATGAACATGTGCCGCTGCAGCGCATCTTAACTGCTCAACTGGCAGGATATTAAAGAAGAGAAATTTCGATTCCAGGTCATAAATTCTTTGCGAATTTCCTTCCTTGTACTCGGGTAGACAGTAACAATGCCTCGCATAAAGGTGCGCGAACAATATGCGCAGATGTCAGCATTTGAAAGAGGACGTGTAGTTTGGCTCAAGGAAGCCGGTTGGTCTAATCGGCGAATCACTCGACATTTGGATAGGAGCGATGCTACTATTAGATGATGTTGACAGGAATGGGTGAACTATGGCCAAACACAGCGTCAAAAAGGAAGCGGTCGGTCTAGAGAAACGTCAGAACGTGAGGACCGAGCAATCGTCAGAATGGCACTCACAGTCCCAGATTCATCATTATCATCGATCGTATGTGCAACTGGTGCTTCAGTGACCACAAGGACCATTCATAGGCGGCTCAGAGAAAAGGGGCTGAGCTCACGACGCCCCTTGCACCGACTACCATTGACCTCTGTACACCGACAAGCCTGTTTGCAGTGGTGTCGGACACATTCGACCTGGAATGTCACTGACTGGAGTAGAATTGTCTTCAGTGATGAGTCTCGCTTCTAATTGAGCCCCGATGACCAGCGAATGCGTGCCTGGGGACGCCCCGGACGCATATAAGCAAAATACTTACCTGATAGAAGTCTGGAGGATAATGCGAGCTTATAATTGGTCGAATCGTCCTGTCATTCATTCCAATATGCGAAAGGCATATCAGCGTTCTCCTTTCGACCAAAGCCGAAGATCGCTTTTATGGAGTATATGCGGTCATGGTGATTTCACTCTTCAATTTTTAATAATATACTGTTATGCTCTATGCTAAAATACTTATTATAGGAAATAGCATTACTTTCCTAGCCGATAAAAGGCTTTTGCACTGTATGTGACAAACACGAAATTTGATGATAAGTACAGCGCATTTGACATAAAGCCACGGGGAAAATACGATTAACACAAGTTAAAATGCGTACAAATTTAAAATAAATTTTGAAAAAAAGCGGAAAAATAAGTTGAAAATTGCCAAGAAATCACAGCAATAGAAAATGAAGCTATGAAAATATGCTTATATGCGAAAACGGTAATGCCATCTATATTAAGATAGAGAAAGTGATAAAAGTTACAAAGTAAAATTTTAAGAACTCCTTTAAACTTTATACTAACTCATCGCTGTTATTGATCAATTCGAAAGGAAATATGGAAAGAATATTCGTGTTTTTCTAAAACAGCTGCTAGAATGCTGAAAAATGCTTAATTTGCTGTTTTTTATAATGGAAAATTAACTTGGTTTATTTTGAATTTAATGCACTATAAAATTACAATAGTTTTTAAATATTTCATGTTGTATAAACCAAGTTAAATTTCTGTTATTTTTTACACCAGTTTATTTAATGTTTTATTTAATTTTGCATTTTGTTGATTGTTTTCAATAAAAAAAATATCTTGCAAGTCACATTCTGAAACTGAACAGGGAAGTCTTTATTTCTAACATCCATACGTCTCGAGAACACATCCATTTTGTCAAGATGGCGTTTGTTTTGATCGCATTACGGTGCTTTGCATAGAGGCGGGACAACAGCAGCCAATGACAAGCGCGCATTATCCGCCAGGCTTCTATCCAAGTACAGTTTGCGCCCCGGACAGCGGTGGGATACCAACCTGTCTTCCACCATACGGGCCGACAACCAGGAGTAAGGTCTTGGGTGCCATTTCATTTCATAACAGGACTCATTTGGTTGTCCTCCGCGGCACCCTTACAGCACAGCGGTACGTCGACGATATTCTACGCCCCGTTGTGTTACCCTTTATATCACGTCATCCTGGTCTTATATTTCAGCAAGATAATGCCCGCCCGCACACGGCGAGAGTTTCTACTGCTTCGTGCTTGCCCAACGCTACCTTGGCCAGAAAGATCCATCTCTCCCATTGACCACGTTTGGAGTAGTATGAACAGGGCTCTCCAATCAGCTCGGGATTCTGACGATCTAATGCGTCAATTGGACAGAATTTGGCACGATATCCCAAAGGAAGACATCCGTTACCTCTATCAATCAATGCCAAGCCGGATAACTGCTTGCATAAGGGCTTGAATAAATCCTCCAATTTTTCTCAAATTGTAATCATTTGTTTTTCTGTACATGTACATCACATCTACCGATTTTCGTTCCATTCGAATAACTCCTTGGTTCGTCGGGGTTTTTTTTGTCTAAGAGTGTATTTTATCCCATTCTACACATCGATGTTTTATAAAATTCTTGCAACGAAATTTCCGACTATTTTGTGGTCATCATGTCGATAGTATTTCACCTATAGGAACAACAAAAGGGGCTAAGTTAGCCATATAATATCTATGGGCCTTTAAAATCTATGAGAGTCTTCTCTGTCTGCCCAATAAAGTCCATTTACCAAACTTAGTTTATCACCCAAGTCAGGGGCGGATTTCCAATGAGGCAGGGTTATCACGCAACGAGGGCCCTGCATTGTCCAATTTAATTTTTCACCTAACTCTTCACTGTTGTAAATAAAATCCTTTTCGTTTAATTTTTTTTAAGTTTCTTTTAAAACAAATTTCGTTAAAAGAATTGCCTAAAGTTATGGTAATATAAAGGGTAACTTTCTTAAGATTTCAATATGTTCAAGCAATTCTATAAATAAAATCACGAATTTGGATAACCATGGATTTTTCAGACACATTCTACTGATGTGATATTTTCTATTTGATATAATACTATACGCCAAAATTATGTTTACGATGTCTAAGTAATCAAACTTCAAGTAGTTTTATTTTATTTTATTCTTTTTTCAATTGCACTTGGTTGTTGTTGTGTTTATCATCATTCTATTGGTCAAAACTACTCCCATAGAAGAGATTTTGCTCTATCCTCATTGGCTTACATTAAGTAGTTTACCGGGGAGCAATGTTAGTTCTTCCACGACAGTTGTTGTTATTGTTGTTGTTGTTGTTGCTGTTGCTATTAATGTCCCCTGGCCGGAAGTTCCAGATCAGATCCATATAGGCTTGAGGGTTGAGTACTGCGGTTCCCGATAATAATAGCACCACAAGAGTCGGAGTCATACTTGGCTAGGTGCCAGCACAATTTTGACTGAGCATCCCAAGGAGTGACAAATGTAGGGTATCGTACCTTCCCCACCCACTGACCTCATAGAAGGACTTTTCGATCTATGTATTTAACGTACCCATATCCGGCCTAGACACGAAGGTATTTAATGGTGCCTTTCGGGATTCGATCCGAGCACCCTCAGTACCGAAAGCAGACGTTCTACCACTAGGTTACTTCGGTACCGACTTTTAATTCCATTATATAATGAATTGATTTTAATTTTATAGCTTTAGTTCAATAGCTTTAAATTTTATTATTTAATAGCCCAGCGAGAAAAAACCTTTAGTCGCCTTGTAAAAAAAACATTTAAATACGAAAGACAGAATAAAAAATTTTAAATTCGAAATCACGATTTTTTTATAGTATAGCAACATTCCTTTTTTTATATTGCACTGCCCTTTGAAATTCTTTTGATTGCGTTCCTCTCGCTATAACAAGATTTGCTTTGAATACTTTACAGAAAACCCGGCTATAGAAAATGTTTGAGGAAGTGTCAATAAATTTTTCTACCTGTCTCATTTTCAAAAGAAAAAAATTCTAGGTGAAACACATTTGACGCAGAGCATTTTTCACTTGCTTGAGATTTTAAATTCAAATACGTAGCCAATCAACTCTGAAACATTTTGTAAACAACAATAATAAATTATTCAAATACACAAAGAAATATTTACACAATGCAGGCGACGGAAGTTCATTTATTTATGCCATGTGTAAGTGCTTCCTATTGCTGGTAACGAAATTGGTTTTTGAAATTGGAAATAATTTACAAAAAATCAAATAACTTATTTTACGTAAGAATTACACAATTTTTATTAAAGCGAAAGTAAAAAATTACACAAAAATTAAAACACCTTGTAGAAAAATTAAGAACCTTTTACGAAAATGGATTAAATTAAATCCAAAAGTCACCGCTAGAGGAATATTTGGCGCTGTGTAATAGAAAATAGAGTGTTAGCAAATGCAAATTAATACGGAATAAAATTACCTTTTATTATGCACATTTTCTTATTTAGTTCAAGTGCAATATGGCAACACTTTTAAAAAAGCGTAAAATCTACATAAACACCGATAAAATCTCGTGATCTGCAATATCACGTACGCTGAGCAGAAGAAGAAGTTCTTTATTCAAATTTCACGTTACATCCATTGGCACAGTGCCAGCTGCTTGGGTTTTAAAAGGCAATGTGTTACGTTTCGAATCAATCGGATTGAAAGTTTATGTGCAATGTCTCCTTCTTTAGTCGAGCGTGCGTTACTGGTCAAATTCTTTTACCTCAACCAGTGCAACGCGTCAGCCCCTCTTCGTGCTTTTAGAACGCACAAAAAAATGCGTAAAGGTAACGGTCCTGTGTCAGTTAATGGGCTAAAAGCAATGGTTGCGACGTTTGAGAAAACAGGTTCTCTGAAGGTTCAGTCAGGCAGAGGACGAAAACCTGTACCACAGGATACAATCGAAGCAGTTGCCACGGCGATTGTCGACAGAGGACCAGACAATATTGCTGCCACCTCTAGCGCTCGTGGATTAGCTCGGAATATGGATATGCCTTACAGTACGGTATGGAAAATCTTACGAAAGATTATCAACTTCTATCCGTACAAGATCAGCCGTGTACAGGAGTTACTGTACCCCGACCATGATAAGCGATTGACTTTTGCTCTCACCTTTCTTGCCAGAATGGAGGTGGATGATGCTTGGCCGTGGAAAATCTTATGGGGAGACGAGGCCCACTTTTACCTGCATGGAACTGTGAATACCCAGAACTGCCGAATTTGGGATGACAAATCACCACATGCAGTCACAGAAATTCCCTTACATTCACCAAAGGTAACTGTTTGGTGTGGGTTCACAGCGGAATTTATCGTAGGTCCATTCTTCTATGAGAACATTACCCCGACAGGACCGGAAACCTGTTCTGTTACCGGAGAGAAATATCGCCACATGTTGAACAGCTTTGTCATTCCGGCACTTCAGCAAAGACAATGCCTGGGGGAAATCATTTTCATGCAAGATGGAGCCCCTCCACGCGTTGCTGTACGGGTGCAACAGCTGCTACGACAGAAATTTACAACAGAAAGAGTCATTAGCCACTACTTTCCAACTGCATGGCCACCTCGGTCGCCTGATCTTACCCCATGCGACTTCTATTGGGTTACCTTAAGTCCAAGGTCTATCAAGGAGTGGTCCAGGACCTGGCTACGTTGAAGGATAACATATCACGGACTGTACGGGAGATTCCTGCAGACATGTTACTTTCTGCTGTTGTGCATACTGTACACAGAATACAATATGTGGTCCACAACAACGGCAGCCACATTGAACCTCATTTGAATGCAAAATAAAAGGTAATTTCCGTATTGATTTGCATTTGTTGACACTCTATTTTCAATTACACAGCGCCAAATATTCCCCTAGCGGTGTCTTTTGGAACTAATTTATTTTTTCGCGGAATCCTTCGTCCCCCGTCTTATTTAATCTTCCTACAAAATGTGGCGTCATTCTCGCAAATAGATCGCGCTACAGAACACTGTGAGCACTGTCAGTTTAAGGGGGCGCTGGACTGAGCCTCCGATGTTTCGAAGCCAATGTTAAGTCAATGGGGAAGTTCTTAACAAATTGCAAATTCGCATTTAAATATTTTGAGAAAATTTTTTCTGCATAAGATACCTGACGACTTAACAATTCGTGTTTGTTTATCAATTTTTGGTTTTCTCTTAAAATTTAATTTTAAATGACTCTCGAATTTCTGAACTGAAAAAATAAGAGGTACTTTTGCTTTAAACTCTTTATAAGTACTCGAGATCAAATAATAATACAATATGAAATAATACGCGGGATTCCTGAATCTTTTGACTTTTCAAAGATACTTTTTTCTTAATTTTACGCAAATTACGGTAAGAGTAATTTGTCAGTAAAAATGGGGAAATTTTGTAAAAATCGGAACATTTCTCCAAAAACCACGCCTCCCGCCGGCAGTGAGGTTCAGGGAGGGGAAAGAATTCAGGGGGACCCCAGGCGGTAAAACACAAGGGTTGGGGGGACGGTGATTTATGGATAGTCGAGTTGCCTGGCGAAAAGAGCACAACGTTTGCTATGTGCCTTTTCAGCTGACGGGTAAAGATTTTAGAACTAAGTAAAACTTGATTCCTAGCTGGTATATGTATATTGATCACTGGCTAAATTTTGGCTATCATTTTCATCATGTTTCGTATATATATATATACATGTATATATATTTGAGTTAATTTTTGTCGTTATGTAAATAGTTTGTATAAATATCATTTTAGTATGTGTAAATATTTATAAAAGTAAATATGTATAA